>JAGGNH010000064.1:0-289080 GCA_026586065.1 Dioscorea zingiberensis | reverse complement strand
ATTGATGAACTAAAGGAGTTTCTGCTCTGGCGCATGAAGAAAGATATAAGAAGAGAAATCAAGATTCCTTAGAACAAGCTCTCAAAAGCAAGTTCACTTTGGGGAATAAGGTTGTTTGTCTAACATGAGAAGTTAAAAGGGGCGAGAACATGGATTTGAGACCGTGGCTTTGAAAGGAGTAAGAGAATATTTCTAGAGCCATAGGGACACTGTAACAAAGAAGGCTGAGGGAAAGGAAACTATTCCAAGGCAAAGAGTGCCAACCAAATATTAAATACAATGCTAAAATTGTCAAAGATATCACTATTATGCTTCCAAATGTAGAAGACGATGCTAATATTGTGGATGAGGAAATCCAGAGCTTTCGTTGAAAAGAAAGATGAAGAAATCGCACTATTGTGCGCTCAACAAGAAAAAAAAGACAAACAAAAAAGTCCCATGAGTATCTGTACTGGTTTTAGCAATGATATATGAAATGGTTATATTCTTCAAACTTAGTAGAAACCCTATGAAGTCTTATACACTTTTGGAGATGCATCAAGAAGGATTTTCCGGTAGAAGGAAAAATGTATGATTCTTATCTGTTTAAAAGATGGAAGCCACCATTTTTATTTTTATGTTTATTATGTGTCCAATATGAAAAATAATATCTGCTTTAAGACAACCTTTTGAAAAGAACTAAGACATTAAATTAAGGAACAAACAATGTTCAATAAGAGATTCTGAAGATAAATATAATTACCAGAGTGCCAATGATAAAAAAATAAGATTCATTTTGCAAGATATTAAAGTGATGTGGGTAAATACCTAAAAGCGTAGTGCAAAAGAAGGCACTTGGCCATAACACTTACGATTTGGGCATATAAAGTTTGAAAACATGATTTTATTATCAAAGAAAGAAATGGTGAAAGGATTACCTTTCATTGCAATCACTGATGTAATTATGTGAAGGGTAGTATTTGGAAAACATGTGTTAGAAAAAAGTTTTCCTAAATGAGTCTATATCAAGGACTAAAAGACCAGATGAACTTATTCATACTAATATTTGTGAGCCTATTAACTGAAACTATTTTTGGTAAAAATAAAAATTTTCTTTAAGAAGTTCAAGGTCCTTGTTTGAAAGGAAAGTCCCTATCAAATTGAAATACGTTGAGATCCCAGCAAGAGATGGAAATTCATGTAAAAGAAAGAGGAATTCAATGACTTTTTATGTGAAAGTTATAGGATATACTGGCACACTAACCAACTCTAAGGATCAAAGCGCATAACAAGAGGTAACTGGGGTGGTTGAAAAGAAGAATATGATTATTTCTTAATATGGTGTGGAGCATGTTAAAGAGCAAGAAGATGTCGAAGAGTTTTGGTATAAGTTTGTTAATCCACACACAATTTATCTCTCAAATAGAAACCCTATAAAAACTTGTCGAGACAGAGACTTTCCAGTGACGGCATGGGACTTTGTGAAGGAAATGCCAAATGTGAAGCATCCACGGGTATTTAAAAAGCATGAAAGCTTATGTGCATGCTCCAAATTAAGCAAAATTCACCAAGCTTGATGGTCAAATTGACTGAGAAATTACACGTCTTCATTTGGATTTACGAAACAAGTGCACTAAAGGCTACAAGCTCTACAATCCAAGAAATAGAAAGCTAATTGTCATCAAAAGATGTTGAGTTGGCGAAGAAGTGACATGAGGTGAACTATTAGCAGAGACAATGAGAAAGAGTGCGACATTTCCCTATCATGGAAGAAGATGAGCATCCAAGTCAAGCACAAAGAAGAAGGCTGCTAACTCATATTAACACACCATATTTGAGGGAATCTTCATTATGAAGATCATATGAAACACCTCTTCCAACAAGTAGCATTGAAGAAGTCTATGAGATAAACGAAATTTAAATAACGAGCTAACACCAAAGACCATTGGCTTGAAGAAGCGATGCAAAATGAAAAGTGGAGAAATGCAATGAAAAGAATAAATTAAATGTAATCTTGAGGGATGATTCATGGAAGCTCATAGCACTTCCTAGATGACACAAAGCTCTTGATGTAAAATGGATGCACAAGATAAGAAAAAGCGTCAAAGAGAAGTTGAAAGATGCAAGGTGAGACTGAAGGCTAAAAGATATAAGCAAAAGTACGGAATCGTCTAGAAACTATAAGATTTATTATATCTTTGGCTGTTAAAAATAAATGAAGAATCTTCAAATGGAGTCAAATCCATGTTCTTAAATGGACATCTTGAACAAGTATACATAGAGTAACCTATATGATTCATGGCTAAAAGACATGAAGAAAAGTCATGTAATTAAAGAAGGCCCTTTATTGGATTTAAAACAAGCTCCAAGAACTTAGTATTGTAGAGATAGATAAATATGTCCAAGACAATGATTTTTTCTAAGTACCCACATGAGCATGCCCTCGATGTCAAGTATATAAGTGGAGATATTCTTATCGTTTGCTTGTATGTATAGATGATTTGATCTTCATAGAAAGTATAAGCCTTATTTGAAGTCTTCAAGAAGACCATGACAAAGGAGTTTGAGATGACTAATATAAGTAATGATAACATATTATCTTGGCGTTGAAGTAAAACAAGCGAGAAAAACAATTTGTTTCTCAAAAAGCCTATACAAAAGAGATTCTCAAAAAATTCCAAGATCACGAGGATTGCAAGCTAAGATGACACTCTAGTAGAAAGTAGAGTCAAGTTATCAAGGTATTATAATGGTGAGAAGGTAGATCCTTTGAACTTTCCAAGGCTTAGTTGAAAGCCTAAGATATTTGAATTACACAAGGCCTAATATTCTCTTTGGAGTTGGTCTTATAAGTCACTTTATGGAGGCTCCCACCATGAATTATTTAAAGTTTGCAAAGAGAACTCTTGACTATATTAAAGACACTCTTGATTATGGGCTTTTCTACTCTTCCTCCCAAGAATTCTAACGCGTTAGATATAGTAACAATGATTGGGAAGACAATATTGATGACAAGAAAAACACTACTAGAATTCTCTTCTATATGAGAGATACGACTTTTACTTAGAGTTCAAAAAATTAGTCAATTGTCACTCTGTCTGTGTGAAGCAGAATATGTGACTACGACTTCTTGTATTTGCTATGCACTTTGGTTAAGAAGCTTACTGAAAGAGTTTAATGTACCGTAAGATTGAGTTACACGAATATATGCCAACAACAAGTCTGCAATTACCTTGGCAAAAAAAGCCGGTTTCCATAAGAGAAGTAAGCACAATACTTGATATCACTTCATCAAATAATGTATTATACGGAAAGAGATGGAATTGAAGTATACAAGATCTCAAGAGCAGGTTGCAGATATTCTCACCAAACCTTCAATTATGATGTGTTTAAAAAACTAAGGGCTTAGCTTGTGCACCAAATAAAAGTTTAAGGAGGTAGGGTAGGAGTGTTGGTGAGTAACCATGATTTGATCCATAATGGTTTGTGTTCACGGAAATATTTGGCAAGACCAGGAACCGTGTCACCTACCCAAATGGCCGCGTGTTAAGCGCGGGCCGCGGGGCCACATCCCTCGACCCGTGGTACCATCTAATATCAAATCTTACATTCTTTGCTTTAAATTCCGGCTCGGTGGTGAGAATGAGGCATTTGCTATCTTTTCGACTCTACAAAACAAATCCGGTGGAATTAAGCAAACCCAAAACCTTCTTATCGAAAGCCCGGAGTGCTCATGGCCACGTAATTTCCTAAGGAAGAAAATATCACGCCTCTGCGGTAAGTAGATATTATCCAGCTTGCCTCTACGGTGGCGGATATTTTCTACTTACCTGCACTAGGTGGCGGAGATATTTTCTCACCTAGAAGATATTTTCTCACCAGATATTTTCCTAAACCGCCTTCAACTTTTCTATAAAAGAAGAACAACTATAGTAAGAAAAGGGGACTTGAACACTCAACTAACCTATGCCCAAGAAATAAAAAGTTTATCAAACCCTCTCCTTTCTCACAGGATTTCTGACTTAATCATCGGAGTTAAATCCGGGCAGAAAGGCTCAATTCCGATCACTTCCCTCTCTTTTTTACAGATTCACCCAAGTAACCAGAAACCAAAAGGCGACAATTCCGATCATCCTCATCAATCCGTAAGCGTCCACATCAATTATAAATTTCAACCGTTTGTATGGTGAGACGGATCCGAGACAGCAACAACCAAAGCGTGAGGTGAACCAGTTTTGGCATCAGCGGTTTGGCCGTCAGGTAGGGACTCTCCTACGAAAAGCTAAATGATTACTACAGAAAATCTAAGCGAATCCAAGAACAAGGCGCGGCGTTATTAAATACCGGTGAAGTCCAGGAGGCTAAGGGAAGTCAGGAAAATCCAACCACCTTACCTCCGTAGGAAAATCCGCCCATGTAGTACCCGAGGACCCGTCAGGAGTTTTTATCTCGATATGCGAGAAACAATTAGAAGCTGATTGGCTCAGTCCACACTTTGGCCCATCAGCATCCGCGCTCCACACACAAATTCCACCAAAGATGCCCAGAAAGGCGGCCCATTTAGCTAATTCAGCGGAGGGAGGACAAGGACCAGCACGTGAAGAAGAAGAAGAGGGCCGCCTTACTCCGCGGTTCGGAACCTCAGCTCGGCGTGAGAGCAAGCTACCCCGAAGAAGCGAGCGGAATAGTCAGATACATTTCCAGCTCGACAAAGAACAGCAGCGGGGAATCTCGAGGAAACGGAAGTCACGAGCGGCGTATTTCTCGCTGCTCGTTCTCCTTTTATCAAGGAAATACTTTTGGATGAGCGGAAGTTCACGGCGGTTTTTCAACTACAACTATATGACATGCGTATGAGGGCAAAACCGATCCGTCACACGGCCGCTTTGAAGTCTTTCAGATCAAAGATCTTTGCTCTACTGCGGAATCAGCTGATGCGTATGTGAGAGCTTTTCCGCTTAGAGGAAAAGCCTTGAAACTGAATTTGTTGATCTTTAGTCTAGCACAATTTCTTCTTTTCAAGTTTTAGCGGACCGCTTTCTGCTATTTTGCTAATTATTCTAAGCGAAAACCCATCTACCATACTAGCGTTAAGCGGCGAGGGGTGAAACACTCAAGCCTACCTCGAGTCGTTTCATAGATAGGCGGCAAATCTTCGCGAACCTTGTTCCCGCGAATGGCGTAACCTTCTTGATGTAGGGTTTGCTAGACTCTCCTTTCCGTTTTCCCTCAGCTTTGGATCCACTAAAAGCCGTCCACGCCTCGTAATCCCACGGCCCAAAAGTATATCGAATTTGAAGTGAAATTTATACGGGTTGGGATGAAGAGGCTTCGCCCAATATCCCTACGAATCCGAAGAAGAAAACATCAGGAGTTTCAGCGAGGCCCACTTGAAATCAGAAGGGAAGGAGGATGCATAGGGACAATAAAGTGAAAATAAAGGTCACGGAATCTTGAACACGTCCTCGGCACATATTGCACGGCCTAAGAGAATCCCAAAAGAAGGGAAAATAGTGGGGTATGATCGCCATACCAGCTAAACCAAATGAAGCCATATCTTTATACAAATCCGGGATCGAAAAATTTTGGCGTGGCGGAACACCGAAAAGAGATCGAATGACAAAAGAATAGTAAGAGATATTTGCAAGTTTAAATCAAGCTAGAGGACATGACCACGAGAGAAAAGTGTACTCATTTGATGAATGCTATAAGAAAGATGTCATTAGAAGAGGACAAGCTGGAGCAATCATTAACCTTGACATTCCAGAGGGACACGAAACTTCACAACTTTGAAGGAGAAAAATGGGAGATGGTGGGATTTATTAGTGGTGGTCTTTGGTTGTGGTGGTGAAAGTTCCACCTCTCGGAAAAGCTATGCACGAATGGTAGGAGTTACGCAAGAGGCAGGAGTCTGTAAAGAAGGTCTCGACCTATGGCTCCTATTAATTTTTATGATAGCGATGTCGGCCGGGTTCGCCCATACTCATGGCTGACGCCTTAGTCATTTATCATGGTCTCCGACTTCCAAATGAAAAGAGTCACGATAGGCGGTGGAAGTTCGATGGATATACTCTTTTTGGAGTGCCTTTGAAAAATGAGATGCGATCACGGACAACTTACTCCCAGTAAAATCATCTTTGAGTGGGATTCTCACGGAGGAGTAGATACAAACCGAAGGAATGATCTCTTTACCCGATTCACGGTAGGAAATTAAGCGCTTGAAGATCATCAGCGGTGACAACAAATTTTACGGGTAAATGCATGTACATGCGTGAAGTTCTGATATGATTCTTGGTAAGCCCGACCCTCCAGCGCCAGCGGTAATTTCTACTTATCGCCTTCTCCTAAAATTTCCCAGGCGGAGGTAAGCTGATGGAAGTAAGAGGATCAACCCTTGGCGCAACAATGTTACGCCTCAACCCTCAAAGGAACAACTCGAAATAAAAGGTAAAACAAGGAAGCTTGGAGGCCATTGTTGGTTATGAGAATAGCCAGAACAAGAAGATAAAGAACTCCGACCAGCCCAGGTTGAGGAGTTGCTTGTCATTCCTCTGCGGATACAACTAGATTGGAAGCGTCGCAGGTCTTGGATTGAGTGCAGTTTGACTATGATGCGACAAAAAGAACCTGCATGGCGATATTAAGGGGCCCAAATTTTGATCTTTTGCACAGGTCCTCGCCGAAGGACATCTGCAGGCGTAAAGCGTGATGTCATTGAGCTTGCCTCGGCGTAGATCGGTCGTTCAAACACATTAAGCAGAAAGGAGAAATTCCGTCCAAAGGCGAGAAGAAGAAGTGTCGACCCTTTTGAAGCGAGGATTTATCAGAGGTGAACTATCGGGCGGTTGGCTAATGTGGTTCACGGTGGCCGTTATGGAAATGGAGAATGTGTGTGGATTTTCACAGGACCTAAATAAAGCTTGTAGAAAGATTACGTTTCCTCTACTGATTGATTGAGCTTGGTTGACTCTGGCGAGACATGAAATGCTCGGTTTCTTAGATGTCTTCTCCGGGCTACAATCAAATCCGAATGGCAAAAGCGAAGAAAAAGCGTCCTTTATTACTAGCGAAGAGGAACTTCTTTTGCTATAAGGTGATGCTTGGATTTGGTTTAAAGAATGCGGACCCACTTTCCAAAGGCTGCATAAGTGCGATGTTCAAAGGAGCAAATTGGCGAAGCGTGAAGCCTATGTAGATGACATCACGGTAAAGAGTCGAAAAGCAGAAGATCGTCTATTGGATCTCACGAGGGAAGCCTTTCGATTCCGAACTTACAATATCGCCTAAATCCGAACAAGTGTGCATTTGGTGTTACGATCGAGAAAATTTCTAGGATTTATCTTACGACTCGAAGAGGAATATAGAGGCAAATGCGAGAAAAGATCAAAGCCGTTCTTGGCGTAGAATTAAAAAAGCCTTAAAAGAAATCTGGCGGCTTAATGGGCCTTCTAACGGCTCTGGGAGATTTATCTCTAAAGCGGGAGATAAAACCTTCCACTTTTCCAAGCCTAGCGTAAAGCGCTAAAGATGGAGTGGAGCCAGGAAAGAATGTAATGAAAAAAGCCTTCGAGGGGCTTAAAGATTATCTCCGATGCATGCCCGGATTGCTAGCCAAACCACTTGAAGTAGGAAGAGGAGCTTTATATCTATTTAGCCATTTGCTCCTCGGCGGTCAGTCGATCTTGATTTTGTTAAGAGAAAATAAAGGGAATTGAAGATTGTCTATTATACAAGTAAGATCCTTACTTGATCTTTGAGTCGAGGTATACACTTGCCGCTTTCGAAAAGCTAGCTTTAGCCCTTATCACATCAGCGAAGATTGAGGCCTTATTTTCAAGCTCACAAAGTTATTGTGTTGGCCGGATCAGCCCCTAAAACAAGTTCTTCGTAAACTGTAGCGAAAATTCCGGACGCTTAGCCAAGTGGGTAATAGAATTGGGTGAGTTTGATCTCACTTATAAGCCCGACGGCAGCGATCGAGGCTCAAGTACTAGCGATTTCATGTGGAGATTAACCATTCTATGAATGAAGATGTAATCCGGCACAAGATCAGGAAAAGCTCTATTGCCCCATGGTGCTTTATATGTCGGCGGATAAACCTTGAAGAAAAATGAGGGGCGGGTTTAGATCCTTTATTCTCCCTCCAAGTGGAAAATTTCAGCGGTTCTTAAGTTCCGATTAGAAGCGACTAACAATGAGGCCGAATATGAAGCCCTTGCTCATGGGGTTACATTTGGCGGGGGCTCGAAATTCAACATCTATGTATATTAGACTTCACAACTAGTTAGTTGTACTGGCTGGGCGGTTTGAAGCAAAAGGAGGAGAATATGGTTAAGTATCGGTGAGTGAAGAGAATAGTCCCATACTTCACTCGTTTCAAATTGAAAAAATCAAAATCCGTCAGCATTGAATGAAGAAGGTGGGCGGTTTATCTAAAGAAAGCCATACACTTGGAATCTGAGCTTCTCTTTGATCTCTGATACCTTCCAGTGAAAACTATTGAATAGGTACGGAGGGAGAAGTACAAAGTTGAAAGAAGAGTCATGTTAGATTGATCCCGTGAAACTACACAACGAGGTGGACTGCTGCACCATCCAACAAGATAGAAGCGGATGGATTTTTGACAACGCTTAGTAAGTCTGATATGATTGGCTGAGCATCGTCTATAAGCGGTCCTATCTGCAGCCCTTTTTGCGATGCTTACGCCCAGCGGAAGTCAATTATATCCTTCAAGAAATTCATGAAGGCGTTGGAGAGATCATATAGGAGGCAAGGCCTTGAGTTATAAGAGTCCTTGAGCCAAGGCTATTATTAGCCAACCTTAACTCAAGATGCGGTGGCGTTACCACCGAAAATGTGATACCTACCAGCGGCATTCCAAGATTCAAAGCGACCGCCAACATTGCTTACGCCAATTTATGGAGTCCTCGGCGATTTGCTTATTTGGGGAGTTGATCTTCTAGGGTCATTTCTACTTCGGCTCGACAAATGAAATTTTTGATAGTTCTTGTCGATTATTTAACTAAATGGGTAGAAGTTGAGCCCTTGGCCAAGATCACGGAGAAAGCTTGTCAAGGATTCTTATGGCGGCTGTTATGCTGTATTGAATTCCGATGCCTTTATTCTAATGCGATAATGAGGCGACAATTTGATAACTGAGGAAGCTTTTAAAAATTTTTGTTACGAGCTTCGGAATTGAATTAGGACAAACTTCCGTGGCGCATCCACTCAAGCCAGCGGCCAAGTAGAAATAGCAGAATCGCTGCACCTTGCTCCAAGCTCTCAAAACCGCAGGGTGTCCAAAAATGGAACTAATTGGGTTGAGGAAATTCAGGCTCTTTGGGCTTGTCGAACAACTTCTGAGAACCCCGGGGAAACTCCATTCTCTGCTACTTATGGGGCGAAGCGGTCGTCCCTGCGAAATAGGAATGCCTATCTTACAAATCTGACAAACTTTCGTGAGAAGAAAATGAAAAGAATTTAGAAGCCCGGAACTTGACTGCTTTGGAAGAAGCGAAGAAGTTCTTGAGAAACAAAAGGCGACAATCTATCGCAAAAGAGTAAAAGGTTTTCTGACACAAGGGGTAAAAGAGTCTTCTTCAAATCGGCGTCTGGTCTTAAGAGAAAAGCGAATTCGAGGGAAACAAAAGCCGAGCAGGGAAGCTAACTCCCTAGCTGGGGAAGGCCCTACGTCATACAAAAGATTGTCCATTTGTGGCACTTATTATCTGCGTCGATATGGAAGGAAAAATGCTTAGCGTCCATTTCATTATTTGAACACTGCGGCAGCTACTATCAATGTAGATGCGTAGCGGTTGACCTCTAAATGTTTCATGAAATAAAACCTAAATTTATGTTGAAATTCCAAATGAAGATGAGGTGAAAATCCACGTCCACAGCAAGATGAGGCAAAAATTATCCTACAAGGATAAGAGACAATTCTCATCAGGTATGGGAACCCAAAATCCGTCGGAAATATGAAGCAACAATTTCATTATTCATAAAGACAAGGATCTTATTATTGAAGTAAAGTCCACGATTGGACTAATAAGAAGAAGAAGAACTTCGCCCTGAAGCTTAACTTACAAGCCAAAGAAGAAAGACTTTCGCGAAGGATTTCTTAAATGATTTACAAGTAACCATGACTGAGGAAATAAATCTTACCAAAATAAAGGTTTGTATTTCATTCCATGAATAAAAGCTACATTCAAAACACTTGAATACAAAAACATCTCATAAAATCCCTAAGTACTAGGGCCTTCACAGTGTTCAAGCTGCTTCTTGGGAAGCTTGAGTCGGCATTCCGGATAGAAATTTGAGGCGAGGGGCCTCTAGAGCCTTTATAATTTCTTTGCTCCTTTAGTTACGTAAACTTCTTTAAGACTCAGCCAGCGCCCATCGATAAAACTTCCATAGGGGAATATGGTGACCCGCTGTTGCGCTAACGAATATATGCGTGTGGCCCACTCTTTTCGCTCAGCGCCTGGCTAAGTGACCTCCTTCTCCAACTTTTTCGCTTGTTCTCTTAAATTGTTCATTTCTTGCGAGTCGGATTTAAGAGCCTTTTGCCTGGAAGTTAGATCTTCCTTTAGTGCGTCACGCTCCCCTTTAACTTCCTCCAGCTCGGTGCAGTGACCTTTCGACAACCTTCAACTTTAACTCCATGGGGCTTGATTTCGGCTTCGGCTTAAGCGGAGTTTTAGTTCCTCTTTCAAGCTGCTGGATTAATCTTGCCAATTTCTTGATGTTCCGCTTCAGTAGAAAGAGAGAGCCCTCGGAATTAACAAGCTTGGTACGCGAAATCATTCTTCTCTTTCTCCATGGCGGTAAGCTGTTGAAAGGCCTTCGGCCTTATTATCTTGCTCATGGGCATAAAATAGCAATGGCAAGTTGTTTCTTCTCTTTTTCCTCTAATGCACGCCCTGCAGAGCTTAGTTGGGCAGCGATCTCAGCCTTACTAAGCCTCCATCTTTGTCAAGTCTTCTTGGCGAAGATTGCTAACTTCGATCCAGCCCGTTGGCGATCTACGGAAATAAAAATGAATTATAAGCGATAATACGAGCGAGGGGAGTATAGAAGCACAAGTATGGTTTTACCATCGCCAGCCCGAGCGGAAAAGGCGAGTAGCCTCTTTCCTTCCGACCTCTGAAGTTTGATAGAGAGTTGTTAGGGCCTCATGGCGTCAAAGCGTTTTTTCCGCGTTATGGCCAGCGTCGAAAAGGGATATCCTCACGAGCAATTCCTTCCGTTGAATTGCGGTCCTTTGAGAACTAAATCTACCTCCCTTAAGCTTATCCGGAGAACCCGCTTCTCTTGCCTCCACTATAAAATAAACCTAAGTTAAAATTCTTGAGTGGAACGATATATAACCTTGAAGTATACTCTACTTCCTAAGGAGGGATATCCTCTGGCCGACTAGAGGAGGGACCCTCTGGAATTGGAGCTAAAGTCGGGAGAATCTTTGGTTTTGAGGCGGGTCGCCCGTTCTCCAGTAATTAGGGACTTGTGGCGTCTCGAATTCTTTTTCTTTGTTCTCCTCTCACAGGAGGGACCCTCTGACGAGGTAAGCTTTTGACCCTCTCCCTTGAGAAGTGGCGTCTTTTCTTTTCCTCTTCTTCTTTTCTTCCTTGGAAGTATCAACACTTTCTTTGGATGTCAATTCCTTCTTCTTTCGCCCACGAGCGGTAGGATGAACTTTACCCTCGAAAGAGGCCAAGATGCCCTAGCGAAGATCCAAATCATGCGTCCTCTAGGTTTCCTACAAAGATAAATTCCGAAGCATATTAGATATCAGCGACTCCCGACTAAACTAAGTTAGATGCATAAATAAGCCCTACCGGTAGCTACTATTAAGCGGCAGCTTAAGAAGATTTTCCTTGATCAAGAAAGTATCCATGTAAACCGAAATCCCGCCGTTGACTTAAAAGAACTTCCTTCTTTACTGCACATCGTCTCCTCGCTGGCGATATCCGTTCGGGGAACTTCCCACTTGGTTCGGACATCCCACTCGGATTTACTTTTGACAAAGAACTTACTCTTCCATCATTTAATGGAAATAGGGACTTTACCTAGAAACTTCCTCCCGGAACGAGCCGAGAAGTAATACCAGTCGGCATTAGACTCTAGATGTAAACTGAATAACATGCGGAACTAGCGAACAGTCGGATTTACCCCATAATTGTTAAACACAATGACAAAGCCATTGAGCAATCTCCAAGAGTTCGGGGTTAATTGCGAAGGACACAAACGATATTCTTCTAAGATAGCCTTGGCAAAACTAGAAAAAGGAATCCTAAGACTACCCAATAGCGCATCTTGGTAGATGGCTATCTCCCCCTCCCTAGGAGAACTTGCCCTCTCCCCAGAACATGGAACCCTAACCTCAAACAAAGAACGATCTATTTCATATTTATCTACCAAACTCTCAACATCATTACGCCGAGGAGGCTTATGAAGGTGTCAGGACCCTCTACCACTTCAGCTTTAGAAGCGGGATGAATCCTCAAACCCTGGACCGGAGCATCCCCAGGCCCGCCTGAAATCGCGACAGAAACTATGGGTTCAGACGGAGAAGGGATTGAAGATGGTTGGGAAGTATGAGATTCATGAGATTCATGAGAAAAACTAGAGGAAGAAGATACACTAGCCATTACCTTAGAAGAGAAAGAGGTGAAAAAACACATAAACTTGACAAACAGAGCTTGCCGGAGAAGAAAAGAGTTCGAAGAAGAAAGTTTGAAGAAAATACTATTCCGATTTCGAAATAAACCTTCTCCGCCTTGTTATACGAAAGGGAGATGAACCCCCGGCCGTTAGATCCCAAAACTACATCCCGATCGGACCGTTGAACCAAACATCCCCAAATCCGGATCGTTCAGATGACCATCATTATTTCTCCTTAAAACGGTTCAAAATTCCCTCTTAAACGTCAGCATACCAAACGCCGCCTGACACACATGGGTAGCCGCGCCCATCATGATGTTGACAAAGCGCCACGCGCCTTGTAGCGCCGCGTCGCTCTACCTTCTCCCTTTAATGCGAAACAGTGTGAAAAACACGTGTCTCCCCAGGGAATAATAGGCGTTGTACACCATAAAAATAGAGCTAATACCATAAAAGACAAAACACACATCCCAACATAGGATCACCAGCGGTCATTCCTTGAAGAAACCAAAGAAGTTATAAACAAAACGACGAACTTTATTTATTCATGGCAAAAATAGTTACATTAAACCCGACCCATAATAAACACTATTGTCCAGCCAGATTTTCCTAGTTAATGGATCCAATGGATCCGTCCGATGACTTCCTTCGGACAAAATTGAGAAAGAGATCACGAGGGGACTTGATAACCGTCGGCTATCCTTAAATGCGCTAGGAAACGGCAAAAGCGTGTGAAGGCGAAGATTAGGGTCCACTTCTTTCTGGCGGGAGTTACTTCGAATATTTCAAATTGAAGCGTGTGCCCCCTGCATAAGTAATGACTAAGATCTCCGCCTCAACATCGTGATCAACATGAAAGATCTCCGCTTTGCATCCTCAAAACAAATCTCACACGTGTCTTTCTCGATAACCCGGAAGAGCGCCATATCGCGGCCGTTGGACTCGCCAAGTGAACAACTCCAGGTCCTCGATCCCTCTGCAGGTGTTCATAAAGGAAACTAGAATTCGCAAATGGCGAGTAGAAGAGTAAAAGTGAAAAACTTGAAAAAGACAAGCAGCGAGGGGAAGAGCCGTTTTACTGAATAAGAAACGAGAATGAATAAGGGAACACTTCTCCAGTACAAGCTCCTTAAATAGAAAAACCTATTGGCACTATAGAAAATTCAGGAGAAAGATTGGGTGGGTGTATTCATACCTCGATTCAAAACAAGCGAAAAGACTAGCATAAAGAATTAACTAAAAAGAAACAAATTAGCGTTCAGCCTATTAAAAGCGTATGCGTCTTACCATCCCTAGAGATAGATATCTACACCTATATAGCCTTGCCAACTAAGGAAAAATACTTGTTCTCGAACCAAGCGAAAAGTGCGCCTAGCTCGGCTCCTCACCATAAGATTTTAGAACAAGTACACTTTAGGGGACTAATATTCACACGTAAATATTTGGCAAGGCGTGTCCACCTACCCAAAATGGCCCGCGTGTTAAGCGGAAGACTGCGGGGCGGGGAAGACATCCCTCGACCGTGGCGGTACCATCAAATATCAAATCTTTTATTCGCTTTATTTTAAATTCCGGCTCGGTAGTGAGAATGAGGCATTTGCTATCTTTCAACTTCTACAAACAAATCCGGTCGAATTAAAGCCAAACCCAAAACCTTCTTATCGAAGCTGGAGGTGCTCCATGCAGCCGCGTAATTTCCTAAGGAAGAAAATATCTAAGCGCCTCTACGGTGAGTAGATATTATCCACTTGCTACTTATCTGGTGAAGCGGATATTTTCTACTTCTCACCTCTGCAGGTAAGGAGATATTTTCTCGCGCCTCGCGAAGATATTTTCTCACCGCCTCACCAGATATTTTCCTAAACCGCCTTCAACTTTTCTATAAAAGAAGAACTATAGTAAGAAAAGGGGACTTGAACACTCAACTAACCTATGCCCAAGAAAAAAAGTTTATCAAACCCTCTCCTTTTTCACAGGATTTCTGACTTAATCATCGGAGCTAAATCCGGGCAGAAAGGCTCAATTCCGATTACTTCCCTCTCTTTTTTACAGATTCACCCAAGTGACCAGAAACCAAAAGACGACAATTCTGATCATCCTCATCAATCCGTAAGCGTCCACATCAATTATAAATTTCAACCCGGTTTGTGAACAGTTTGAGGCAGGATGAGGCAGCAACAGCCAGCGTGAGGTGAACGGTTTTGGCATCAACAGTTTGAAACCAAAGTGTTGGACTAATTACTTAGGTCCAAACAACTTATGGCCCTAAGTCTTATCATTTAGATTGTTTCTTCTTCTCACAAATGAACAATTGAAGTTGAGGTAGTCAGATCACTTTTTCCACTTTTCTAAATCAAATAAATCAAGAGGTGGCATGATTTTCTCCACTTACATTTGTTTGTAAGAAAATGTAGAAAATAAGATGTCCATAACTTTTCTCATTTTCTAATAGACTATTTCTTTATATAAATTACACCTTTATGGAATGTCAAACTTCACCCCATTTTATGGACATTTACCTTCACTTCCCAATTTTTTACATTTTCACGCAAATAACAGATATTTTAATATAAGTTATGAAGGAACACATGGCTAGACAGGGAGAACAATGCCCAACAGAAAGTAGGTGTTATGACCTCGAATTCACGATCTACGACTATTGACGATCGCATGGCGAGGTTGGAGGTCGACTTACACACTATGCATACATAATTGCGCCAACAATCTGACGAACTTGGCACTCTTACACACGATGTTGGTGTCTTAGCTTGACTTCCGCGAGGAGGTTTGAGAAGTCACACTGACCCAACTTACAACTCGGATGGCGGCTCTTTCCAATCTGATGGGGTGCCTTGTGAATGAAAGGCCTATCTGGCAACATGACCCTGATAATGGCGATTATGTTCCCTGAGAATGGGAATCTTCAAATATGTTATGCATGGATCGATTTTTCCCCATCTCGGGGAGAGAATCCAGCGAGGTGGATCTACAAAGTGAGGCAATTCTTCTTGTATCAATGAGGGCAGCTAGAAGAACAAAAAGTATTGCTGGCCTCTTTTTACTTACATAACGAGCCTATACAGTGGTACCAATGGTTTTCAGCGTCACATCCAAGAGTGACATGGCCAGAGTTTAGCTAAGAGTTGCTTATTCATTTTGGGCTATCCCAATATGAAAATTTTGACGAGGCGCTCACCAAGCTTCAACAGACAGGATTTGCTCGGGATTATCAAAACGCTTTCAAATGACTTGCATTGCGAGTTCTAGGCTGGCCGGAGCAAGCGCTTCTTGGAAGCTTCATTGGTAGTTTACGGAATGACATCCGAATGGAGGTGAAATTGTTTCATCCAACCACAATGATTGGCCTTGATGGCGCTCATGGCGCCGGAGGAGGACAAAATTAATTGGGCTAAGAAGTCAACACTGGCGTTCGGGCCTCTTGCAAATCTACCTCGAAGAATGTTATCACGACATCAATTGATCGATCATTTTACGCGGTCTCTTACCCAACCCAACACGGCAAAATCAACTCAACCATGCGGTCGCCGATTGCTTCTCTTGGCGTGGGATTCGAGGAGGTTGATAAGGCGACAAATCTGATAAGCGTAGAGAGAAGGTCCTTTATTCTGATTCGTGCGGCGAGCACTTAGGTCTTGCGACATTTTTAAGGCTCGACACGCTGCGTACATTTGGAGGGAACATGAGATGTATTGGTGAAGTCCCGACTGATATAGCAAAATCGAAGATCGCATTATTGGCGATGAAGGTGACAACGCCGGTGTCATATCACCGGCAATCTCCTTACATGCATTATCTGGCTCTATCTTCCCCGATCATGCGAGTAGCCGGAAGGATAAGTGGAAGATGGGTGTCAATTTTGATTGATAATGGGAGCACACATAATTTCATATGCAAAAACTTGGCGAGAAAACTACGCCAAACCGCATCTCTGGAATCTCCGTTTCTTTCGACGATAGCTAATGGCAATAGACTTGCATGCAAGCATATCTATCGTGCCGTCGACATGGAACTACAAGGGTACCACTTCAAAGTCGATTTGTACCCATTGGGGCTCCAAGGATCCGATTTGGTTCTTGGAATGCAATGGTTAAGAAGCTTGGGCCCTATGCTATGCGATTGGAGCAAACTCACTCTGGAGTTTTCCGTAGGGGGTGTGCTCTACCGTTTGGAGGATGCTACGGAGTTAATGGATGCTAGAATTATTCACCCAAGCAACAATCCCTATTCTTCTCCGGTGTTGCTAGATAAGAAGGAGGGGTTATAGAAGTTGTCGAAGTTTAAAGAGTTTGAAAAGATGGTTATTGACCTAGTTAAGCATTTAAATGATGGAAGGCTTGGGGTGATAAATGCGGTCTGAAGAGGCCTTAGTAGGTGGTAGTGGTCTAAGGCGAGGAAGATGCTACATGGGAATTCTATGACTATCTCACAGTGGCCGGTTTCCCTATCTCACGGACCTTGAAGGCAAAGGTTTGCATTGAAGGAAGGGAGTGATAGGAGAGCTTTGACATATGAAGCTGCTAAGCGTACTAGCCCGTGTTAAGCTGAGGCCGATTAGTGGTTATTTTATTGTAGAAGATGAAGCGAGGAGATTGAGAAGATGAACAGCGGTGACCCTCGATAGTGGCGGTTGCCTCTGCAGCTTTGGAATTCATTTTAATCTCGCTTAATTAACACTTCTGACCCTTTATATACATACTTTCGTATAACCCGGATCCGTTACTTCAGCTAACCCGGATCACATTAACTCTAATATTTTCTTAACACTCCCCTCGAGATGGGCGATAGATATCAATCGTATCCCAAATCTTGTTACATCTTTAACACACTCTTGAGGACCTAATCCTTTAGTTAAGCAATCGGCTAGTTGTTCGCTTGGGAATGAACATGATTCAACTTCAAAATTCCGTCGTCCAATCTCTCATTAATGAAGGCGATCAATCTCAGCGTAGCTTTGTGCGATCATGCTTGTCTGAGTTATTAGCAATGTTAATTACCGATTTATTGTCACACGGAGCTTGATGCAATTAAACTCTAAATAGTGTGATTCGACAACAAACTCCGCGTCAAAACATCTCACAAAGACTAGTTGCCGTAACCACATACTCGGCCTCGGTGTAGACGGGCAACCACCTCTTGTTTCTTGCCTACGCCAAGACACAAGGTTACCCTAACAAAGAACCGCGGTAACACGAGGTGGATCTCTATCGTCAAGCGATTCGCCAATCGGTATATGATATCCCTCCACGTCCAAGTGTCCATGCTGACTCAGAGCAAAGGCACTTTCCACAGGCTTCCTTTGAAGTATCTCAGGAATCACGTATCTTTGCCTCCATATACTCAACCTTGGAATCATGTACATATACTGCTCACCGCGCTCACAACATATGCGATACTCCCGGGTCTCGTGTGACATAAATAGATAAAGGCGACCAACAAGTCTTTGATAAGCGCTCCTTGTTAGCGAGTTACGGATTAGGCGCCTGACTTGTGATTACGCTCAATGGGTAGAAACTACTCGGCCCTAACATTCTGTTTGATGAAGTCGAGAACATACTTCCTCACGAGGAAGGGCACTATTCGCGGAAGATGCGTGCGATCTCAATACCAAGGAAATATCTTAGTTGGCCGGATCCTTAACTTCAAACTCTTTACCCGGTACCGTTTTGGTGAGAGATCTCCCATCGGCGTCATCTCTGTAATAACAATGTCATCCCATGCATAAAAAGCGGTAGCGGCCCGTGGGATTTGGGTGTTTGTAAAGAGCGATGTGATCCCCACTACCATTGCGTATAGCCTATACCACATTATGCGTCTGACACTGTCAAACCGTACCCTTGGTAATTGCTTGACCATATAAGGACTTCTTCAACCTACGCTGCTTCAATTTATGCGTGGGTAGTAAAGCCGGAAGAATCTCCATATACACCTCCTCTTATAGATCTCCAAGCAAGAAGGCATTTTTGGCGTCCATTTGATGTAACGGCCAAATGGAAAGTTATTTGGCACGTGAAATTAAAGTCCTCGCGTGTACTAAATCTTTGCTCTTGGAGCAAAGGTTTTATCATAGTCGATCCATAAGTTTGGCTATACCCGCTGCGACTAGCCTTGCTTTGTACACATCAATCTTCCCTTTAGGAGTTTGCTTATGATGTCACATGCCCAGCTTCTAATACCAGCGCCTTTTTCAGGTTGGGAGGTAGTTCCATGTCTCGTTTCTTCTCCAAGGCTTGGAGTTCCTCATGCATAGCACCACTGCACTTAGGATCACCTTTGCGGCTCGCCTTGATTTCGGTATTGTAGCGGCTGGCGTAATGTGATCTGATGAAAGTTTTGTATCACGGGGAGATAATGAAGAATAAGAGACAAAGTTAAGCGATATATCATTCTCAAGCCAAACCCTAGCGAGGTTTTTATGGCATTGGCTCGAGGTTCTCTCTGATGGGCAATAGGTAAATTAAAGAGATAGAGGCATTACCGCCCGACTGGAGGGAGGCGGGAAGATCTTGAGGAAGAAGGCGAGGAGAAGCACAGGGGCGATTGGCGTCGCGTGGTACGGTCGTCAATCTCGATAAGTAGAAGTAGTGCGGAATCTTTGTT
The DNA here is from genome assembly GCA_026586065.1 of Dioscorea zingiberensis. Taxonomy (NCBI): domain Eukaryota; kingdom Viridiplantae; phylum Streptophyta; class Magnoliopsida; order Dioscoreales; family Dioscoreaceae; genus Dioscorea; species Dioscorea zingiberensis. The sequence goes on along the minus strand of JAGGNH010000064.1, from coordinate 269,820 downwards.
GTGGAGTATCTTTAGCTTTGCTCTTCATGCTTTCTCCACTGGACACTGTGCGCCTCATACATGCGCGCCGATTCTCGTTGTCCCTCTGCTCTCCATGCTTACACTGGGCGCTATCTCGCCTCCTTTTGTACACCTTGAATTCTCCTTGTTGTCCTGCGTGTGAGGTTACTATCAACATTGTCGACATTTTTCATCTTGTAGCCGTACGATCCATATAATTCGCGAGGACGCGGTATGAGCCCCACAACCATCTCTACGATTCTTCCCCTCTCGACCCGGTACCGCAACCTATGCTAGGAGAGGAATCCCTTAAGAGGGATGTCAGTCCATAAGCACACTTTCGCGTAGAAAGACTACGACTCACTGAAGGTCACATCCATACTCCAAAATAATCGGCCTTTCCGGTCGGGCTCCGACATTTATAACACTTACGGCTAGAAGGTACCCAACAAATATACATTTAGCGGCTGAGGTCCAACTTCCCTCTTGAAGGCCCTATGATCTCGACAAGCGGGTGCAATAACCATAGCATATAGGGAGGATGATAAACTTGTTCTACCGGGGCATTTAGCGTGGTGTCTTCATTCCCGGCCTTGTGAAGGCGTCGCGGTTGATGAGATAAGCTAATTTTGTCATTACCTTACCTCAGCTCCATTAGGATCTTTGGCGTTAATTCTTGATCGTGATAGAAGCGTGCGCACCTCCGTGAAATGTCTATTCTTGCGCTTCGGCCACCCACATTTTAGGCGGGTGTATGCAGGCGAAGATATACGTCACAAAATCCTGGTACGACAAGAAGGATCTGCAAATTCCTTATTAACATACTTTCAGTTCCATTTATCGGTCAAATCTGAAATCCAGAACCTTTGCATTGAGGCTGAGTCTTGTACTGAGCCACGAAGTCTTGAAAACACCAAGCACTTCACTCTTGTGTTTCATCAAATAAATCCAAGTCATATAGGAATAACAATCAATGAAAGTCACAAACCAGCTTGAATCCATGCTGGCGAAAGAATGGACAAGGTCCGTACATCCAGAATGAATAAGAGTAAATGGTTCACATTTGAGAAGACCAATACTAAAATAAGTAGAGCGTATATGCTTGCGAAACTCACAAGCAGCTCGCTTTACAAGTTTACTCACTATCTACCTTGTCCATTAATTACAGTTTGCTTGACCCGACTTAAGCTACCAAAAGATAAGTGACCGGGCGACTGATATTTGGAGTAAGCGGCTGCGACCTCTACTCCTCCGCACTGCTGACGGCAAGGCGGCATCAACATTCCACGATCTAAGTACCAAAGTCCATCACGTCGGTGCAGGTCCCGAAACCTCCTCCCGGTTAAGCCTCTCTGGAAAAGGCATGATTCGCGGTCAACCGAGAACTTGGCGGTCTAATTGATCAATAATAGAGCATTTGAAAGAAGGATAGCTTGGGGAATGAGGGAACATGCAAGGCGGAATGAGAGTGTGATTGATGAAGTCATTTGGTAGGCCAATTCCTCTAATGGGTTGAGAAGTGCGATTTAGACGGTCATTATAGGTATGCCTATATGGTGAATATGATGCAAACTTCATCATGCGTGCCTGATAATATGCCCTATAGATGCTCACGGAGTCTACAATTCATTCTCATGCGATTTCTTTGTACATGCAAGTGCACGAGCACGAATACGAGCTGAATACACATGCCGCGCATGGGCATAGTGGAGCAAAGTTATCAGCGATGGTGAGGCAAGATCACGGCGTAATGGCTGGCCCTTGGCGCCTTAGAGCTCTCGATCCGCGGCTTCAATTATGCCATGACTCCTCCCGACTTCGTGGCAACATCCCGGCGGCCGGACATCTCGACAAGCTGCGTCGATGGCGCTAAGTTGGCTTTAGTACCAATACGGCGACCTCGACGCGGCCTCCTCCATGCGCCTCTATAGGCCCCTCTGCCTCCACGCCTCCGAGTCTGGCCGGCGCGACCGGGATTCTGCGGTTGTAGGTAGCTTGAAATTTGAGATACCCCTTTCTTCGCGATTTGTAGCACTCTATCATCGATGATAACCGGGGCGGGAACTACCGTCTGGGGACCGAACAAGGGGGTGATGTATGCTGATTCTCCTTGATCTAACCTCCTCTTGGAGTGCATTAGCGTGATAGCCTCTCCCTCCGTAGTGGGAAGAAAATTGATGACCGCATTGTAGAAGCTCTCACGTACTTTCAAACTTCTGGCATTCAAACCCTTAAGAAAATGAGGTTATCCTTCTGCGTTCGATCCATCTCTTTGCTCAAAAGGCTGCGTATGTAGTATCTGGAAATGCCAAGGGATCATAATGGTAAAGTCGGACCAAAGTCTGAACTTCGGTGACATGCTCTAAGGACAGCTCTTCTCCACCTTGATTCTCAATTTTTATGCGAACCTCGACCGTAAGCATCGCATTCCACTGCTCGAGAATACATCTTGGCTAACGTTGTCCACATGCTCGGTACAGCATGAATTTATTGCCTCAACATCCAGGCCAATAGTGGGGACGTGAATTCATCATCCATGCCACCACCGCGGGGGTGGTAGTGCGCCGGTCCTCCACTGTGGCTTTCCTTATGCGGTAGTCTCGACGGAGTCTCCACATACGCCACGTAATGCTCAAAGCCCTTTTTGTACTCAAGATCGGACTTCGCCCTCGAGACCCATTTCGAGATAATTCTTTGTCTCTTACAGTTTCATCGTTTGGCGTCCAACTCCGGCCTACGCGTAAATCTCGGGCCGTTGCACAATCTCCCGATTGGGCCGAGGTATCTACCTCGCTCTTGACTCTGAACATCTCGCCAAATTCCTCGAAGATTCTTACGCTATCATGAGTGGTATTTGGAAGTCGCTATCGCCCGCGTCGTCAAGTCAACACCTTGAAACGATTAAGCCCTTGGAAGCAAATTTTTCTTTGTGGGTGAAAGAAAACTCTTGTCTTGATCGTGCTTGGCGAGGACACCGGATCATGAGGGACACGCACTTGCGGATATCTCGGTCGGCGCACCGCAGTTTCTCGGAGTGCGCATGGCTTGATCGCATGTAGCCACTTGTTCCCCGGCCTTGAGCGGACTCCACGTCTCCTACTGCGGTAGCGCGAAGCGGTCCTTTCCGTAGGACGGATGACCTCCTGCCACTGCGAGGCCTTGCAGACGGGAGCCCTCGCCCGAGAGCAGATCCTACGCTTTCGGATGCACGAGTTGCGTCGCAGTCTGGCCCGGCCTCCTCCACTGCGAGTGCTTTCGCGGACACACACCGGTAGAGACCAGGATCTCGCAGTTGCTAAGAGATTGGCCGGACCGTGTCTCGATACCATGTAGAAGATGAAGCGAAGATTGAGAAGATGAACCTGCGGCAGCCCTCAATAGTGGCGGTACGCCTCTCACTTTGGAATTCATTTAATCTCACTTAATTAACAACTTTCCTGGCCAGCAACCGCTTTATATACATCTTTTCGTATAACGGGATCCGTTATAAGCTAACCGGATCCGTTAACTCTAATATTTTCTTAACATTTATCAATTAGATAGATGAATTGTTATTGGGTTATTTTATCTTCTAAATTGGTAATTATCTAGTTATTTTATCTTATATGGATAGGGTTATTATCTGGTGTCAGTTAGTTTGTTATTTATTTTGAATATTGGATATAGTTTGTCATAGTAGCCTGGATGTACATAGGAGAGGAATAAGATTGGACTCTTCTTGAATTATTTTCTCTTTTTCTCCTTGTTTTAATCCTTTCTCTTCTCTTAATTCACCACTTGAGGGACAGATAGGGTCCACTTCCTATCATTTGGTAAAAAGGAATTCAAGAAAAATGATAGAACTGGACCCTATCTGTACCTCAAGTGGTGAATTAAGAGAAAAAAAGGATTAAAGCAAGGAGAACAAGAGAAAAGAATTCAAGAAAAATCCAATCTTATGCCTGCATTTCACATGTCAGCCTTGAGGAAGTGCATCACTAACCCTCCTATCAGTAGCCGGAAGAAAATAGATAAAAATAAAAAATAAAAAATAAAAAAATTTGTCAGCTTTCAAAAAGTAATTACATTGAAAACGGCGAACTTACATATATTCCGTGTCGGTACCATTGATTGATATATAGGAGGGAAGGTCTTTTCCTTGATAAATTTAGATTGAAATCATCTTAAAGTTTATTTATTTTGAGAATAACATAAAAAAAAATTGTCAAAAAAGAAATTGTAAAGATGGACACCAGGTGATAAAGGCCAGTTAATAAATGCATCTCCAATAAACAAGAGAGAAAAAAAACTAAATGACAAGAATTGCGAAAAATAGCCGGAAAAAAATAGTGGTAAAAATAAAAATTCAAGGAACAGTAAGTAGAGCAAGAACACAGGCATCTGAGCTTCATGAACAGGGAAATCTAAAGAAAAAAATAAAAAAATTGGTAGAGATGGGATTCTAATCTAAAGAAGAGCATACAATGTTGGAATAAACGTGTATATATATTAAGCAAAAAAATCTATTCAACGAAGCAATATTAAGCAAACATTCAAATGCTTGCTTAATATAAAAAAAAAAGGAAAAAGGAGCCATAAATCAAGTAAAAAACAACCAAAAAAATCTCCAAGAAAATAGAATACAAACTCATCACGGTTAAATCCATTCAACGAAGCAATATTAAGCAAACATTCAAATGCTCTTCTTCAAGATAAAACCTCCGATTTCAAAGCATCAATGGAACCACTAGTGACAAAAATCCACCATTTCTAGAGGAAAAAAAAATAGAAGAAAAAACTCAACACTATGCCGGATTTAGGGGAAAAAACCACCAACGAAGACCCCTTGAAACCCTAATCGCTTACCTCAGTGAAGAAAAATCCCTTCGCTCCATAGCTCTCTAAGAAGCGGGAACCAAGCCCACGTCAGCGCCCTCTCGAGCTTCCAGCCCACCAGAAACTACCCCTTAGCCATCATAGCGCGAAACTGAGTCATTGTTGTCGCTACAGCTGTTTGACGGCTAGGATATGATCTCCTTAAAAATCGTGATCTTGACCGTTGATATCTTTCATCCGCATTTGGTATTTGGGATTCGATATAATTTCCCGCGCTTTCGCTTTGTTCCGTTTCTTGGAGGCTTGGGATTTCCCTCCATGATTGTACCGTATCCAATTTATATATATATATATATATATATATATATAGTTGGAATTTCTAGATTTAAAAAATAAATGGGACATTTAATGAGTTTTTTTAATTGCGGATTCATGAATTATTTGATGATTTATTTAATGAATCATTAATATCAATCTATATTTCAACTGTGGATTATCAAGGGCGCAACAATGGTGCCCAACTGGCAGAGTGATCACTTTGCACGCGAGAGGTAATACCTAATGAGATCCCAAGTTTTCATCTTTCTTTTTTAGTTTAAACTGCAAGTAATTTACATTAGCGATTTCCTATCAATTGAATGTTTCTCCTGAATTTCTCAAGAACTAAATTTATTTTCATTCTTTTGGAAGTAAGCATGCAAACCTTTCTGTTAATTTTGATTTATGTGGATTGCTCTGCATGTGTTTGATTATTTGATTGTATCAAGATGCCACTCCTGTCCAGTAGTTTGTCAAGCACTGGCTTGTCGGTGTCCCGATGATGCGCACCCACTCCCATTCTTCTGTCATACCCGACCTCCGCAGCTCAGCTAGCTGTTGGAGTTAAATTGCCATGTTAGCTCTCATGCTCTTGGATGTTATGTATGTTTGTTGCTAAATTTTGAACTACTGTGCAACCTATGTAATCTTGTTCTAGTTTTTCATGCCAAGGGAATTCAAGCTGACTAGTTTCTTTTAGGATGAGTTTTAGAGTTTGTACCCTGCCATCTTGCAGTTCAAAAATTACTGCATCTTCAGAGAGTGGTATTGGTCTTGTAGGCGTGACCTGCGCATTGTTGAGATGTGTGATCAATGTTAGTTTGAATGAGTGTGATTGTATCTCATTTGGAACTAGTTTTGTTCTTAAGGGAACTAACCTTCTCGCTGCATTTACCATTGAAACCATTTGTTTGACAAACTCTGTCTTCTACACTGCATTGTTGATCATCTTTAGTCCTCGCCATTGCTTCCTGCTCTGCACTTGGTATGTGTGGATGACCATGGTCTGTCCATTTCCATGCTTTTTGATCTTGATGTCTCCGATAGACCTGGCCATCTGATCCTATCATGAATAGTTGAGTGCCATCAAAGCATGGACCAGGTGCACCGAGGAGTGTCACATCTTTGGAAGGAGTCCCATGTTCCACCCATTCCCATCCATCTACTGAACTCCAATGGTATTCGACAAGTGCACCATGTTCTGATATCATGAACAGGGAGCCAGTGAGTGATATGTGGGATAGTCTCATTGCTGTTCCAGGGGTTCTGGAGAGGACCAGATGAGGTGATTGATTGTGCCCATGCCATAGATAATTTAATTTGTTATACTGGTAGATACGGCCATTCCTCGCAACAACGAATACTATGTGCATCCTTAAGACCTCTTGGTCAATTATATAAGCAACCTTAGTATCTGGTGGATGGCCACAATCCTTCCACTTGAAATTCCGTACTGCAACCTGTGAAAAATTCATCTGCTGTTAGTTATCATGCACTTATGATTGATGATGATTCCTGATATTCAGTACATATTAGCTATTCCTATTGTGAAAAAATATTTTGAAACTCATATAAAATCACTAGAATTTTGGTGATAATAAATTGAAGCCATAGTTTCCTAATTCAACAAATATTAGAGAACCCAACAATGTCTTTCATCTAAACAAGAAGTCATGCAGTTACCTGCCCTGGCTATAGATTCAGTTATACCATTTGTACAATTGTACATATTATAGATATATAGACCTGAAGGATCACATGTGTCATGCATGTTTTTTCCTTGGGTACTTAATTGATTGATGTTTTCATCTGATGTACAGTAGAATGTTTTTCATGAGTTGTGGAGCGATGTGTGCTATTATGTTTAAAGTTTGCATGATCTATCAGTTTAATGCCATGAATCATAGTCTTCCTTTTCTGTTAACAATTCTTCATGAGTTGTCATACATATGCTATTATGCTTATTCTCTGCAATATCTATCAGTCTAAAGGTAATACCGTGAATTGAAGTAATCTTCCTTTCTTGTTAACAAAGAAGAGTGCATCTTCTGTTGTGACTCTGCGCACTCCACCAGGTATACCATCCCATGGGGGTCCTGTTGCTACCTGTCTTCCCTTTCTCATTGCAGTGCAGTTAATCCATGATAGCTCATTTCCATTTCGTTCTCTCATAAGCAAGCTTCCATGCGTGTCAACCAAAAATAGACTTCCATTATAGCTTCCTACTGCACCTTTCATTTCTGTAGAGTGTTCATGCCTCAGCCACAGCCAGACATGATCAGCGTAAAGGTATTCAAAAGTCAGGCCACTTTCTGTTATCATGAAAAAGGATCTATCTGCATGCATTGCTCGCATCCGAAAGTTAGTGTCGATGCTCTTTGTTAGTAAATTGCTAGATTCAGTTGTAGTTCTCTCATGGTTGCTCAAGGATATATAATCTAGTCGCTCTTGTGCCTTTCGCCTTTTGGCTGGTATTGTACTGCTCAAATCATTCAGTCCATCATCTGCAGGCATATCCTTAATTCCTAAAATGCAATTGGAGGGGCCACGTTCATCAGTACAGTATTCTGCATTCCATCCTTCTGTTTCTGGGACCTCTAGGACTGACCATTCATACTGATTTGATGCTTTTCTCCTTAAACTAATTTGCTGATTTGGTCCATGACCCTCTCCGCCAATACCAGGAAAATGTAGCTCTGCTAGTCGGCCGTCATCCAATGCAAAAATCATTCTCCCAAATTGCAGTTGTACTCCTCTGACACCTCTTGCAACTTTTGCATGTCGTGGATGCATGTGATTCACCCACAGCCCATCAACCTGGTTCCCCTGAAAGTGAACTTTATGCAAAGAGAAGTTGATCATTAAAATTATCGTGGATATTCATGAAACTCTCAATGAACTTTAGTCATTTTTAGAAGATCTTTGCCCATAATGATGTAACTTGGACCACTTAGTGAGAGACCTTTTAGATTCTAAACACATTATCATGGTTCAATAACCAAGGTTGTGTCAATGGCTGAAAATGTCAAAATATTTTGCTTGACAAAATTATCTTCAATAAGACTAACAAAACTTCTTGCATATGAGGGGAAAGATTTGACATTACCAGAATGTTTGGGGAGCTGATACTCAAATAGAAGTCCTGTTGTTGTAGTAATGAACAATGATGAATTCTTATCATTTGGTTCATTCTGCTCGACTGCGGTGATAGCACTCAAGTAGTGACCTTGAGGAGCGCCATGGACTCTCCACTTCCATTTCCTTTTGTGTAAGCACCGCTCTATTAGCAATCCATCCTGCAGATCTATCAAGACTTAGCTTCTGAATGTCGCAAATATTTTTTCATGCCTCCTAAAAAATAATGCAAGTATAACCAACTATAAGTGTAGACCATACATAACAGAGGCCATAATACGTATTTAGTTCACTATAATCTTCATCATGGTTCCTTTCCTAAAGAGTGATTAGAAATTTGCAAATCACCTGTAAGCTTTGATAATATAATTCTACATGATGCATGGTGGCAAATAGTTTTGTTAGTTATTCTCTACAAATTCTTGAAGCAGATATTTGGCCATAAGCCCAACATAGATTACCATGCTCCCATTTCTTCTTTTCTTATCTTTTTGATTTAAAATATATGTTTACTCACAAAAGAGAAACAGTAGCCTTTACTTGCTATGATCTTTTGGGTCCATTTGAGACGATTTAATCTTTTTTCTTAGCTTATAAATGCACCAGAGAAGCCATCGATATACCTTAGTTAATAGGAAAAGTGATACTGAATGAGCTCCAACCAAGCCTTGTAAAGTAGAACCAGGTGATGTTATCAAGGAAATCTCTTCCATCAATGCTTCACTCCATATGTGTTTCTTCCAGGATGGTTTTGTTGTCTTGTCAAATTCATAAAGATCTCCATCAGAACTGCATCATGATTATTGTTTAAAGATACCAATTAGAACTTCTTACAGACTTGTTACTAGCATAAAAATATAATCAGTCTTGTTGTTGGACATAAATAAACTTCTTACAGACTTCAAATATTTCAAACCATCTGACCACACAATTGGCCTTCTTAGAGAAGGTAAGTATAAAGAACCTCTATAGGGTTAGGAATGAGCCATGAATATATGTAAGAAAAAAATAGTAAAACATGCTTCAATTAAGGTCTGGTTAGTATGTAAGTCGCAGTTGCCAAATGTATATCATTGAGGAGTATGTCAAGTTTAAGAATTAACATTGGAATTCTGGCTTATTCAAAGAGCACTGTCCATATACCAAGCCTATGAAGTCAGTTTCATGTTTTCTTTGCAATTTTTTTTAATCAATTATAGGGATCAAGAACAAAGCCATTCTGAATTTTTACCCTTGTCAGCATGGATAATAGATTAGATATTGCATCTATTTACTCATATCCATTTTTATCATAATTTTCTAATGAGTCTATTCCACTTCACATTCATGTCTACCATGCTCATGTATTGTACTTGTTATTCCAACACTCTGAAGTCTGAACTCCATGACGAGTCTATTGCTTTTGTAGTCTATAGAAGTTGTCCTTTTTGGAGCTGTTATGCAAGATGGATATTGATAGGTTGTTTTTCTCATGCCATTATAAAGAACTAGTGTGAATAATAAAGAAAGTTCCTCATTGAAATGGCCAGTCATGCTTGTGCATTGTATGGTCTTTCCCGTTTTATTTTCCTTTGGGTTGGTGTTATCTGGGCCTCTGGTTGCACATATATATGATAAGTCACTGGCATTAGTACTTAGGCTTGAAAGCAGGCATAATGTAGTGGTTGAGCCATTGGAAATCACACTCAAAAGCAGGCTAGAGAAATTTTTTCAACATGTATAGAGGGACATTACAGCATGGATTGTATTCCTTTGATGGTGATACATAACTGCTTACCAAATCTTTAGAAGAAGTTGGAAGTCCTGATGCTAAATGACAGTGACAATTAGGGTTGGTGATTTGTTATTGATGGAATCATATCTTCTTAATGGGAGAAAACTTGTGGAATTTTCAAAGATGGGTACTATTTGTAAGGCCCGTTGGTCATAATTTATTAGAACCTTGCTTTGTAATACCTTTCACTAAGTCAAAACTTCATTTAAAGGCATTTGTTCTTAAAGTTCTTTTTAACTGTTCCCTGTTTGCTTTAAATACCTTAAACAGCATACCTAATGGCCTTAAATTTGTTATTATTTTGATGCTGCTGTGTTCTCACCATATTAAACAACACCATTCATGCATAGCATGCTTCTGGAGACTGTCCTCATGATCTCACTGTGTTTCATAGAATATTTCTTTTCTTGTGTTTTAATCTGTACTATAAATACCATTGTTGCCAACTTACTAATGAAATGCAAACTGATCGTAGGATATGCTCTGGTTTTTGGGAGAATGATAAAAACTTGCCTCACTATGAACACAACACCTGGTCTAATAGTGCCAGCATCAGCCACTGCTGAAACATCTCCACCTGGAGGCCTTCCGTGATTATTCCACCTGTTCAGATTCAGATTAGAATGCATTCATCAGGTGTCTTCTTGAACTATAACCATTAAAATCGCATGACTTTTTTTAAAATTGCTTTAGTGAAGATCAGATGCATAGTGAATGCTAAATATGAACTATTTTAGTCTTAGTATAGCTATCTCAAACCTCAGAGGCTGCATTTCACTGACTTCTAACAATGACCCATCGGTTGTTGAGACGTACAATCTCCTGTTATAGCACAGAACTTCCATTAGTGAGTTTCTATCTAAGGATTCATCAGTATCAAAAGTGAACAGAAACGCCATAGTCTCTTGCTAGAGGACTCGGAGGACCTTGTTGAAAACATTGAGGCTTTACTCAATATGTACCAGATTACTCACTCTCCATCATGAGATACTAGTCCTGATTTAATCTGAACAGACAGACTTGGTTCTCTTCTTGCATCATCCATATTTGTTTCAAACATCAGTTCGAGCTTAGTCCAAATAGGCTGAGAGTGTTCATTCAGTTGCAGCTGAAATTATTGGAACAAGTTAGAACATGGTAGTTTGTTTGATCTCTTCTCTAATTGATTACAGTTAGACAAATAAATTCATTATACTCTAACAGAATCATTTTTCACCCAAATATAAATCAATATATTATGACAGATTCATTCTCTTCCAAATCACAATGAAAGCACAATGTAACATGCTATGATGTCAGAATTTGGAATGTGGTATTTGCTTTACGAAAATCTGACTCGAGTTTTTGAATATCTTATATAAATTCTTGGTCAGGATATATTTGAAGAATATGGACCAGAGATTTTAGGCAGCAAAACAGTGTTTCATGATTACTCTGCTTCTTTGTGCTTAAGTCAAAAAAAAAAAAAAAGCTTTCCAATTGTGATAAAACTTAATTGGCAAAGCATCACATAGCAATTTCTAGAAGATGATTGGAACCGGTTCCAAATGCTAAACTGATCATTACTCATCCATTACATGAAAAGTTTCTCTGCTTTAGGATGCTACACACAAGCCAATTATTGATGCAAACAGAATAAAAAGATTACCTGGGCCCATTCTATGCTCCTTTTATCTCAAGGAGGACCATCTTTTCTTATTGCACTTTACATAGATTGATTCTTATTTTTCACTCTAGTATCAGGCATTAATCAATACAAAGTCTCAAGAAATATATTATCTGTCTTATCATGACTTCAACTTTGATCAACAAACTTCCATCTCCTCTTCATTGGATTGTATAAATTACAAATGTTCATATCTTGAATTATTGTTCCTGATAACAAGTAGGCAAGCTAAATCAAATAATTTTCTGAAAGAGTTTTTTTACCTGATAAAGCAGTCCTGCTTCTGAAAGAGAAAGAATAGTCTGATTGACAATGAAGACTGAAACAGCATGGCCAGCTGAAGTTGGTAGTTCATGGGGGGCTATCACCCACTGCACTCCATTCCAGAACCTCTCAAATATAGACCCACTTTGCCCTGTAATCCATATAGATGACTCTGCCATCAGAGTCAGAGAAATTCTCTTTCTCACAGGCAGAGCTGGTTCGTGATTCTCATCAACTGCCTGATGCCCAGAATCCCCAGTTTCCATTTCCATATCCCTCTGCTTCTCTTTGCTCTCAATGGATCCAACTTTAGTGCAGCTCTCATTGATGCAAGACATCAGATCAAAAGGCAAGCTAACTTCCACCCATCTATTGGTTTCCTCCTCAAACTCCCAGAATTTTTCACTTTTCTGCTCAAATTTCAGGTCTTGGTTTCTTTTAGGCTGAGGACACCATGAACAACCACTACCACTACCAGCAAAGTTCAGCAGCATCTGGTCCATGATATATATGACCCAAAAGAAGGCTTTTAAGGATAAGCCAACCATGACCACCTTCTTCCTTCAATAGGACTGAGTACCTGAGAGACATGAAAGAAAGAAACAGAGCTCATATGAGGAAGGAGATAGAAAGGATCAACTTCCTTTTGTTTGGAAACAAGGTGATGGCTTTTTCATGTACTTGCCAGTCCTGATACATAACAGTTGTGTTTAGTTCTGGCAGGTGGTTCTTTATTATCCTATGTCAACTGTCATGTGAAGAGAAGAGCAAGCTCACCAACTGTAGAAGTAGAAGATGAGTTTTCCTTGCTGGTTAGCTCTCTCTTTCACTTGTTTCACCATCAACTTTTTCTCCTTTACTTTTCAACTTGAATAATTTCTTCAGAGTTTTCTAATGTCTGATTACTTCTATTTCACTCCATCATCCTACATGGATGAACAGTAGTAATGTGTTTTCATGTGATTTGTGGAATTACACATCAGAGACAACTTTGTCTGTTTTCCTTTTGGTTACTTTGCAATCCATCTTGTCCACAAACCTTGATAAACTTATTTGTAGTTTTTTTCTTCTTAAAAGCTAGGCCAAGTTGATCAAATTGATCAAATTCTATCAAGGGAGTCGTCGTGTCTTCGTCATCAGCTATGAATTAAATGAAAGGTTTGTTGTCTGATAACAATGTGTTTATCGTATGGTTTTCATTGTGATGTCAATGGTTGATCTTTAATTCTCAGCATTTTTTTTTTCTAGTTATTTCTTGAAAATATAGTTTGATATGGTCAGCATTCTCTAAGCATTAGTGTTTATCTCTTGATTTGTAAATGTGAGTCAGAGTTAGTGAGGTAGTTCTTGGTCTACCTTCTGTGACACGTGTATGGCTTCCATTGGTAAAAATGGGACCCACTTGTTTGGAATCTCGACAACTTACACGTGCCAGTTGATGGAATCTTAGTTTATATGATAGTCGACTAAGATCCCACGGTTGCTCTGAAGTCCCCTAGGTCAGGTGACCTACTTTAGGGATGAGGGATGATCTACTCACTTTTGGTGAGGTTACCATATTGCACTTCCTTAAGCTTTTTTTTTTTATTTTGTAGAGATGGATAAACATGCACCTTAAATTCTAAATTACTTTCTATAACTTTTATATTTACATATAAATAAATAAAAATTTTAAGTTAAACTTTTTGGTGAATTGAATCAATAATTCCATATTTTTATATAATTATCCATCAAAATAAGCTAGACTTCTTTGGCTTTAATAAATTATCAACCAAGGAAATTGACATATATAATAATAATACACTATTTATTGTTGTTTATTGTAGATCATCACCTCACTTTTGCGTAATTGATTGAACACCACCCGATCATAATAATATTATTTTTCCTCTACCATAGTCCTGATTAATAACTAATCTCGTTTATTTTATATGGCCAACTTTGTCATCTCATTACTTACCACTCTTGAAAAGAAAAGTCAATAAAAAATATAATATTCAGTCCAAAAAAATAGATTAATAAAAAAGATTTCGGTTATAATTTTCCTTGCAACAGCCGAAGAGGATGTGGCGGATTTCTGACCACATTCTCCGTATGGCTCTCTTATCTCTTTCTTCTCCGAGCTCGGGTTATGGAAGAAGGAACCAAGGAGGACGTATCAGCAACAACCGGCTTTTTTTCACTTTCTTACAAATAAATAGTTGAATTAGAAAATTTAGAAGAATTAGTGTACTTTGTTATTATTGTTTTTTGATGTACATAAATAAACCATATATCACATATTTTTCTATGAATTTCAAAATCAATTTCTCAGTCCATAATTTGGAAGTGAGTGATATATGTTAATTTAAAAATTTAAAACTAAAAATAAAGTCCATGTATCCTTGGCATTTATTTAGAGTTTTTTTTTTATTTATAAAATATAGTTTGTGTGTGTGAGAGAGAGAGAAAGAGAGAGAGAGAATTAAGTTATATTAACAAGAGTTTACTTTGGTTTAAAAAATTTAACAAATATAAGATACAAGGAAGTCATGGAAGCCATGAGCGAGATACTTGGCGTGAAATGTGAATCTCAAGGTCCTCAAGGTCCACTTTGAATCTTTTGAGCTAATAATTATTAATGCTTCTCATTGATTGTTAATTAAACAACTAATCTATATTTAGTTTCGAATCAAATTACTATGGACTATTTTAACTCTGTATTTAGTTTTGAGTTTGGTTGATTTGGGTTTCGAACTCAAAGTTTCATTAATTTCATTTTCCAACAAAAATACTAACCCGAATAGGTTTATAACTGATTTTAAAAGTTATTTTTCCTAACAAACAATTACATTTGAATATGTTGGGTTGGGCTTGTTTTTGTTAGAATATAATGTGGATCATGTTGGGCCAGAATAAATCAGAATTGACTTGATATTATAATTTGTACATTAAACAGAATTATGAGTGCATATAATAACTAATATTGTTTATTAATAATATTTTACCATGATAAAGAATGAATATAATAGTTTGAAGGACTTAAAAAAATGTTTTATTCCAACAAAAATACTATCAAACCAGTCACATTAGTTTTGGTAATCAGTGTATCAAAGTCTAGTAGATTGAACCTAAAGAGTGGGTTAAAAATAAAGAAACAATGGGACCATGGTTTCATGTACCTCTTGTACTATATACTCTTCATTCTATTATGTTCCAACATGAACTCAAAGGAAAGTAAACTTACAAAAGTTAGGAAAAGAAAAAAAAATTGGGAAGCTTCGATCTTCATCAATGCATAGACATAGGCCCCGTTTTATAGGCTTTTGAAAAAAAGTTTTTTTTTTCAGTTGGATAGAAGAACGTTTAAAAAAAAGGTTTTTTAGAATAACTTAAGCGCTTATATTATTTTTATATATAGTCTATAATAATAATAATTAATAATAATAATAATAATGATGTTTCGGTAATCAACACTTTCCAAAAACAACTTCTTTAGAACATTTTTTTCTTTCAAAAATTACAAATTATTAATTTCTAAAAAAAGTTGTTTTTACCGATGCTGTTTTTCCAAAAAAAATTAATATAAATATATTTTTTTTCTATAAATATTTAACTTTAAAAAAAAAAACATTTATGGAGTTCTCAGAAGCTGATCCGAACAAACCTATAGTCAGAAAGCATCTAGATTGATTGGCCTTTATTTATTTACTTTTATTACGCAGAGAAACCCAACATAGAAAAATGAAAAATAGAACTTCACATCCTCTATTGAATTAATGATACAGGTTATATACAGGCAACCTTAGTTATCCATAACAAACTGTTACAATCTAATAAAACTGAATAATAAACTGGTATAACAAACTAACTAATATTTAAAAGTAAGATCTAAAACTCCCCCTCAAGATGGACTATAGATGTCTTTTATAGCCATCTTGGAAAGTAGAGAAAATAGAGAACTGGCAGGCAAAGGCTTGGTAAACATATCAGCTAATTGGTGTTGTGACCGAACAGGCATAAGCTTGACAAACCCAGCAACAACTTTGTCACGAACAAAATGACAATCTATTTCGATGTGCTTCGTCCTTTCATGGAAGATGGGATTCGAAGCAATATGGATTGCAGCTTGACTATCACAGAACAAAAGCGCCGGAGGGGAAATAGGAACACCAAAGTCTGTCAATAATTGTTGTAACCAGACTAACTCACTAGTAGTGGCAGCCAATGCTCGGTACTCTGCTTCAGCAGAAGAACGAGAAATGGTGGATTGCTTTTTAGATTTCCAAGATATTAAAGAGTCACCAAGGAAAATACAAAAACCAATAACGGACTTTCTTGAATCAGAACATGCTGCCCAATCAGCATCAGAGAGGCTCCACGTGGGAAGAAACAACCATGGTAAATGCTTTATGGGAGGAAGAAAGAGAGTCGTAAGAAATATAATATGATAAGGGATATAAGGTGTTGGAATCTAAGGTTTGTGTGGAAGACCGGAGAAGGTTGCAGTGATAATCTTGTAGATAAGAAGGGACTTTTGTGACTCGTGAAGACCGTCTAACAGGAGGTGTTGGGGAAAAACATGAAGACGTAGAAGTGGAGGATTGGGAGAAGTGAGGAGAAGGAGATGATGGGAAATCAGGAGCTGGAGCAGGTAGAACCACATTAGGAAATGGGTCAACCACCTGGTTAACATCAGTTAAAGAATGAAAAGGGAATATTGACTCACGAAAAACAACATCCCTTGAGATGAAAAACTGTTTGGTGTGAATATCAAAGAGTTTGTATCCTTTTACACCAGGTGGATATCCAAGGAACACACAAATACGAGCTCGAGGATCAAACTTTGTACAATGAGCAGATAAACTGGATGCAAACACAAGACAACCAAAAACTCTGAGAGATGAGTAGTCAACAACAAACTTATATAAGAGCTCGTAAGGGGATTTATTTCCAAGAAGTGGTGAGGGTATCCTGTTAATTAAGTGAGTTGCAGTAAGAACACACTCACTCCAAAAATGGATTGGAACTCGAGATTGAAAAAACAAAGCACGAACATTCAGTAAGTGCTGATGTTTTCTTTCAACCACTGAGTTCTGTTGTGGCGTAGCAACACAAGAGTATTGATGTAAAACCCCTTTACTGCTGAAAAATGCAGTAAAATCAAACTCCTTTGCATTGTCAGATCTGAAACTCTTGATTTTACAGTGAAACTGAGTGTCAACCATATTGAAAAACTTGGGAATGGCTGTTGCAACATCAGACTTTTGTCTCAACATAAAAACCCAGGTAAATCTAGTGCAATCATCCACAATGGTCAAAAAATATCTATAACCAAAGCAAGCAGACAAATGATAAGGACCCCATATATCACAATGAATCAGATCAAAAGGAGACGAGGACATGTGATTATTAGAGATAAAAGGCAATCGTCGTTGTTTAGCTAAGGGGCAAATATAACAAATGTCATTGTTATTACACTTAGAGAAATCACATTTCAAGTGAGGCCTCAACAAGTGCAATATGCTAGAGGAAATGTGCCCAAGTCTGTTATGCCAAACATTAGCAGAGACCTTATTAACATGTGCTAAAACATTGCAATCTGAAGTGGAAGTATCCTTGGAAGCATCCTTTTTGTCCAGAGAATCTGTCAAACAATCTGCAACCAAATTTCGGACATCCAAAACATATAAATTATCAAGCTGATCACCCTTGCCAATCATCTTCTGGCTGGTGGGATCCTGAATCACAAAGTAACCAGGAAAGAAACTAACAGTAAGAAGAGAGGCAGCAGTAAGTGCACTGACAGAAATCAGATTGAAGTGAAACTGAGGGACAAACAAAACATCTCTGAGAGCCAAAGTGTAAAACCCGAGGGTTTTTGAGGAATTTTTGAGATCTCTAATTTTAAGTATTTTATGATTGGAAAAAAAAAAAAAAACTACTTCCCTAATTAAGTGCAATTGGAGAAAAGAGGGAATAAATGAGATTTAAATCTTTTGAGGATTAATGGGGATTAATTCGATTTAATCTTATTTAATGATTAAGTATGCCAAAGATTAAAAGGAAAATATGGTAATATAAAAGAATTGGAGGACCTGAAGGTAATTCTGCACACTCTCATGTTTAAAGAGACGGGGACTAAATTGTGATATCTATAACATGAGGGGTTTAAGAGAAAATTGTTTTTCTCTCACAGGTTGTTGAACTAAATAAATTACTAAAATGTTCAGGGGGCTGTTATCAAAAGTGCACATGAATCCATGCAAACACGTGAGCCATTCCTTTGGGTTTCTTTTAAGTTAAAAAAAAAAAACGCGTTTCAATGATGGAGAGATATGTATATGATACTATATAAATATATCTTTATAGAGATAATGTATATAGCTGTATATAGATATATATATGATTTGGATTTTAGATGAGGTTTGGAGTCCAAAATCCCACGCGAACAGCTGTGCACGTAACGTTTCTTTTAAATATAACGGACGGCTGAGATAGATGCTGGGGAATAGAGATTTCAAAGGCTTGGGTTTTCATATGAATTAAGGAAATAAGATAGAGAGAGAAAGAGACTTCTCCTCCACGGATTTCTCGCCGGCCAGCGATGACGTGATCTAATCGCGCCCGTCAGCCAGAATCTACGGGATCACGAGCCCATCCACTAGCCGCTCCTCTATAAAGCCTCGGTTTATTTCCAAACCCTAGCAACATCACTAGGCGGCGGCGGACTGTCCCTCGCGAGAGTAAGAGACCGAGGGAAGAGAGGGGGTGGCGCTGATCCACCCGAACACCGGAAGAGGACCGGCTGAAATTATTCTTAGAGACGCTACCGCAGGCTTTCTGTGAACGGCCCTCCGGAGGAGGAGTGCTCATCCACTGACCAGCAGAGATCTTACCCGCGGATCGTCAACCACCGGACAGGACTGAATGGGCGGTGAGGGATGCCAGCGACCAGAACTCGCTCTTGGGAACACCGGAGTCGTTCCAAGCCATCGGGGAGCCAATCCGAGACTCCGGTGAGTCTCCGACCTCATGTTATGGGGTTTTGTTTGATTTATGTAGATATTAAATTAGTACGAACATGAATGTTTATTAATAATCATCCAAGGGTTTAGTAGAATACATGGGTTCAAAGGACTGTCGTTGAACTGTTGGGAGTGCATGAAGGCATGGAGGATTTTGAACTGTCATTGAAATCTATATGATTTATGTAAATTGTTTTACATGCTATCAATTGGCAAGAAAATCTAGCACTCTTGGTTGTGTTTTGAAGATCTGTACGAGCTTGTAGTTTTAGATAAACATGGGTGGCTGTGTATAATTATAAAAGATGAACACACGGTGGAAGGAGTACTCATTGATTTAAATATTTGAAATTTGTCGTGCTATAGTGGCAACAACCGGATGGGGTCAGGTTCATGGTTGCTGAGCTCTTGATGTTTTTCTAGGGATAATTCAAGGAGTGAAAGGGTAGTGGATGATGAGATTAAAGTATAAATATAGGCTTCTGATTTGTTTTCTTGTCTACTTTAATACATGCATCTGAAGCTTGGGCTTGGTAATCATGTTGGGACAAAGGAGAGAATTGATCACTGTGGAGGCTTAGTACAAGCTCAGTTATTGGGGTAGTTTTCCTTGATGATGTATTGGGAGATTCTGGTCTTCTCTGAACTAATTTATGATTTGATAAATTTCTGATTTCTTGGGTCTAGTAATAATGACAGTAAGGTGATCAAGAGATGCTACTGTGATTTATAAAAAGTCTTTACATATGCAAAGCTTGCATAGTTATTGGGTTTCTCTTTGGCTACAATGGTTTTGTAAATTCTTTACTACTAATCAGGTTGGATCAGCATAGTGATTATTAGTGTAATGGTATTTGCTGGATTAGAGGATATTGCTGGAGGTTTTATTCTATTATTTGTGAAGTTATATAAGTGATGAGCTTAGTATAGGATTGGACCCAACTGGAGTGTTGACCAAGTTTGTGTGGTGGTGTCGGTATGTTTGGGCTTATTTTAGGTAGGCTCTAGGCTGGACAAGCCACTGGGGTAACTAAGTTTGGGAATGATTTAATTAAAAGATTTATGTATTTAATTAAATGATTTAAAGGAGTAAACTGGGTTCATGTAATGGGCCGAGCCCATTTGGTCGTATGTGTGAAAATACTATTTAGAGTGCTTGTACGTATGTTGAGCTTGGACCCATGGTTTACAGATTTTGCCGAGGAGCGCGGCACTTCGACAGGACAGACTAGGAGCGATCAGTGATTGGTTTGCGTATATAGGTAAGTGCCTTTGCCTCGTTTCTACCCTTTGTATGGGTTTCTTTGGCATTCTTATACCTGGTTTGGTATATCCTTTGCTGGTATCGTGATTGTGCCTGTGATTATGATTTGGATATCTGTTGTTGATTCCCGGTATACATGTTTTTGTGTGATGTTCTTCCACATCTGTGGATTGGTTGATTGGTTGTGGTATGAGCTTGCTTTTGGATGCTCACTGAGCATGCCACCGTGGACCGGGACATTACTGTGCGACTCATGGTGCTTGTGTTTAGGTGGGGTTGGTATGTCTCAAAGATCGGGTATGCGTACTCAGGAGCATAGCCACGTAAATCCCGTAAGACTTGGACCATCGAGGCACACGGCAATGGCCGACCGTGGAGGTGTGATTGGTGGGCTTAGGGGCCGTTTGATTGACTTGTTGTGTTGGTGATTGTCTTGATTTGTCTATCTTGACTTTTTGGTGTGCTTATCGCGGATTTCTCTCGCAGTAGTACTTGAAGCTTGGCTTCAACTTCACTTCCTTTTTCTCTTCCAGGTTAAGAGGAACAGATGGCTCAGGGTTTGGAGCTGCGCATGGGACTGGGATAGGTTGGAGAGGTCCGAGGACCTCAGGTTGTGTGAGAGTTTCACTTGTAGGACCCTTATAGGGCCTGATTCTGTATAAGATGTTATAGGGTATTTTGAACCCTTTATGAATTTAAATTCCGCTGTATGACACTGAGGATATTTATTTATGAGATTTTGATTCATTAAATGTTATCTGCTTATCATTCTTAGGCCTTGTATCCGAGTGGGGCCCGTCTCCACTTGGGTACGGCCGGTCTGTTGACGTGCCCGAGGTCCCGGGATCCGGGTCGGGGCGTTACACAAAGAGTGATTCAGTTTAACATCACCAGAAAATCGAACAGGAATAATGGTCTTATTTGGCAAGGTAACCGATGAATGTTGTATAGGCTTCATAGAGATAAAGAGGTTAGCATTTGAGCAAATGTGTTTGGAAGCACCTGAATCCACTATCCAAAAGTGCATAGAAGACAAAACAGGATGCACTGAAACAGAAGAGCAAATACCTGTTGTATATGAAACTGAAGGAGTATCTTGTGTATTTGTAGTCTTAACAGAAGACATAAGATGAGTGGAGAGCATTGTCATGAGGTGCTGATATTGACTGCTATTTAAAGTCTTGAGAAACCCATCAACATTCACACTACTTTGATCTGTGGTACAACCAGATTCATGATGAGCAGAAACTTGATGCACATTCACAACTGGAGACTTCGGCTTTGGCTTATATCCTGGCGGATAGCCATGGAGTTTGTAACACTTCTCGACAGTGTGACCATGGAAATTGCAATGAGTACAAAATGGTCTTTCTTTTCGTTGACCCTTGCCAATGCCATAATTCTGAATATCAGAAGTAGAACGCTTAGAGGCTGCAGTTCGAAGTGCAAATGCCATATTCTGATTGACAGAATCAACTCCCCCAGAATTAATACTCCTTTGACGTTCTTCCTGAGAGACAAGAGAAAAAACTTTGTTGATAGGTGGAAGAGGATCTAAGAGAAGAATTTGGCCTTTGATTTGGGCAAAAGAATCATTCAAACCCATAAGAAATGACATGACGTACTCCATCTGAAAATAGTTGATCAAATCTTTAACTCCTCCACAAGAACACTTGCCACATGTACAAGTTGGTCTGAAATTAGACAATTCTTCCCATAAAGCCTTCAATTTTGTGAAATAGACATTAACAGTCTGTTGATGCTGAGCATGATTAATCAGTTCACGACGGAGTTGAAAAACCCGAGGACCATTGCTCTGTTGGAAGCGATCTCGAAGGTCGTTCCAAATCTCAAATGCAGAATCAGAGAACAAAATGCTGGCAGAAATTTCTTTCGAAACAGAATTCAAAATCCAGGATATGACAATATTATTAATACGGATCCAAGCAAGAAGAAGATTCGAGTCCGTACCGTCAGGTCGCAGGATAGACCCATCAATGAATCCAAGCTTGTTCTTCACGGATAGGGCAATCGTCATTGCACGACTCCAAGAGGCGTAATTATCACCAGTAAGCTGTTGTGAGACAAGAAGAAGACCTGGACTGTCGGAATGATGGAGAAAGAAGGGATTGAGAGGATCATCCATGGTGGACTTGCCATAGTGGGAAGAACCAGAATCCATTGAAGCAACTGGAAATTCAAGCTACCAAAAACTCAGGAAATAAAAACGTGAAGAAACAAAGAAATTGGGCAACGGATTCGCTTTGATACCATATTATGCAGAGAAACCCAACATAGAAAAATGAAAAATAGAACTTCACATCCTCTATTGAATTAATGATACAGGTTATATACAGGCAACCTTAGTTATCCATAACAAACTGTTACAATCTAATAAAACTGAATAATAAACTGGTATAACAAACTAACTAATATTTAAAAGTAAGATCTAAAAACTTTTCATATTCTTCACTTTAATTAACATAATATATCTTTTGGAAGTGTGATGACTATCATTCTATGCTTGTGTTGTCTCCCAAACTACACAAGGATCGATGTGCATTCAACTTTTGCAAGGTGAGTGGTGAATATTATGTATGTTTTTAAGAGGTCTCTTGGTAATATATCCTTAAACACAGAGTGATATTATAAGGCTAGCCGGATTACTGTGTAAGTAATGTCGCCTTCCATTTAGCCACTTACGTAGTATTTTAAGGATTTCCAACCGTATGGATGGAAAAAACATTGAAAAATAAGCTAGCGTGTCAATTTTCATACAATTTAGAAACTTGTAGGGTCTTCATCTTAACGAGTGAAAATTTATAAAAAATCTTATAGGTTCAAAATTTCACCATTTAAGATGAAGACCCTACAAGTTCCCAAATTATATGAAAATTGACATGCTAACTTATTTTTCAATATTTTTTCATCCATATGGTTGGATTTCATCAAAATACTGTGCAAGTGGGCCAAAACGAGATGACCGCATTTACACAGTGATAAACCTGGCCGCATAGTATCAACTCGTCCTTAAACAATTGGTAACTATGTATGTTAGATTTGTTAAAAATATTATTTTATGTATTCATATCATATCATTGTTTAATATATTTTTTCTCAAAACATAAACTAGATTTTTAAGGTCTCTTTTTTTCCCTTTTTTGATAATATGAGCGACAAACCGCTAAGAAACCAAGGATGTGCACAAGACTTGGCAAGACATAAGGGTGGGGACAACGCACACATAGGCGCTGAGACCACCCGCCACAATCATTGTTCATACTTGTTAGTGCAGAGGCACTAGTATTGGCAAGTATTTGACACAAGTCGAAGTCATACTTAATCGGGGTGCAACCATCATCATAAGAGGAGCGAATCAACTAGCAAGCTTCCGGTGCAACCCAAGACGTGAATTGACTACAACATGGCTTGGAGACTCCATTCTTGGAAGAACACATCATCCCTTCATTTGATTGATTGATCATGCAGATGATTGCATGCATGATGATTGAGAGCTGATTTAAAGATCGCATGCAAGCAACCACATTAGTATTGGCAAGTATTTGACACAAGTCGAAGTCATACTTAATCCGGGTGCAACCATCATCATAAGAGGAGCGAATCAACTAGCAAGCTTCCGGTGCAACCCAACACGTGAATTGACTACAACATGGCTTGGAGACTCCATTCTTGGAAGAACACATCATCCCTTCATTTGATTGATTGATCATGCAGATGATTGCATGCATGATGATTGAGAGCTAATTTAAAGATCGCATGCAAGCAACCACATTAGGAAAAGGAAGAGGATTGATGAGAGCTGATTGAAGGCAAGAATAGAAAGATGATTTGTCAACTAATATGTGATGAGGTGATTGATGCAAGCCAAATCAAGAAGGCCATATTTGGTAAGCAAGTATAGTAGAGCATGATAGGCCAAGCTGTGGTGAATCAAGACCAAGTTTGGAAAGAGATTGGTGGAGCCAATCAACAGCTCAACCTTGCATGAAGATAAAGGTTGATTGAATCTTACCATGGTGGGGTGTGGACTTGACGGGCTGAGAACGCGACGGAGAGGTGGATCGGCTAGTTGCGTGTCGGGATCGGGTGGATCTGACATAGTAGACTCGGAACTCAACTAGGAGGATTGGAGGTGTGTCGAGGTGGAAGAAGTGCAATGGATGTTGTTGCCTTGGTCAAGTTCGTCAGCCGGGCCGTGTTGCAATTCCGGTTACAACTAAGTTGCAATAGCCAAATGTGGAAGGAGTCCAATTTGGTAGTCACGGAGATTTCGGAGATCCTGAAGGTGATAGCGGGTGCTGTGATGGCGTGAAGGCAAGGAGACGTCTATATAAGACCAAGACTCAGAGGATTGAGGTGAGCCGACTAGAGTAGTTCCTCCGGAGAAATGTGATAGTGGTCATTGTCAATCAAGGGAGTGGGTGCTTATGATAGATTGAATGAGAAAGACTCTTGTACTCCTGTCTTCCTTACACCTTTAGTGAATTGTCTTCTCCGGGCTCGGCCCCCCAGATGTAGGCTTTAAGGCCGAACTAGGTTATCAAACCTTTGTGTCTCCTATCTCTTCTTGTATGTTTTTTCTTGATTGTGTGAGTGTGTATGTGAGAGCTTGTGTGATTCCTTGTAGAGGAAATATAGAGTTACAATTAACCACACAACAGCCTCGGCGAGACCAACAAAACATACCCACAGAGCAAGTTGCAATATGTACTTCTCTAGATACAGACAGATCGCAAGTTGCAACAGAAGTTACAACACAACATACAACAGGCGGACAACTGGACAGAACTTACAATACTCTCAGAATTGTGTCCTTACTCGTGAATCGAATCCAAAACTTCTTGTCGTTGGCATTCTTGTGGGAACCGAGATATCAATAAACCACATGGTCGTTGGTTCAAGGTCCCTTTTCTTTAACATTAACCTATTTTATAGGTATCTCTCTGTTAGGTTAAAAGACAAGGTTTTTTTTTTTTTTGGTATGTAT
The DNA here is from genome assembly GCA_026586065.1 of Dioscorea zingiberensis. Lineage (NCBI taxonomy): Eukaryota > Viridiplantae > Streptophyta > Magnoliopsida > Dioscoreales > Dioscoreaceae > Dioscorea > Dioscorea zingiberensis. Next base: position 244,569 of record JAGGNH010000064.1, on the reverse strand, counting down.
ATATGCACTAAATAGTAAACACTCTACTACTACAATGAGTAATAATAGATAAAAATAAAAGAGGCATCAATTACTCTTTATTCCCTTCCCTTTGTTTCATTTCATTGTTGCTTTTGATTTATATCTATGATTTAACAAATGAAAAATTAGGTGAATGCACCACTTGGCACAACCCCATGCAACTCATAATCCCCAAAACCTCAATGTAATGAATAATAAGAATCCATGTGCACATTGTAATCAGTAATAAGTCTTAGCGTTTGAATTGTGGCTCAAAACCCACAACTATATATATGGAGTTTGGTGAACACTTTCAGTCTTTCCCCTCGAGAGAAGTGTTTTCTTTCCTTTAATGCTCATTGGTATATAATATTCATCAACTTTTGATTACTTTAAGTAGATAAATGATCATCAATTTAATTATATATGTTTTGAATTAAATATTAATAGCTACATGTTTTGTATGTTTTGTAAAGTAAGTGATCCAATCAATGTGCCATGTCAACAATTAATTGTTGTCAAGTGAATAATGAAAAATTATTTAAAAATATTATCATAGTTAGGATTGTTTATCATGCGGTTGTCACATCTATCATGTTTTATTTTTGCTTCGTCTCATATGCCAGTTACAACTTAAAAATCAACTTTATTTTTTAACACTTTAGTCCATTTTTCCATTTTAATACTAGAAGTGGTGATCCCATGGTCTCGATCCCATGGGAATAATCACTGAACCGAGATATAGGTAAAGGGTAACCACATCCTTGCCTTGAGATACGTTCTCCAACTTTAGTTTCAAAACAACTGTGATATTGACTCATAAACATGTCTCGAGATACATTTTCCTTACACCATTATGTGGCTACCGTTTACCCACATACTATCATGGAACCGAGACCATGAGATCACCACTCTAATACTAGAGTCATTTACAAGGAGTAGGGTTATTGGACTAAGCTTTATCAAGCTAGGCTTAGCTCAATCTCGGCTCAAAATTTAGTTCAAGTTATACTCGAATTTTAAATAAGTCTAATAACTTTAGTTTGAATTCGATTTATTAAAATTCCAAAATTTCAACTTTATTTATTAAATGATTACTTTATTTTTCACATAAATAATGTTTGGGTAATAATAATCCACACTTCTATTACCCTATCATCATATAAAATAAGGGTTTTTTCCAGGTTTTTTCCACGATTAAGGCACAAGTGAAATTGATTTCTAATTTTTTGGAGGAAAAACTTAAATCAACATTGTTGTGTGAAGATGTTAATCCCTCATTACACACTCAACCCATTAACAACCAAATAATGACGGTGTCATTATTAACAATGTTGATTTAAGTTTTTACTCCAAAAAATTCGAAACTAATTCCACTTATGCCTTATTCCACCTAAGAAAACCTCTTACTAAACATAGTCATAAAGAATTAAAACAAACAGATTTTTTTTAGAAACAACCAAAAAATTAAAAAATGTTTAAGCATTTTTAGAGAAGGATCGAAATTCAAACAAAATAGAGGAAAGAATCCAAGAGAGAACGATTTAGGAAATAGAGATGAAATAATACTATTATTTGTTTCTTTGAAAGTTCCAAAGTACTCAAATTAATTTGGATAACCCTTGTATCCAAGTCTATTAGATCAAAACTAAACAGTGGATTGAAACAAAAGCATTTTATCAATAAAAAAGAAAAAGAAACTAAAGTTACAATGGAACCTTAATTTCATGTACCTCTATTACTCATATTTGCCTCATTCTATTATATTCCAACATGAACTCAAAGGAAAGTGAACATTAAAAAGTTGTAAAAAGAAATGAAAAGAAAAAGAGAGGGAGTTTTGCTTTTGATAAATGCATACAACTGATCACTTATTATATTTGAGTTCGACTCAAATTCGTCCCATTTATTAATCAAACAAATTTTAAGGGAAAAAAAAAATTGAGCAGTTCATGAATAGCTTAACAACCCCAATTTACAATTACGAAATTTTCAGATTTTTACTCTCCGTTTTAATGTAAAGCCATGGTTTTTTTTCCCCTAAGCCCTCACCTGCGTGAGTGGGGGTTCGAACCCGATTCGAGAGAACACACCCTACGTAAGAATCCGGTACCAATAGACCAAGAGGCCGTTGTTAATGTAAAGCCATGGTTATTTACTTAATTCTTTGAACTTAGGCATGAATTTAAAGTTTAATGCATGACATACTTACCCTATGTTTTTAATCAGATATCATGGGCAATACATTTTTATTATCAAAATTTTTATTTCAATTTAATATTTGTAAAGATGCTTAATATGTGAGGGTTGTAAAATATTGCAATCGGAAAAAAATAATGCCCTTTAAAAAATATGGACTCTTTTATGTTTGTGTATATACCCACAAAAGTCTATATATTGGTTTGTAGGGTATGATTTGGTGTTTGTAGGGTTTACGGTTATAGTTTTGGGTTTAGGGTTTAGGGTTAAGAGTTTGAGAAAAGTAATGAAAAGTCCCCCAAAACTTCTGAAATCCATATATAATCCTTGCAACTTTGGTTATCCTTATTTAGTCCCTCCTTTTTGCAGGGATTTAATTTTTAATGCAAACTAAGCAAAACGGTGTTAATAGACGGGTGAAAAGACTCTGCTACCCTTGGGAAGTTTTGATTAGTTCTGCCATGCCGGTACAGTTCTGAAAAGGCTTTTCCCCTCCCATCCTTTATGTACTTGTCTTTTCATCAGAAGCCCTAAATCGCTGATAGTGATCCATTAGTCTCCACTCTAAGAAAGACAACCACCACGCCGGAGTCTCTGCCGGACAATCCTTGTCTTCTCTTCCTTTCCTGTTTGCCTCAGTTCAGCCGGAGTTTGCAAGCAAAGGAGGTAACGACGACGTCTTTGTTCTAAACCTCATTATGCGAAGAGATTGGGGCTTCGTATCCGGTGTTCGATTTATCTTGCTTTCCTGTTTTTTTGGGTTTAGGGTTCTTTCCTTTTTTTTACCCTCCGTGATAGAATGCAACTTGTGCATATGAATTGTAATCATATTGTTCATTGATTTAGAGTTTAAGGTTTTCTAGGGTTTGTTCTTTCTCAGGTGTAAAAATAAGCCACTATTGCCCTGAAGGATTTCCCTTTCTTTTGGCACTGCGATTTACTAAATCTGTTTCATTGTGGGTTTTTGTTTTATAAATCAGTAATAAAGTGTTTAAAATCGACCCAATCTCTTTAGTATAATGGATAATCCGCTTGAGATTCGCCCTATCTCTTTAAAACCCTATGTATCTGTTTAGTTTTAATTGTTTCTATGTATTTTGGTGTTTTCATTGTAGTTAACTTCACCATGGCTGAGAATTTGGTTAACGGGAGATGCTATATGGGTCCACTGGTTGACACTCTTACCGAATTAGACAAACACATGACCCGAAGACACAAACAAATCATCGACAGTACTCCATTCGCTCCACTGCTTGGCATGAAGCGAATAGTGCAGGAAAGGGGTATGCTCGACGCACTCATGCAGGCTTATAACATTAGCCTACAGAAATTTAAATTCGGGGAAAGCTTACTGAGTTTCCGTCCAGAGGACGTCGCCTTAATCCTTGGACTGCGCTGCGGTAGAACCGCCGTGGAATTAATTCAAACGACCCACCACCACCGCCAGATCCGCATTCGAGGACAAATACCTCGATAAAGCCTATTCAAGGAATCGAGATTGCATGAAGACCACACTGCTGGAGCTAATCCATATGCGAGGTGAGGAGGAAAACTTTGTGAAGCTATTAGTAGTTTATTTGATGGGCGTCTTTGTCTTTCCGGCCACCTCATGCACGGCCCCAAGTTGGAGTGCTCATTATGTGGATAACTTAAAGGCTGTAATGCCCCGACCCGGATCCCGGGACCTCGGGCACGTTCACAGACCGGCTGTACCCAAGTGGAGACGGGCTCCACTCGGATACAAGGCCTAATAGATCAAGAGCAGATAACATACTTAACAAAATATCTACAATATAATCGTTGAGCTTCACAGCGGATTACAAATACATGTTTCAAAATACCTTACTATACAGGGTCGAATAAAAACCTCACACACACATACAAAAATCTCGAGGTTCTCGAACATCAGCAAAGTATCCCGTCCCCTCGTACGTTTCTGAACCTGAGTCAGCTAATCCTCAAACTTGAAAGATGGGAAAAAGAAAGGAATGAGCTTTCGAAAGGAAAGCTCAGTAAGTATACCTGCAAGGGAAGCAATGAACTCAACACAGATATCAAGAAATAGTGATCCACTCGAACATAACATATCATAGAAAACAAGATCAAGTCAAACACACAAGGATCACTATCCTACAAGCATACAACACGAAGTCCAAAGAACTTCTTGTCATCTCCTAGGCAGCCATCTTATCTTATCTTAAGTCAGACCCTAGAGTCTGAGAGCGCTCCAACATGTACGTACATGGCCAGCGTTTCATCCCACTGACGGGTGGACATCTAGAGTTCCCTCCCCCTGGTAGGACTATAGGACGTTCAGAGTGTCCTTCCCCTGAACGCCCGCACACACAATCTGCACTTAATGGGAGAATCTTCACACGAGAGTGCTACCGCAAGTCTACCCGGACTTAGCATAGGCTCACGTGTTGCCACGGCCATGTGCCGGTCAATAGATAGACATGTTCAGCGATTACAAACAAAAAAACTTATCACATCAACGTGCATACATCTTTACAAGAAAAGATAGCAATAAAACCGAACATATGTATGCGAACCGAAACAGATCAAGCATAATGATATCAAGGCCAATAAACAATGAGGCAATAGCTCAAAGATAATCAACAATATCGAGATTAACAAATAATCAAGGAAGGAAGCTGAAACAAAAGCATATAGTCAAGAAAGCCCAGAACAGGGTGGGTACTAGGCGGATACACTTACCTTAATAGTGATATCCTAAATCCCACTAAACTCCTTCCTGATGCATCTCTACGTCAAATTTCTTTGTAGTTTGTAGTAAAGCCTAGATTACCAGTGTACTCCTCATCTTTCCCCCACCCGTAGGTGTATAAAGAGCTATTTATAGGTGAATAATAATCATCCTACTCAAATTCAAATTTAATTTTAAATAGGCTTATAGTCAAAGATAACATTGGATTAATAAAGATCATTTAATTTTAAACTAAAATATATCCAAAACTTATCAAGTCTCTAATCTAGTCCCCATTATTCATATATATATTTTATTTAAAATGTTATCAATGGCTATATATTTACATACTATATATATATATACATACGTTATCTATCCACGTGCATATATATATATTTATTTATTTGATTTTACTTCTTTGTTTTTTTTGTTTTTACTTTGCAGTCACTTATTACCTTATCTTCTTTTTTAACTCATTGTATTCTTCTTTTCACGTATTTTGTTTATTTTATTTTTATTTTTATTTTAACTCAAAAGATCAGCCATTATTATTATTATTATATTTTTTATTATACCATTAAATCAAGCCACGCCAACCTACAGCCATTAAGTGCTCTTGTATTATATATACGTATATATAATTATTAATTATTTTTCTTTTTATTATTTTTTTTTCTCTCTTACCATATCTTTGAATTCAAAGCAGCAGATCAATCATATCTCTATCTCTACTATATCATTTATGTATATATATATATATATATATATATATATATATATATATATATATAGTACCCCTCTCATAATAATTTGAAAAAAAAAATTTAAATTCTATATATATGCTATCCCAACTCATCCGATTTACCTTTAATAAAATAAAAGTAGAGTTAAATATTCATTCATTTATATCTTTAACCAAATAATATAAACTAAAATATCTATTCATTCATATATTTATATATATAAATATATACATAAATAAATCCTATTAATTTTAAATTTGGGGGAATGTATTCAATTGTCTAATTAATTGAAGAATACTAAAAAATATTTATTCCAAAACATATTCCCAAATATCAAATATCAAATAATATATTCCCAATTATAAAATCAACTTTTCTTTATTTGAAGCCATATATATATTATGTTAGTTTGAAATTCAGATCAAACCCAAATTTCAAACAACATTTAAATTTGTATTTGTGGTGGGAAGAAGAAGAACCAAAGAATCAACGAAAATAACTCCAAAAAACTCAAAACACCCAGGAATTAACGTGGAAAACCCCAAAAATGGGGAAAAAACCACGAGCCCTTCTCATAGAGGCGAAATCCACTAGCTCTCCTTCAGATCTACAAAGTAGAGCTCCATTGATGAGCTCTAAAGAAAGAAAATGGAGGTGGAGAAGAAGGAGGAGAAGATGATGGGAGCTCAGCTCTCCAGCGGAGCAGGGCTTCGCCAACACTTCAATTGGTTGCCCTTTAACTGGGAAGGAGGGGTATTTATAGGCCTTGGAGAAGGGGTGAGGCTTGAGGAGCAAGTCACTCAATTTTGGCACGTGGGTGCCACCAAGACTCCAACTCAAGAATCCAAATCCAAAGATCCTTCTAGATGCTTCCGGATTCCAGATCGGCAAAGGCAAATACCTAACCGATTCAGAATCGCATAACTGATTTCCCAACTGACTAACTGACTGGGCTTCTAGAAGATTCTGGAAGAGACTCTCATGTGAGAGGCTGCAGGAGGAGGGGTTGCACTGGCGAAGGGTGATGAGGTACTCGGGGAGGACCTCGGCATTTGGGGTGTTTTCCGAAATGGGGAGGAGCTCGGCACCTTAGTAGGGAGGAGCTCGGCACTTTAGTATAGAGGAGCTTGGCACCTTAGTAGGGAGGAGCTCGGCACCTTGGGTGGTAAGGGGCTTTGAGAGGTCTGTTGCGATGTCCCCATGTAGTTGATTGTTTGTGCGACTCCTTGACAATCTCAACCCTATCATCAGTCCCCCCCTCAAGTATGTTTGCGGCGAGTCCGAGTGATGAGCGAACAAATTTTGTGAGTCATTTGGCGAGTAGAGCTAAGCATATAAGAGAATAACTGAGCTGTTCGGAAATTCTGCTGTTTTCTGTGGGAGGTCCTCGGCCTTTGTCGCGCCTTAAGTAAGGACTTTAGCAAGTGAGAATAATGGAAGAGTAGTTCCTCCACTATAAGAGAAGAGTAGCTTCTCGGCCTTGAAAGAAGAGTAGTTCCTCGACGAAGCTGTTCGGCTATGACTTTGGAGAGCTTTTCAGCGAAGCTGTTTTGGCATGACGTGGGAAGCTCTTCAGCCATAGCTCTGGAGAGCTTTTCAGCGAAGCTGTTCTGCCATGACGTGGGAAGCTCTTCGGCCATAGCTCTGGAGAGCTGTTCGGCCATGACTTTTAGACCTTGGATGAAGTTCGGCCTCGGCATGGGATAGCTCGACCTCGGCATAAAAGAGCTCAAGATGAGGGGTTTATGTAAAAATAGGCTCTCTTGGAGCATTTCATTAAATAAAATTTTGAGAGAGGAACTCTCTTGGAGATGATCTCTCTTGGAGCCCCCATGGAGTTGAACTCTCTTAAAGATGTGCTCTCTTGGGGCCTCTATGGAGTTGAACTCTCTTGGAAATGATCTCTCTTGGAGCCCCCATGGAGTTGAACCCTCTTGGAGATGATCTCTCTTGGGGCCTCCATGGAGTTGAACTCTCTTGGAGATGTTCTCTCTTGGAGTTTCCATAGAGTTGAACCCTCTTGGAGACGATCTCTTTTTGAGTCTCCATGGGGTTGAGCTCTTCTTGAGATGACCTCTTTTTGATCCTCCATGGAGTTGGTCGACCTTGGCCTTAGAACTCGGCATGGGGTCGATTAGGCCTTTGAGCCCTATATGAATGAAAGGGAGAGGGAGAAAGAGAAGTCATACCTTCATTGGAGCTCTTTTCTCTTTAAGCTTAGAGCTCTTCTCAGGGGGTACTCTCCTTTTCTTCTAGAGCATTCTCTTCTTCCTTTGAGCCTCCATGGAATTCCGCCATAGATGTTGCTGGAGCTGGAATTCTCTCGCCAAGAGATTGATTCTGCCTCGATCTCCTGGTTGCTGGCATGGCTTCTTGTCCCTTCCCCACGGCCGGCGCCAAAATGTTAGTTCGAAATTCGGATCAAACCCCAATTTCGAACAACATTTTGAATTTATAGATGAGATGGGAAGAAGAAGAATCAAGGGATCAAAGAGAAAAACCCGAAGAAAAGAAGAACACCCAGCAATTTACGTGGAAAACCCCAAAAATGAGGAAAAAACCACGATCCTCATTTCAAAGGATAAAATCCACTAGATCTCTTTCAAAGATGCAATGTAGAACTCAATGAATGAGCTCTAGAACAGGAAAAATGGAGATTGAGAAAGAGAAGGAGGCGGAGAAGAAGACTCCAGTCGCCAGAGCAGCAGGGCTTCGCCGGATCAGAGATGATATGCTTTTCAATTGATGAGCAGGGGTATTTATAGGATCTGGAGACTGGGGTGAAGCTTGGAGAAGAAGTAACTGAATTCGAGCACGTGGGAGCTAGCTCAGCACGCCAGCTCAGCAAATTCAGCTCAGCATGCTTCTAGATGCTTTTAGACTCTAGGCTGGCATCATAACCGTCTAACTGTTTCGTAACCGCCTAACCGTTTCGTAACTGCTTAACTGTTTTGCCAACTAACTGGGTTTCTAGAGGGTTCCGGAAGATCTCATGCTGGAGTGTGTAGGGAGAAGAGCCGAAGGCACCTTGCTCTTCATGGGAGGTTCCGAGGTCCTCCCAGAGGAGCTCGAAATTTTGGGAAGTTTTCCGAGGTGGAGGAGCTCGGCCACGGACAGGAATCTAGTAAGGGGCTACAGGGATTGTCAAGTGACTTGCACGTGCTTGGTCACTTGTGTGCCACGTGTTCCCATTTATACCAACCCTATCATATTAAAATAAATCTCATCTGTCAAATTACTACTTATCTACTCATATTTCTAACCACCATCAAATCAATCATTTATCTAATTTATATATCTAAACATATATATATATATATATATATATATATATATATATATATATATATATATATATATATATATATATATATATATATAAACCTATCCATACGTAATATATATTCAAATATATATATATATATATCATGAATCTATCTCGTGGTGGTTAATTCCATAACAAAATTCTATATATATTACTCATTTGGATAATATCATCATATCACATTCTAATCTGTTTTTATCTTTAACCATTAATAATTATGATGTATATCTTAAACCAAATAACATAAACTAAATTTATCCAAACTTAGAGTTTTAAATCTACTAAAAATATAATTAGAAATTAATCTTCATATCAAATCTAGTTATCTCCATATATGACAACCTTCTTTAATTAACAATTAACTTAAATGATAAATTGGAAAATTTTATTCCCAAACATACTTCAATTACACCCAAATCTTGAGGCCTTTTATTTCTTAACCTGATAACTAGAAAATTTTAATAACCTAAAATTTTCGGGTTTCACAAAGGCGCTGGGGACATACGCATGGGTACAAGCCGTGCATGCATGGCTCATAGACGATGTCAAACATACAGTAGCTCGAGTACATGAAAGGTGTTCATGGAAGAAAGCCACAAAGACAAGCTATCTTAGAGGGTGCTCGATGGGTCTGATTATATGGTTCTATGAAGTAACTCATTTTGGAAAGAAGCTGGAGTTCGACCGGACACCAAGAATTTTGTGTTACGATGAGACCAGCTACAAGAAGAATACAATTGTCAAAGCACTTATCTCATCTTTCAAGGGGAAAACAGTAAGCTTACTTCATCGTTTCAACACTTAAGTCCTTAGTATTTGTTTAAAGTCTTTAGTGTTCCTCTCAACTCTTTAGTATTCCTCTCAACCCTTTAGTATTCCTCTCAACTCTTTAGTATTCATCTCAACTCTTTAGTATTCCTCTCAACTCTTTTTTAAATGCTTTAATGTTACTAAAGTTTTTGTAATATTGTCCCACAATTCTCCCCACTCGTACCTGCAAACGTCGAGGAGGCCGCCGTGACCAATATCCACCTACCACATGGCACGACCATGGAGGAGTACCTAGTACGGATGCTGGTCCAAGCGTCGCAGGAGGTGTTCATAAACGCAGCCAGAAAAGGACTGCGAAGAAATCCCAGCCCCTTAGAGCCGAAGTGCCGCCAGCCGATCGTCCTACTCCGTCCAGTCGGAGAAGCCTAAGAAGCCCAAGCAAAGACGGCTTAATGCAGCGATTAACGAGCGCGTATAAAACACTATTGGGCGAGGTCGTCGCCATGCGCGTGCAACTAGATATGCTGCTTGGCAAGGACCAACAGTTGGCTCCGGATCAAGGAGCGAGAAAATCTCCACACGAAGCCCCACCAGCCAAACGAAAAGGATAACTGTTTACAAGCGCAAGCAAACTCCCCCGCTATCCCCAACTGCATTGGCGGATGTAGTAGATGAAATAGTTGCTCGCAAATTGCGATCAAGAAGGGTCCTGAAGAAGAGAGCTCCAGATTTTGTTGAGGGAAGCCCGTCGGTGTCCGAAGGGAAAGGCGAGGGACCAGCGCAGAGCGTCGATTCGTTAATGGAAACTTGTGCGCTATTGAACACCGCGTTGGTCCCCACTGGCGAGGAGGCTCCCATAGAAGGCCCCCACATTATCGTACCCGAGCTTCCCGCCAATGCGACTGCCATCCTGGAAACAAGCATACCACTGGAGGCAGTGGGTACAGTCCTCGCTAGTGATACAGTCATGGGAGATCCACTAATAGGGGATCCACTTGCCGCCGGGGGCTCGGAACCCCCTTACCATCCATCTGAAAATGTGATTGATGTAAAGATGTTTGTCTACGCCGCGGAAAATGTTGAGCCCGTCAAGAAAGATTTTATTCCAAAAAACAAGCGGCTTGCAGGGTTCAAATGCCTGAACAAGAAGAAGCAAACACTCATCAATTTCTATCAAAACTGCAAGATGGACAGGTGATAATAATCTTCCAGCTACATGATTTGTTTAGTATTTAACACAACTGCTTAGTATTTAATTTAACAGATTATTATTTGACGTAGATGCTTAAAATTTTACTTAACGGCTTAGTATTCTTGTTAAATGCTTATTTTATCACTTAATTGTTTATTAATTGACCTAACAGTTTATTTAATGTGCCTTATGATTTTTCTTCTAGCACAATTGTTTGGAAGAACGAATGACCTTTACTACCCGCGCAAATTTGTACCCACTAGTAGAGGGAAGAGTGCAAGTGCCCGACGATGTCATGGACGTCTTCATCATGATCTTGCTTGATGACCTGAAGAAGACTCCTTCCCTATACAAGCGGCGCGGATCCGTCACCAGGCCTTTTTCGTTGCTTTTGTCCAAACAATACCACACCACCCACGACTCCTTCGTTCTGATGGCCGATGCTGTCAAATCTTTCGAAAATTTGGAAGTGATTCTTATGCCAATAATAATTTTAAACAAGTATTTCCACCTCCTCGTCTTGGATAAAGAGACGAGACAATACATTCACTACTCATCCCTCGACAGCAAGATATATGACAAGGATGCTGAGGAAATGGTAAGTCAGTCACTTGCATATTTTGTATTCTCCCCTTCGCACCCACTTAAACGTCTTTGTTCTAAACGCAAAGGAGTCTTTTTGAATCTGCACTTACAATTGAGTTGGGGCACTGCTATGAATAGACAAGTATCCACTCTCCCATGACCGCGACTGCCCTCAACAGAAAGAGGACAGTGTTGACTGCCCCGTGTACGTCATGCGGTTCATGGAGCAAGTATTAAATGGTTAGAAGATTCACCTGAATCACACAGATGTTCCACGTCTATGGCCGGAGTATGTCGCTCGCATACTTGCGGATGGATTCAGTCGAACAACTCTCCCGGGAAAACGGAAGCGAACAGCGACTGAAGAAGCATCGTCTTTACAAATATCGTATTCTAATTTTTTACTATCATGTACTAACTTTTTACTATCAAAACTAATCATTTAGTATCATGTGCTAAGTTTTTACTATCCGGACTAACTCTTTAGTATCATGTGCTAAGTCTTTACTATCCGGACTAACTCTTTACTAACATGTGCTAAGTCTTTACTATCCGGACAAACCCTTTAGTATCTTGTTCCAAGCATTAGTATTCATTTAAACATTTTGCAAACGTATATGCCACATTTTGTAAACTTATATGTCACATTTACTAACGGATATGCCACCCAACTATGCATTAAGCAATCTATGTGTTCAATGTGCCAAAATTTTTAATCACAAGTCTTATAGCCTAGATGGAAAAGATTAATCAGCTATTACTGCATTGCAAGTCCTGCGATTGTAGCCAGTGTTTTGACAGCGGCTGCACCGCAACTCTCTCACATCTAAAGCCTGCGACTCAATTCTTGTCCGCCTCGGCCGCCCAGGTCGTCTCTTCGTAATAGGTGGCCGTAGATAGAGGACGCGGGATGCATCTGTCGGCTTGTCGTGTCCGGGGACTGGAGAAATATGGTTTGCATATGCATTGGCGTACATTTGTACTGTGAAGTAGTCATCCATGAAGCGATGTACACTTGTCTCCGAAGTCGCGATTGTCGCACAAGCATGCGTGCAAGGTATTCCATAGACTTCCCAACGTCTGCACGAGTATGTCCTTGTCCGCAAATTGACCGCATAGTTGCACTATTCGATAACTTCAAATTGCTCACCGTCCGAACGGCCTACGCGGAGCAAGCGGCTTGACTCGATAGTGTCCTCGAGCTTTCGATGTATTGCTGGGCAAAGATGTGTTCCCCAGCACCGGACATGCTCACGCCGGGCATACATCATACTCATGAGCTTGCACCTGCAAACAGTAAGTGTTTGTAAGAGATAATCAAGCTTCCAACAAAGAATAAAGCTTTAAGAAAGATAGTAAAGAGTTATGCTGGATAATAAAGCTTTCCATTCAATAGTAAAGACTTAAGCTAGATAGTAAAGCTTTAGGCCTGATAGTAAAGAGTTATAAAGGATACTCAAGAGTTATACTCGACAATAAAACTTTAGGTCTGATAGTAAAGAGTTATACGGGATACTAAAGAGTTACACTAAATAGTAAAGCTTTAATTTCGATAGTAAAGCGTTAGAGGCGATAGTGAACCCTAAACACTAAACAGTAAAGGATTTTAGTCACATGTGAATATTACCTGATTGAGTCAACCATTTCGGTGACCGGGAGGTGGCGCGCCTTCTTGATCCACGCATTGAATGACTCAACGACGCTCGAGTACATCTTACCCCATCTTTGCCCCTTAAACAGATAGTTCGACCAATGGGCCACATCATACTTTTGGATTAGCCAACGGTGCGCTTGTGCCGATGCGACCATGAGGTCGTTCACCGCATCATCGAATTCTTTAGCTGTATATGTGTATGCGATGCGGATAAAGAGGGCCCAACACTCTTCCTTCAATGTTTTTCCAAGGCTAGTATTTCCTTTCATGAAGTTCGCCTCTAAGTGTCATAAACAATAGGCGTGACACGATGAAGGGAACACCCTTGTGATGGCATTAACGAGACCTTTCGATCTGTCGGATACGAATGTAATGCACTTGTCGTAATCGTTATCACCATATATTGTATCCCTGAGAGTGGTGACGAACCAAGTCCAATTGTTGTCTGTTTCATTATCCACTATGGCGAATGCGACGTGGAAGAATCCCTCGTTGCCGTCTTTACCCGTCGCTCTTAACAAGATGCCACCGTAGTTCCCAAGCAAATGTGTTCCATCAACGAATAACAGCGGCCTGCAACCAACGACACAAGCGCGGAAACAAAAAAACCCACGCCTGAATTGCTCGCCATCACTGTCAATTAGTGCAACGCTAAAGGGATTTGTTTCCAACACCTTTTCTGCATACCATAACAACAAATCGTAGCTCTGTACCTCACTCCCATGGAGAGCGCTTCGGGCAACCTCTTTTCCCATCCATGCTTGTTTGTATGGAAGACACACACCGTGCTCTCGCAAAATATCCAGTTGAATGTCAACAACCCGATACAAGGGACGATCCTTGAGCTTCTGGATCACACGACCTCAAACCCATTTTTTGAATGCTTTCGGGTGGGAGCTCGTCCCGATACCACCACCACACACATGTGTGGGCTACAATGTCTTTATTCGAAAGATTTGCAGATTTCCCTCTCGAGAAGCATGGACTCTCCAATTACAGTCTTCCTTGGAACATCTGGCCGTCACCCTTTCTCTGTCATTTTTAATTAACGTAAAGTCAAATGTTCTTTTGATAGCAAAGTCACGAAGGGCATCCCTGAAGTGTTCCACGTTTTCAAATCGTTCGCAGACTCTGAGCACTGCAATCTCGGGATATTGAGAAGAACCTATAATGTTCAATAACATGCTCTCGGCTAGAGGGTCCCTGATGATTGAAAAAAGATTCTTTTAAGTAAGACAATACTAAATAGAACGACGCAATACTAAGAGGATACGACTAATGTTAAACACTTACTGTAAATAATAAAGAGATAAGATAAATACTAAAGTTTTATGGTCGATAATAAAGATATAAAACAAATACTAAAGACATTTGGTCGATAGTAAAGAGATAAGAGAAATTCTAAAGACTTAAAGAAAATTGTAAATGCTTACGTGTTTGTAATACACGATTGCGGGAAATAACATGCACATACTAAAGGCTTACATTGCCAGATAACAAAGACAGTAAATTACATTGGAATCGGAGACCCACACTCGTCGCCAACGGTCACTTCACCTGTGTCCACAATAAGGTCGACCATATTCTTCTCAAACGATTGCAAAATGTTGCACATACGCACAAAGTCTATAGAATTGTCAATGGGACAAGTTGTTCTTTGTTCGTCTGGTGCGATATAACTCACTCTCACACCAGAGGGGTCAAGGTCCCACCGTTCACATATGTCATCCATTACTGACTCCCAACAAGTGAGCACTGTGAGCTTCAAGGCTAGACCTTCTCCCCGATATCGCGCGACAGCGCAAAATGGTTTCCATAGAACTCCTGCAACAAGAACGCCTGCTGCAAAAACAACATAATTATACTATGCAAGCCATGAAAAAACAATGGAAAAGTAGATCTACCTTGGTTGTTTGTCAGTGCAAGACTCTCCCACTTAGCCTGTTGCCGCCCCAGACTCAGTTATATCGTAACTTCTCTACAAGACTAAAAATACCACAATCGCTCGGCAAAAGAAGAAAGGAAGGAGAAGAAATGAAGGAGAAGGGAAGGAGAAGACAGGAAGTTGGAGAAGGGGCTTAGCTTCTTTTGCAAGAATGAAAGTACAAAAGCTGGCTCCTAAATCCCTGTCCTTTCAGCCAAAAAGCTGAATTTTGGGCGGGAGTATAAGAGGGTATTTTGGGGTTTTAATTAAAAAGTAACGGGTAAAGGCCACGGCAGGGACCTAAAAGTAATTCATTTTAAAAGGAAGGACTGGAAAGTATAATGTTTTGTTAGAGGGACTAAAAAGTCAGAAAGTAAACATTCAGGGACTGAAAAATAATTTTCCCTAAGAGTTTTTACTGTTTAGTGTTTATGGTTTATTATTTCTAGGGTTTTTGTTAGAGTTTTTAGGGTTTGGGTGTTTAGGGTTAGTGTTTAGGGTTAGGAGTTTGAAGGTTTAGGGTTTAGGGTTTCTAAACCAACCCTAAAACCCTAACCCTAACCCTACAAACCATAAACTCTAGCCATAAACCCTAAACATAACCCTAGAAATTCCAAACCTCTAAATCTACCCTATCCTAAAAGCCTTTATGATGCAAACACTAGAAACTGTAAACCCTAACGATTGTGCCCCTACACCCTTGAAAAACCTTTACCTTAAAACTTGAAACCATGGGAACCGTAATTCTAGAAAATGTTCATATGACTCTAAATCAAACAAAAGCACAAAAGAAAAGGTTTACACAAAGATAATTCATTTAAAATAAAAATTCAAAGTTTGAAAAATCTCGAGCAACCATAAAAGAAAAAACATTTAAAAGAAGTTAATTGTGGAGTTTGGAGTTCTTGGGGGAAGAGGATGGACTGTCTGGGCTGTCGACAAGGACTGTGCTTGATTGAGGGAGTTTAGAGTTCAGTGACGATGAAGGAGCTTGGAGAAAGGAATAGTTCTTGGTATGAGGTGGAGGAAGAGGTGGTGGAGTTAGCAAGGAAGAAAGTAAGGGAACTGGCTATCGAGGGGAGAGGGAGGATTGAATTCTTCTTATTCTTCTTGGTTCAGTTGGGTTTGAGGATTTTGTTTTTTGTATGTGTAGATGATATAATTGATTATAGTTATCATTAATGATTCATTCTTGCGTCTTTTGATTTCATATCATGTTATTATTAGTAATTGATTATAGTTGATGACAGGGCCAGGGGTATAATAGACTTTTCCTAGGAGTAGAAAGTCTCCTTTAAAATTAGATAATTAAAACTATTATGATGATTAGCCTAAACCAGTTGCTAGCTTGATGTCCTAATGCACAATGCTTCTTGTCCTCAAAAAGTTTAATGAAATTTGAATTTCATTAGCAAATCAATGCCAAGAAGACTTGTTGATTTAGATAAGATAGCAACTACCAACAAAGACTGATTAAGTTAAACAACCCATCTCGAGAGGTCTTGTACCTTATCTTCCTTTCCGTTCCGAAGATGTCTCTTAGTTATATCATGTCTTTTAAGTATATATGTATGTACTAATTAGCAAATACTCCACAATATATAATGACTAATATTAGATACTGTGAGTATCGAGATATGCTTTTCCTTGGGATCAGAACAGATCCAGATCAACGGATGAGAAAGATCGATGGAGATTGAGAAACTTCAAAGATTTGGAGGGAAAGATCAGCTGTGTTCAGCTTCTTGCTTGTAGGATCTTCTTCTGCATCAGGGATCAGACCTGCAGGGATCGTGAAGATGGTCAGGCGCTCTTGCCCCAAGATAACCTTTGACGCTCAAGTCAGAGTGGCTCCAAAGAAGAGGAGAACTATGAGGAGAATATGAGAGAGTGGAGAGGATTCCAAGTGAAAGAGAAGCACTAGCAAGCAATTAGTCTCAGTGGAATCAGAGTAGCGTACTAAATACTCAAGATTATATAATGACCAATTCTCATCGTTACGAGTGGAGATCCTCCTTATATAGTATGCTGAGATAGTTAGGCGGTTATGATTCAGTTAGATGCTATTGGGGTGTCAGCTCTATCTAACAAGGTTACAGCAAGGCGCCAGCTCAGACACAGCTATTCTGTGGCAGGCTAGAGGCAGTTAGGTGCCCATTGTTAGAACTTTTTGGGCATTCTGGAGGAGTGAATTTCATCATCGGATAATTAGACGGTTAGATTAAAATTGGGTTTTCATCTGAACCCTTGCAATCATGTCACGTATACTTTAATATTTTTACCCCATAACAAATACAAATGCCAAATAAAAGAGGCAACGATTGCTCTGTATTCCTCTCCCTTTGTTTCATTTTCCTTGTTACTTTTGTTTTATATCTTTGATTTAACAAAAGGAAAATTAGCTGAATGCACCATTTGGCACAACCCCATGCATCTCATAATCCCTAAACCTCAATGCAATTAATGAATGATAAGAATTTATGTGCACATTGTAATCAGTAATAAAAGTATTAGCATTTGAATTATAGCTCAAAACCCACAACTATGGAGTTTGGTGAACTTTCTCTTCTCTCAAGAGAAATGTCTCAATTAGTTTAAGTAGTTAAATGATCATCAATTTATATTTAATAGTTACTTCTTTTTGTAAATTTAAGTCAATATATATCATTAATATCTCGCCTTTGTTTCTATAAGAAAGTTTTGCATCCCATTAATAGTAGTTAATTAATATTTTTATTGAATTAATTTAAAATAAGAACATGGCTTTAATTTCCAAATCTGTTGAATTTTAGAAACATCAAAACAAATGTTCTAAATCCATCCCTTTCAAGTACTAGTACACAAATAAATTGAATTCCAAACACTAACAAGACCTACAATATACAAATACATTCAAATTTATGCCCCTTGCCGGCATGATACATGCAATTTATTATTTTTTTTAAACAAATATTTTTCATATAATAATAATAAATAAAATATAAAAAAACTTATTACAAAAAAATTCATGGAAAACACTGGATTGGGCCGGGCCGGGCCGGGTCGGGCCGGGTCGCACAACAAGCCTATGTATATAGTTTTATTGTTTAGTACAACCATAAAATAAATAAAGACAAATAAAAAAATTGTTTGTTAGATGTGGCCTCGTAACTGTCCCTTAGACTGCAAGATAACATTGTTTAATGTTTGAGATGATGGTTTTAATTAGCTTTAAGCCTTTAAGGAACATTAGAGAAACAAAGCTTAGGATGGTCCATGAGTCTCCTTTCTTTAAGGCATGCTTAATTATAGTTTCTCTTCTATGTCTCATCTCTAATCAATCTTAGGATGAGCTTTTCATTGTAAATATTATTTTTTATTTAGTCATTTAACCTTTTTGAATTATTTTTAGATTGTAAAGGACTATGATACGTGAGTAGATAGTAATTTTTATAATAATAACTTAATCATAAATTTATTAAACCAAAATATTTAAAATTCATATATGAAAAAACCGAAATAATAACTTGTTATATTGAAGTTTGTTTGTCAAACATCATTCTATTTATGCTTGGAATATTGAATTTTTTTTATTCAAACAACATTCCACTTGTAGGTGAAATTTTTGTTGTTGCTTTTGAAGAGGATTACAAGTCAAATGTTCCCTAGGACAAAGAGGAATCTCAAATCAGAGAGCTATTGAGATTGGTATACTACATCACTCCAATATAAATTTATTTAAATTATAAACTAAATATAAGTGTTTGTTATCAAGTTTGAAAATAATTATCCTACTTTTATTTTCATTACTAGTTATTTAATTAGTATACTTTCTGAATTTTTTTATAGAGAACATGAAAATGATGTTTAAAAAAAGTAAAATATCGATTTACATAACCAAACCAACATTCATGAACAAAGACGGTTAAATGAGCTTTCGTTGTTACAAACGTGTAATGAAGGTGACAACTTTTGAGCACACATAAAAATAAAATCTCTAAGCATACACCATTTATCAACTTCAAGTTTTAAGATTGAATTGAACTCATCTAATCTAATTACCTTTCATGGTGAACTCCAAAGAAGAGTTAAATATATAAAATAAATGTGCCACATTAAGGTATAATCACACAACCTAAGTATAGGATTAATCTAATAGTACATCAATCAATCAATCACTTCAGTAAAATTATCATTTACCAATGTAAACTTGTTCTTGTTAAAAGATTCTCTTAACTTACTAAAGTTAGATGTTTTTGTGTGTGGGATAATAACTTATTTTTTGCCTTTTTAGTAACTCAAGTTAGCATAAGCACACCTTATATAAAATATATACTTCAACAACCAAGATAAACTCTGGCCTTCTCAAAACTAGTTAAGTAGTTTCCTTGTCTCCTCCTTAGAATTCTCCAAGACTGAACTCATTGAATTAGGGAACAAATGTGAAGCTGTTTCTTGAGATTCTTACTTCTTTTGATCACCACTCACTCTGCAAGTCTGTAACTCTGTTGTCCTCTGTCTTTTTTTTTATTTATTTATGGTTAATAGAATCTAGAGAGGAAGAGAGGCTTTTAGTCTTGAGCTAATGAGTTCTTGTTGCTTATGCTTGTATCTCCTCCCACTAAGATTCTCTTGATTTTAAATTAGTTAGTGTTTCTTAGAGTTGAACTCTTGCTCTACATGTATTTTCAATCTCAGAGTCTTCATCTCTGTTTTGTACTTATCTTCTTGTTCTTCATGGCTCTTATTTAACTCCTTTACTTGTTGCTTTTATTAGCATTGACCAAGCATGGAACTCTCTTCTCATGGTTGCAAAACTGATATTGAGTTCTGCTCAATTTTGAATTGCAGGAGCAGCTCTGTTGTTGATTTTAGATGAAAATCTATACACGTTATAGCACTCTTTCTGAGAGAAATTGGTGAATGGGGGTTCAAACAATGGCTTCTCAAGGTGGCAGGCATCAGTCTCAATTTCAGAACTTGGCAAGACAAGGCTCTGTTTATAGCTTGACACTGGATGAAGTTCAAAACCATCTGGGAGAACCTTTGCACAGTATGAACCTCGATGAACTATTGAGGAACATACTCCCTACTGATGCAAACACATCCTTGTCGATGAACATCGGTGGTGCACAGTATGGTTTGAGAGCCTTGTCGCGAGACCTGAGCAAGAAGACAGTGGATGAGGTGTGGAGAGAGATACAACAACAGAAGAAGAAGGGCAGTGAGGAGAGGAATTCTGTTAATGAGAGACAAACAACATTTGGAGAGATGACGTTGGAGGACTTTTTATCAGAGGCTGGAGTGGTTGCTGAAAATAGGATTGATATGTTTGGAAATGCTAATGAGCAGGATCAATGGTTACAACAGTATCATCAGATGCCTAGCCACATTTTGGAAACTGCTGTTTATGGTGATGGAATGCTGAGCTTGCAGAGGAATTTGGTAGGGACAATGTCTGCTCCACCGGCGTCGGGAAGGAAGAGAATGGCAGTTGAGGAGTTGGGGGAGAAGGCGGTGGATCGGAGACAGAAGAGGATGATCAAGAACCGTGAGTCTGCTGCTCGATCACGAGCTAGGAAACAGGTTGGCCTATGTGTGTATGCAACTCTGTGATTTGTTTGCCTAGTTGTCTAGTTCTGGTTGTTCATTGTTCTTCTTATGTGTTTGGTTTTGCTGTGAATAGGCGTATACTAATGAGTTGGAGAACAAGGTTTCCAGATTGGAAGAGGAGAATGAGAGGCTGAGGAAACAAAAGGTAGATGTGGCTTTGTTCTCATCCTTTTTCCTTAAGCTTTTGTTTTTATCCTGTTTCAGTTGGGAGGTTGAATTGAAGATGGTTTGTGTTCAGAAATGCTTGAATTGGTTTGAACTTTATAAGTTTAGTCTCCTTTACTCTCCAATCTGATTTTTGTATGATTCAATGGAATAACATTGGTAATCTGGTACTTATAATATCTGAACTTCAGTTTCGATTTTGTTATGAACTGATTGCTGAGCTAATGAACACTTCTGAATTATGTGTTGAAATTTTTATATATATACATTCAAGCCAATATTTGTTTAATTAAATGATATTAATGCATCTAATCTATTGATTACACCTCAGGAAAAGAGGGGGGAGAGATTAATTGATTCATAGGAGTTTCATGAGATACCTTTTGTTCAACATTTATAATAGCACACTATGTTGTGCACTTGCCTAGATACTTTCAACGTGACATGATACTGTCTCTGCGTTACTAAGAAACCAGAAATCATTTAATGATGTTTGTAAGAAGTTTAAGAATTATACAGATGTCTGTTATCATGTAACATTATTTTGTGTTAATGAAGAAGGGCATATAGCATGATTCTGTTATTGATTCTGTAATGTAAATTCAACTGATCTGTAAAATGAATCTTCTCATGTTTTGATTTCCAATCCTTTTTTTTTTGGGTAGTACAAGTAACTACTGATATTCTTTTCTGATGCTACATAGCTTTTCTTTATTGTCATTGCAGGAATTAGACAGAATACTACACTCGGCTCCAACAACCGAACCGAAGTATCAGCTTCGCAGAACAACTTCAGCACCTTTGTGAACATTTCTATACTAATTCCCCTTCTTAGCTTTTCTCTGATTTTGTATCCAGACAATGGGGAGCTATAAGTACTTGAGCTTACCAAATTTCTTATACTGTGAGCTCTACCTGTCTCTAATTTAGAATTTTATAGACAACAGAATTCTTCCTATTTATACTTCAAACTTTAGTAAATTGCAACTTTTAACAGTTATTGTTCATTGGTTGCTTTTCTGATGATTGTCTTATTATAACTGCATTTTAAAATTTTTATTAAGTGTCATCTTATTCATGATAAGAAGAGAGTTTTACATGAAAAGCTGTAATTCTAACAGTAATTGTATGCTCAAAATCAGCTGAATGGAAACATTACATTACTTCACAAGTCTTGCAATTTTTGAACTGGCAAAGCCTACTGATTTCAGCAAGCTTTGACAAGAACTTCTGTTTTAGCTTGCTGCAATTCATTATCAGGAAAGATATCACAAGATGCAGTGCCGCCTTCTAAATGTCCTTCAAGAAAATAAAACTGGAATCATGCATCTGGATTTTCTGAGCAGGTCTTCCGCTTAGCTTTCAAGAGTTAATTGGGTCATCCTCATTGTCCGGGAACACGATTAGCAAGTCCTCGTTGTCTCTGTAAACTTGAACCAATGCAGCGGCTTTATAGGCAAAAAAGCCAAACATCGCAGGAACAAGCTGTGAAGGCAATGTTTCAGTTAGCATCCAACCATAATATGCTAAAAACTCTGTTGAGCCCCATTGTAGGTGTGTTTGATTTGGTTTAGTTCTAAATAAGTCTAAGTTAGGTTGCATGTCAGGTCCTTCACAAAATGTAGGAGGTGAAGATCTATGAATGTCAATTAAAACAAGAACGTTACAAATGAAAATGCATGTCTAAGAGCATCAATCATGATCCTGAAGCAAATCTATAAATCATCACGGAAATACTTGTACCAAAAAAAAAAAAAAAAAAATCATTATGGAAATACTAAAAGCATTATTGTAAATCACACCTTACCTGAAAATCAATGTAATTATTGAAAAAATTGTGTGATAAAGCCCACAGTCCATATATTGCTGCAGGAATTACAAGCCTTGGAGAGGAAAGTGCCATTGTACACCCATTCAATGTTTTCTCCAATGTGTTCGTCAGGTCTTCACTTCGGATTCCAATTCTGTTGGGAACATATATGTCATTGCTTGAGTTGAGGGTAGTGCCTAGGTACATGTTAATTCCTAAAGTCTCATAGAAGAATTTAGAAACTTTCTTATGTAAAAATTTGAACAATTGGGAAAAGAAGGTTTGAAAAGCGTTGGAGTTTCCACAACTCTTTAGGTTGAATTTTGATACGCATGAAGTAGGGGTTTTTGAATAATAACACCAGCACTGACTAAATATCTTATAGGTACAAAAATCAGCATTAATAATAAAGAAAGTAGTGAATAGTGATAAACCATAGCTTACTTCTTCAACTTCTTCTGCTTGAATATTTCAGGGACATCATTCCTTGACATGTTGTCTGAGTGATAATACAGAAGCTGAAGGTACAAACAACTGTTGTAGAAGCAAGACAAGATCCTTGATTTAAGATTAAGCATGAATTCCATTGAGAAAAATATAAACTTCAAGCGTCACTCATAACATTTACAGGTAAATATTACTGAATTGTCAGGACTCATCAAGCTACTTGAACATGCATAAGGTATGGAATATAGAGTTGTGAAAATCAAAGCCTGATTACTTGAATTTCTGTCCTTACAATTTGCATAATGGGAAGGGGAGCTTTGGCGCAACGGTAAAGTTATCGCCATGTGCCTGGAGGTCATGGGTCCGAGTCGTGGAAACAGTCTCTTGCAAAAAAATGCAGGATAAAGCTACGTACAATAAACCCACGTGGTCCGACCCTTCCCCGGACCCCGCACATAGCGGAAGCTCTGTAGCACCGGCTGCCCGTTTTACAATTTGCATAATGGAAAGCATATGCATAATTTTAGGATGCTTTTTTAATTAGTTATCAGTTGTATGTTGAGAGGATTATTTTGCTTTCAATTTATCAATAACTCAAAAATGTTTCCATCACCCTCAAAGGGATATAAACAACTACCTACAACTATTGAGTAAATTGCATAAACATATTTGCTATGATTCTGTGACGTGTGGACTTATTTTTTATTTTTATTTTTATTTTTGAAAACGATACATTTTGAAGCACTTGAGCAAGCTTTATTTGCAATTAAAGTTGCACAAGTACTAAGTAGCATGAAAGATAATAGACCAGTTTGCTGATTAGTCAATCAGTTCATTGCAGTGACCAACCTGAAGAGGATTCCAACAGCATAGCTCAAAGCAGCCTGGTAAAATAAAGATATGTTGTGTCACTTCACTGAAGGATAACAAGACATGTATATGAAAGACTATACAATGGCTACCTTATTTCTAAGAGCAAAAACAAAATAAGCTGCCCACAACCACCTTAGTATGTGAAAGCATATATCTAGAGAAACTTTTGTTAAACTAATGACATCAAGACTGATTCATTATGCACTTAGCAACAGTTGCATAATATCATCCTCATCATAAATGAATATACAGTGTGGTGATTCGTTGGATGGCCTAACCTATGTTATGGAACAATAGAAGTCTGGTTCTACTTTAGTTTGAACATTTTACACACAAGTAATTATTCGGATGGCAGAATGTATTTTATGGAATAATTGCTTTCCCATGCCTACACTAGTTCAGCCATTCTGCACAATCATATTAAAGAGAAGTACCTCGGCAGAAAATTGTACGAAACAATAAACACTGCACGCAGCGCCAATGCCAGTGGTTAAAAGTAACAATTCCCTCTTTAGCTGAAAGCAGAAAAGATGAAAAGGTCAGAAATAAATTCCAAGGAAAACCTTTATGATTTAATTTTGACAACTTTCCAGTTATGCTAAGAGCTAGCATAAGACTAAAAGAAATCATAATCAAAGATAGCCAAGTGTAAAATATCTGGATTTCCACAAAGTTGAAGTTTGCCAGAAGAATAAATGGAAACAACATGGGTAAAAGAAATGGGCAGGGTACAAATGAATCAAGCATTTAAACTCTAAATGTATAATACATACAGCCTCATATCTGAGAAGGTTTAGCTTCTTCCGTCTCTCACTTTCATTCTTGATATCCTGTCATGAAAAGTTGAGGAGCTATAAAGAATTATTTCTCTAAAATACAAAGAGACAAGTATACTTAAATTCATAAGCCAACAGCTTAGCCTAATCACAGAATTGAAGCAGAACCAAAAGGCCAAAGATTAAAACATAGACCTTCGCTGCCAGTTTTCTGTTCACCGGAGCAGTGTTGTCACCAGAGATCCACTCTTTGGTTCTAGTAAGCTTCAGAAATCCACCCGAATTTTCGTCCTCTACCACCTGAATTTAGGGAAAAGAGTGAATGCTTCCCCAAAAAGATACAGTGAAGGTTATGATTAAAATAGATATATTCACATTGTCATTATGTTCTTGATCTTCTTCTTCTCTATTACTGGTTTCTGAATCTTCAACTTTCAACCTCTCCCTCCACCACAGCATGTCTGAAGCTTTTGATATGAAATCTCCATTCAGTTGTCTCTCCTTTGCAAACATCCGTACCACATCCTCTCCAAAAACTTCACTTTCTATAAAGAGAAAGTAAAACCATAAATCATAGAAGAGTAGTTACCAAACTCCAACCAGAATTTAACAACATTGCCTATATGTTCCCAAATTTCAAATGATTTAAGCATGACACAACATTTTGACAAAGAAAAAAAAACGACTTTTTACAAACTAAATTGCTCCTTACCAACATGCATTTCTATTTCAAGCTCTCAAAAAACATCAAAGAGGTAACCAGGATTGCAAAGCAGGCTAGCAAAGCAAGGCACCCAATCAAAAAGAAGAAGGAAGGAGGTACCTTGAAGAGAACTCCGGAAGGCAAAGGCCAAAAGAGAAGTCCTGGAAGGTCCAAGGAAGGGATGGAATGGAGGGTTTCGCAGAGGAGGAAGATGGGATAATGGGATGTTGAGGTCTAGATATCTGAAGCTGAACAAAGCTCCAGTTCTCAAGGAGGTCGCCATGGCCATGCTCTCTTAACCCTCGCAAGGTTTCATCTATGATATAGGATATGGTATCGTTGGAAGCTGATGAGATGTTCCAAAATATCTTGGTGTTCGGCCGCTGTATGAACGGGTCCAAATGATCCGCTCACTCGCTCAGTGATCAGCTTAAGGGGCGTTTTGGTAAGATGTATTTGAAAATGTAGCGGATTTTTAGTTACATTGTATCTATAAATACATAAAAGTCAAATCCAATGTTTGATTACATGTATTTAAAATATTGAATTATATAGGATTTTGTGTTTGAAGTGTTCGATTATAGGATTATAGGATTTTCTTCCTTCTCAATCATCAGAGCTAAAGGCGATGAATCCCGATTCCTCTCACCCCATTTCTCAATCTTCAGATCCTATGCGCTAACCACATGAGGGATTTGAGAGTTTTGGATTTTGTTTTACGGCTAAAATCTAGCATCTTGATGCTGGATTTGGATTTATAACAAGAAAACCAAATACCCCCAAACAAACATAAAATTTTGGTAGGTGTGGTATTTGGAGTTACATGTACAACAACTATTGTGTTAGGGCCAACCACTCAAGGGTCTATTGGTCACCCTGATTGTCATAAGAGTTTCGTGTCAATGTGGCGCGGGTTCAATTCACGGCTAAGGGCACTTTTTTTGGGAGTTTGAGCAGTGTTTATGAGTAGGGTGTACTTAACGCAGACACATGTGCATGTTTGCTCAGTCCCATGGCTTCTTAGCGGCTTGCCGTTCATATTACCAAAAAAAAAAAAAAACCTATTGTGTTAGAACAATACTATATCGAATGATGAAATCAACGAAACTATTGGATGTGTCTCGAGATCATCAACACAACTACCTCAAGACACATCCAATCCAATGGTTTGTGTCATGATTTCGTGGGATTTTGTCATCCGAAATAGCATTTCTCATATTGTGTTAAGTCTTGATTTTTTTATTATTGATTTTGGAAAAACTTTAAGTGATTTATGTGAATGTGATATGTATTTGTAAACTATTTTTTTTGGATGTGAGAAATATGATCACACCTTGATGAGAATGGATGTAAAAGGTTACATTTGTGTTATTTTTTTAATATTTTAATTATTTAACTCAAAAACTATTTGATTATTTTAATTATTTAAGTCTGATAATTAGTAATGTGTGAATGAAATGATTTAAACTTTAATTATTCTTATTTTTCTTTAATGAATTAAATTTAATGTTTTTATTATGTTATATTAATTTGATAATATTTTATCTAATTTTTAAATTTAAATAATAAAATATATCAAAATAATTGCATAAAACATTAAAACCAACAAGATTATTATTAAAAATATAATAAATAATTAAAATAAAACATATAAATCATAACCCAAACGTTTTGTATAGTATGTTTTTTGTCCTATCTTTTATTTCAGATGACTATATATATGACAAAGGGTGACCATAAAAATAGAAGAGAAACAATTAATTGGATGAAAAAAAAATTAAGATTAGAGGAGGATTTTATAGCTGACTAGATAAGTGCTTCTCATGTTCACATCCAAAGGTTTTTATTGGATATTGTCATTTAGTAATTTTGGATGTAAAACTAAAACTAAAAATAAAAATAAAAAGTTTTTGAATGGTCATATCCTCATCCTCAAATATAATTGCCCATCCAACTAAACAAATGCTACAAAATTTATAGTAAACGGCGAACCAACAAGATAACTTCAATATGTTCAAGGTGACCCACATTCTCTTTTATTGTTTTTTTTTTTTTTTTTTTTTTGACAAGATTGAGCTAATATAAGCTATCCAAACAAAAGGAAAAAGAAACCACAGAGTTTACAAGCTTAGAATTGTAATCCTGCTGTTCCCACAGTCTCCTCTAACCACCTTGGTCTATCTGTACCTCTATGGAATAAGGATAGGCTTGGATTCCTAGTAGCTTGATTTGCAAGTTCATCCGCAATAGTGTTCAACTCCCTTGGGCAATAGAGTACTTCCAGTTGTTGTTGTTGATTTATAACATTCTTCAACCTTTGCACTTGAGTTTAGGTATTCTCTTATCATCATGTATTTGTGGATGCATCAATAGGTCCATGCTTGAATGCTTGATCGGAAGCGAGTCGATCGGGAAGCCACCCCCATCCGGATTAATCGCTCCATTACCAGCTCCATTGCACTCAATTCAACCTCTAAACTAGACTCAGCTTCTCTTTCAGCACTTCCAGCCAATAGTATAGTGTTTGTTCCTTGAATTATAACAAAACACATTTCCACTGAGGCTTGATGTCGGGATAATAAGAAGCATCACTCATCAGTGTAATAGCATGTTTGGATACAGAATTTAGCAAATACTCCCTGAGCTGCACTTTCAGTCTCCAGAAATAATCCTGGCATATATTCAGAGCTTGATGGAAAATTTCAATTGCCCCTAGTTTCTTGTTGCCAAAAATTTTTTCACATCTGAATTTCCAGATAGCCCATACACAGGTGGCAATTAAAGCTTTAATACATTGATTTTTACCACCACCATACCTCCAATTGTGCATTAACCAGTCTCCCTGTAATAAGTTTCTTAGAGTGCTAGCAGATAAATTGCTATATTTAGCCAATAAATTCCAGCATTGCCTTGAGAAAGAGCAATCTACCATGATGTGTTGGAGTGTTTCTCTTTCCAATCCTCACAGGGGACACATTTCTTGGGGGCCAATATTGTAACTATAAAGAAGTTCATATATAGGCAACCTGCCATGGAAAAGCCTCCAGAGAAAGGTTTTAATTCTGGGGGCAATGGGCAATTTCCATAGCAGATGCCAGCCACCCCAAGTTTCAGTTTCAAAGCAGTTGGTTTTAAGATAATGCTCATACACAGTTTTGACAATCTTGTTGCCAGTTGCACAAGAATTCCAATTCCACTTGTTTGTAGCAGTATTCATAGAGAACAGTTGTTCAATTTTAGCCCATTCTGTCCAGTTACCAAAAGAGGATAGCATTGCTTCATGGTCCAGACCCCCATTTTCAACAAATTCACTAATACTCAAATTTTCAAGATCAATTTCCATATTGATAAAGGTGGGTTTAAGTGATATAGGTATATCACTAAGCCAAGGATCCTTCAGTATATTAGTGGTCTCAAGATTACATTCTTTTAATACTAATTGAGACTTGATGGTCATAGCAGTTTTGCAAAACATCCTATAAAACCATGATACATTTTGTAGTCTATGACATTCCCATGGGTGGAATTTACCATATTCGAGTCAGAAAACTCGCACTTGAGTTTGTTTTCACTTTGTTGAGGCAAGAATTATATTTTTTGTCATTAAGGCAAGTTTGGCACATCTCAGGTTTCTGATTCCTGACCCTCCCTCAGACTTATCAAGTGTAGTTGTGCTCCATCCAATGGAATGGAAGCCCCCGGCTGTGCCTTTCCCTGAGAGGAATTTTCTAGCAAGTTTGAAGATTTGATCAAGAATAGTATCTGGTAGAGGGTAACAAGACAGTGAGTATATGAGGATGGACATCAGAGAACTATTGACAAGGACAGCCCTCTCAGCCAATTATATTGCGTCTTGGTTCCAAGTGTTAAGGCTGTGGCTGACCCTTTCAACAAGAGGTTGCCACTGATTAACATGAAGTCCTTTTAGGGGAGATTTGGATGCCCAGATATTTAAATGGAAATCCACCAGAATTCATTCTCAATATTCTTTCAATTGAACTTCCAACCCTCCTGTTGAATCTACTAGGAAAATGAATAGTAGATTTATTTAAATTAACCTTCTGTCCTGTCAGGTTCCTGTAAATTTCAAGACAGACCCTGCAGGCTCTAGCAATACTTCTAGAAGCCTTAGTAACAATAATCGCATCATCAGCAAACATGAGATGATTAAAGTTACTAGCTAATCTGCCATCAAATCCAGGTATATAATTCATATTCATGGCTTGATTTAAAATGGCTGACAAGTTTTGAGAAACCAAAATAAAGAGAAAAGGTGATAAAGGGTCCCCCTGTCTGATCCCTCTTTGACTAAGAATCCAATCAGTTGGTTGGCCATTAATCAAAAAAGCAAAGCTAGCAGAAGAAATACAAGCCCTAACCCATGAGATCCAAATATCTGGAAACTTCATCACTCTGAGGGTGGCAAGGATAGCATTCTATTCCAGAGCATCATATGCCTTTTCTACATCTAGTTTAAGTAGCATCCTAGGGAGGTTATGGGAATCATTCTCTAGAGAGTGTACAATTTCCTAAACAGTGATTATATTGTCAAAAGTGGACCTTCCTGCCAGGAAACCTGATTGCTCAGGTCCAATCAACTTTTGAATAATTTTTTTCAATCTGTTGGTTATCAATTTAGATATGACTTTATAACACACATTGCATAGTGAGATTGGTCTGTAATCTTGAGCCTTTCTTGGGTTTTCCTCCTTGGGGATCAGGACCACATAGGTTCTTCCCCAAGAAGAGGGTAATCTAGCTGATTGGAAGAAATAGTTGATGGCTAAGGTTAAAGAATCCCTGACAACCTACCAATAAAAAAGGTAAAACTCAACATTAAGTCCATCTGGTCCAGGGGTCTTTCCTCTTGGCATAGACTTCAGTGTTTGGTAGATTTCTAGAGGAGATACAGGCATAGAAAGAAGTTCTCTATCATTGTCATCCAAGGTGGGCAAATCAGTTGGCATTCTTCTAATAAGTTCCTCCACAGATGTATTAATAGATGATGTCCAGAGTTGTGTGTAAAAGTCAGTGAAAACAGTACCAATACTGCTTTTATCAGATTGCAGTGCCCCCTGAGCATCTAGAATAGCAGAGATTTTGTTTTTATGGCCTCTAATTTTAGCTTGTTTATGGAAAAACTTGGTATTGTAATCTCCATTGTTTAACCACATTAACCTAGCCCTTTGGGCCCATCTAGTTGTGTTTTGTCTAAGAAGAACAGCATGCTTATTATATAGGCCTCTAAGAGCTATGCAATTCAAATCAGAGAAGTTTGTTGTTGACTCAAGAGATTCAAGGAAAGAGATTTCTTCTTCAACTTTAGTGATGTTCCTATCTAGAGGGGCCATGCCAAGTTTCTTCCAATCAGTGAGGTATGCTTTAGTTCTATATGTATTATGTGTGAAAGCATGCATTGGTGAGGTATGACTTGGATAACTCCAGGCTTGAGCAACCTTTTGATGACATTTATTATATTCAAACCAAAAATTCTCAAAATGAAAGATTTTCTTTTTATGATATGAGAAAAACTTGGCAGTCAAAATCATATATAGGAGAGTGATCTGATAATGTCCTAGGCAGGTGTCTGTTGCAGTATGAATTGAAATTTGTTGCTCACTCATTGTTAGCCAGGAAATGATCCAGTCTTGCCCATCTCCTGGCCAAACCACCCTGGTTATTACACCAAGTGAATGGGCTCCCAAAAAAACCCAAATCAAATAGTTGGTTACATGAGACAAATTCATTAAAATATCTAGCCTTCAATGAGTAATAATCAAATTGTCCTCCCCTATGTTCTTCTGAGTTTAAAATTGCATTAAAATCTCCAGTCAAAATCCATGGTAAATTTAGTAAGGAAAAAACATTTAAATCCTGCCACAAAGTTTTTTGGGTATGAGAATTTTGGGAATTGTAAATAATTGTGAAGATCCATTCCCTTGGTAAATCAGATGAGACAATTAGATGCAATGCATATCGGGACTGGGCGATAGGAGTTACCTGGCCTACTCTTTGATTCCAAAGAGTAATGATTCCACCAGATATACCAATCGCCGGGAGAGCAGCCTATTCCCAATTATTGGCAAATTTGTTGCAGAATTTTAAGGCACGATTCTCATCCGCGCGCGTTTCTACCAAACAGATAATGTCTGGGTGAAGATCTCTGATCAGAGCCCTGATCCTTCCAACTGTCTTGGGACTAGAAGATCCCCTACAATTCCAGCATAAAATTTTTAAGGCTTCCATAATAAAAAAAAACAGAGTTATTTGAAACATAATTTAGCAATTCTAAAAACTAGAATTAGAAAATATTTAAGCCTCTTCAGCCGAGGCATCCAGACGGCCCTTCTTCGGGCATGGAGGGGTCTTGAGTTTATCCCTCCTCGCCAATGCTTCCAATTTGGCATCTTTTTGGACTTGAGCAAGGGGCATATCCTCATCAAAGCATCCCCTGCCTGTTTCATCATCAATCACATCTTCCTCCATATGGGGATCCTGATCCTGTGATCTCTGAGTCATCGAATTGATCGCTAGGTTTACTCTGTCCACCAGACAACCATGTCCATCTGAACTCGAAGACGCCACAGCAGCAGGGGAAAACAAGCTTCGATCTCTGTCAAGGGACGTGATAAGACGTGGAATATCCATCTCTTCCATTGGCTCTATTTCTGAGTCACTGGGAGCAGACGTCAGTACCTTAGCAGAACTGGATGCTCCAACGGGCGGGTGAGATGACAAGCTCCTCGTAGAGGGAAGAGGAGCTTCAGCGGCTGGCTGTTTGGAATATACCACCATGCCTTGATTAGGTTTAGGATTTGGGGGTATATAGCCTATCTCCGGTATTGCCTCGAGATTGTAATTCTCGCCATCACTGAGGGTGTCAAATCTTCCAAAGGTCAAACTTCCACGTCCCCCTCCACGCGATGAGCCACCACCACGTGACGAAACACCACCACGTGATGGTCCACCACCCTACAAGGGGCTCTATTTGCTTTGGTTTTGTCCACGTGTCAGCTGGACGCTCCATCTTCCTGAAGCTATTCGCCGGGCCACGGCCGCGGCCACCACCGCCGCCGCGCTTTCGCCCCGCCTGCATCCATATTCCAAATTCATCACCTCCAGCAGTTTTCTTTCCAGAAGTCGAAGCATCAGGTTGTCCTCCCTTATCAGTTTGAGCTCGTTCTTCTGCATCAAGTTGCATCGATTGACTTCCATCTGCCTGATCTGCTGCCGAAGAAGGATGTGGAGCAGCACCTCCACCAGGATTACAGGAGCCACTAACATGCCCTACCCGGCCACATCGAAAGCAGAAGGAAGCCATTTTCTCATATAAGATAGTTGCCAACTGTTTATCTTCTCCCTCTCCAACCCAGATACCTCTTTCAAGGGGCTGTGATAGGTCCAATTGAACACATACTCGTGCATAGCGAGCACGTCCAACTTCTTCAGTTGCATTATCCACATGCAGGGTGTGTGTATCAACCTTCAGTACAGGTCTTAGAATGGAGGCCAAACTCTCCAGGGTCTCAACCTCCCAGAACTCCATAGGGAGGTGATGGAGCTGGATCCATACAGCAGCCTTGTCCAATTTCTCGAATGCAGGTTGAAAATTTTCCCTCCATGGCATTAGCTGCAGAACCATCCCATTAATGGTCCATGGTCCCTCCCAGATGACCTTTTGCGCCATTTCCATCGAGTGACATCGGATGTAGTATAATCCGTTCGGTAAATCAGAGATAGAAAATTGTCCAAACTCCCTCCAAAGATTTATCAGGGCAGATCTTACCTGTTCCAGAGGCTGGGCCTTACCAAGAAATTTGGCATATAGGACTTCTTTCATCCTTTCATACATCCTCATATGGAAATCCCCATCTGGCCTGAATCTTGGATGTCGGAGAGATTTGAGCTTATCATAGAAGACCTTGTCATTAACCAGTTCATTGCTAAAAACCTTTTCCCCCTGATCCCCAGAGACAACTCGTGCGAACGACCTTCCAGCTTGAACCGGCGGGCTTGGGCCTCTGGAACCCTGAGCTCCGCCCCCACTCGCCATCGCAAGTGGGGGAGAAGCGTTAGCGTTGCGTTGGAACAGAGAGAACTAGTTTCTTGATTTGTTTACTCTGTCTCAGTGGTGTATGTATGAGAGCAGGCATTCTCTTTTTTTGCTGACTGTTGAGTGGGTATGCTTAATCTTTGTTTAGGTGGCGTCTCACTGGTCCTCAAACTCATTCTCTAGATTTTCAAAAGATTTATGACCTCAAGTTCTCCAAAAATTGTATGTGAATTTAGCTAGACTTTTTTTATAACTAAGGCGATAAATGCCGCTCCAAAGGATGTCAAAGATATGTACAAGCTCGGCAACTCAATACGGAGGCAGATCCATACACCCGGATTTTCAGGTTCTGCAGCTCACATGAGAACAAATCCGAACACCTGGACCCTCATCTTGCAAGAGGTGGGATTCGACCTCGGGTCATCCACAGGGAAATCTCATCTCTTAACAAGGAACTCAGTACCAATAGGCCATTGTGACCATTGGTGCATGTGAATCTAGACTTAGATATGCTCTCAGTCAGCTTGGTATCCCCTCTTCAGCTAGTAAATCCATAGGAGGTGTTTGGAAAGGGAAGATATCCCAATCTATCATTTCTTCTTTTTTTTTTAATTAAAATGGATAAACTACATTCATTTATTTATGAGTAATCTTAGCTGATACATTAGACGGATAAATCTTAGTGATTTATCACCTTTCCCCGGTATCTCAGTTCATACAAACCATACTGGCTAATCCATTGTTGTGAGCCCTGGGGAGATGTCTTCGAAGTCATCTCCTGACTCCTGCCCCTGTGTCTCCCAGTGCTTCTATCAAGTCAAAATCCAGGCTTCGCCTAATGACAGACTCCATCGGCTCCAGCTTCAGTTTCTTAAAAAAGCATTAGAAATTTGATTCCACGGATAGTTCGAGAACAAACGCATTGTTTGTTACGGAAGCATCTTTCATTTTTTCAAGCCAGGTGCTCCAGGTAATGGTCATTACATCGAGGTTCCATCCCACTCGCTCTTCTTTCCCAAGGCACTTTCCCATGTTCTGAAAAGCCCCATAGATCCGTTGTGGAGTGGGGTCGGGGTAGATTGAAGAGTGGGTAGAAATGGGCCCATATTTGGTTTGCGAGGCGGCATGTGATGAGAAGGTGTTCCACTGTTTCCTTTTCTTCATTGCATAGGTAACACATGGTGCAGTCCCCATGCCGCCTCCTTTTGGCTAAATTATCTAAGGTTAGTAGCTTGTTGTTCCATGCTAACCACGCAAAAAACTTATGTTTTTTGGGGCACGACTGCTTCCTTATGTCATTTACAAATTCGCTTCGCATTCCCCAATCAGTCATTTCACGTAAATTGGTCTTAGGCTACAATTATCACCCCATATTCTCTCTTTAAGGGGGAGCAATTTGATAAATTCTACGATCCATGTTTATTAAATAATTATAATTATTTAATTAAAAGATTAACATACATTCGCTTATCAGTTCACCTCCAAATTGGTTTCAATTTCTTTTAAAAAATAACATAGTTGAAAAATATCCCTTTTGTCTGCCCTTCGGGAGACACTTGTCGTTTTTTTAATAGGTGGATAAACCACACTTTATTTACTTATAATAATATGATACGTTACATTGCTTAGTCAAATCGGAAATAAAGAAATACAAAGTTTAAAATAATCTAATCCTTCTAACAATAATCCTTGCCTTCTCCCTAACTCAGCTTTAGACTGGGCCCTCCCCGAAGGAATCTCCACTCTCATCGGCCCTCTCTGCCTCTGGTGTGACGGATGTGAATTCCAGGTTGCGTTTCACCATATTCACTGTCGCCTCCAACTTCGATCGTTTGCCATTAGAGTTGTGTTTCACTTGTCACAAACTAATAATAATAATAATAATAATAATAATAATAATAATAATAATAATGAATAAATAAATAAAATAAACTTTTCAAAACATAGCCATAAATATGAATATAGAAGATCTTAAGGAAAAAAAAAATTGCCATCTTGGAGATCATGCTTGCTTTTAGCAGGATGCAACCTCAGTCATTTACAAAATTGACTCATTTTGTAAAGACATATATTGGTTTTAGCTCCAAAGCTTGTTGTTGGCTTGTTAGGGGGATGGGTTATCCTCTGAATTTAATTATGTGTGTGGGTGTGTGATTTTTCACATGACTTTAACCGAGTCTTTGCATCATGTTACAAGCATCTATCATATCATGTGGAAGTTTCATGGAAGTTTAAGAAAATTCTATTCTATATTGTGGAAGCATTCAATTCTCTCAATTTATTCTTTGAAAAAGAGGACACCTCTTATCAAGAATCTAAATTATTTAAATAAAATAAAATTATATTTAATATAAAAATATATCTTATATACATATTATTTCAAATATATAAAAGTTAATATAAAATATGAAAAATAAATATATTATTTTCACATAATTTAGACGGAGTGATTAGTGTCATACTGTGAGAGCATATATCACATCATGTATTCATGTGGGAGTTTTGTGGGAATTTTGGAAAAAATTTATTCTATATTTGACATTATATTCCTTCTCCATTTCTAGTGCGCACCGCATTAATATCAAGAATCCTTGATCCCTTCAATCTGAAATTTGGACTACGTCATATTTAATATGTTTTTTAAAAAATAAAACCTAATACTTTTCTATCAAATAAATTTTTAAAAAATCATATAATCCAATCTGGGCACGCACATGGAATTTGGATAGAATAAAATAAAGTTTGGAGATGTAAAAATATTTTTATAATTTTCCTTTTTTTTAATAAAATGAGCTTCATACAACAGTCTCAGTCTCTTGATCTATTGGTACTGGATCCCTTATATAGGACTCTGTTGGTTGGGATAATCCCAGATTTGAATCCTCATGACCACAAGGTAAGGGCACACGCACACGGGTGAGGTGTTGTCCGCCCCTGATTTTTGGGCGGCATTTGTCACCTTTATCAAAAATAAAATGAGCTTCGTGCTTAAAAAAAAAACTTAATTATCTTTTAAATGTATGTTTTTTTTGTGGGTGTAATATCCAATTTAGTCCATCTGTTATACCAATTTGTGACTTTAGGTCCCTATATTATAATTTGAGTCTTTTTGGTCCATCTACTTTTACGATCGAGAAATATCAATTCCTCTTTTTGTCAATTTTAGGGACTAAACAGACTTTTAAATATGCCTTTACGGACAGACATTTTTTTTTTTTAATCCAGACAACAAGTGCCTCCCGTAGGACGATACAAAGATAGGGCGTGTGCAGATCAAACTATCACGGGTTTCACTCGGTGCATGTCTTTACCGCCTCGAGGTGCGCCTTATGCGGCCCCTAAAGTTTCACTCGGTGCACATTTTTACCGCCCATGACTACCAATCCCACACGAAGAAGACTCACGTGTGTGCGTGTGCCACCCCATTGAGTGACTCACGCTCTACGCCCTCATTTTGTCACAGAGGAGATTTGAATTGGAGTTCCCATCTCGTGTGCAAAGGACCTTTGTCACTCGGCTATTACACCTTTGGTCGGATTGACATTTCTAAATTATGAAAGTATAAAGATAAAAAGCCTCAAATTATAATAGAGATATCCATAAAATTACAAATTGGTACAATAGAAGGACTAAATTGGGTTTTAAACCTTTCCTTGTGCTATAATATCATGTGAGGGAATGAACCATCAAACTTCGGTGTGATTAGTCTTAGAATGGCGACAGACTCGAGACAACCACTTGTGCGATTGATAATGGCCGGCCACATGATCTCCGCAGAGAACAAGATGCTCCTTCTAGACAATGACTTTCCTGCCATTCTCCGTCGAACTCACCAACCCTCGCTCACATTGACCATCTTTGCCATCTCCTCAAGCCGCTTGAACTTTAGCTTGCAAGTTGCAACCAACCATTGCTGATATACTTCCATACATCTCCATTAGTACTACGTTCTTCTTAATTCTCCGTTAGCAATGGCCACCGGAATCTTATCTTCCATCATTCGCTTGACCGACATGTTGGCGGCGCCTCTCCGGCGCCACCTTGCTGCTTCATCATCTTCTTCTAATTCTCCAAAAATACTTGAAACTGATCTGGTTGAGCTGAAGAACACTCTAACAAAGATCGACAGGGTGCTGAACGATGCTGAGAAGCGAGAAGTGAAGGATGAGTCTGTGAAACTATGGCTGAGAGAGCTCAGAGGGGTTGCCTATGATGCCGAGGACTTGCTAGATGAGTTCGAGTATGAGCTTCTGCGTGCCAGGGTGGAGGCTGGAGCTCGAATGAGAGACACGCGCAAGAGGAAGCTAGACGATGAAAGTAGTCCAATGATTGTAATGCAACCTTCTCCTTTAGATGAACCTTCTTTTCGAGATCGAATGTCGATGAGGATGAAGGAGATCAAGGAGAGGTTGGATGAAATAGCAAGAGAAAAAGAAGACCTGCACCTAAGAGAAGAAGATGGAACTCGCAGAGTTGAATACAGAGCAAGGCCTGTGACAAGCTCTTATGTTGATCAATCTGAAGTTTATGGCAGGGATGAAGCTTGTAGCTTGCTTGTTGAGCTCCTCTTGAAGAGTGATGGCAATGAGGAGAGTAATGTGTCAGTGATTCCTATTGTGGGGATGCCAGGAGTTGGGAAGACTACTCTAGCTCAGCTCATTTACAATGACAGTAGAGTTTGTGGTCATTTTGGACTGAGAGCATGGGTTTGTGTCCCTGAGGATTTTCATGTCGCAAAGCTTGTGAGAGTGATCATTGAGTCCATTACCAAGAGCTTGTGCAGTGTTGCTGAATTAGATGAGCTTCGGGATTGTTTGAAGGATGTGTTGCAGGACAAGAGGTTCTTGATTGTCTTGGACAATGTTTGGAACGAGGATCAGATACTCTGGGAGAGCCTGAGTTCATCCTTGTGTTCTGATGTGCCAGGATGCAGAGTCATGGTGACCACTCGGAATGAGAATGTTGCCAAGATTGTGCAGGCAAACATGCCTGTTTGTCGCTTGAATTGTTTGCCGGATGATGATTGCTGGCAGATTTTCCGGAGACAAGCTTTCGGTGGACGGGATGATTCTGAGGCTGTTCCGGATCTGGTGGCCATTGGCAAGATGATTGTGAAAAAGTGCAAAGGCTTGCCACTGGCTGTGAAGGCACTTGGAGGCCTCTTAAGATATGAGACAGACCAAGAGGTTTGGACTGATGTCTTGGAGAGTGATTTATGGGACATTGATGAAGCTGGAGATGAGATTTTGCCTGCTCTGAAACTGAGCTATCAGCATCTTCCTGTCCATTTGAGGCGTTGCTTTGTCTACTGTTCGGTATTTCCAAAGAATGTTTTGTTCAAGAGAAACCATCTAGTCCTGCTGTGGATGGTTCAAGGCCTCATTCATCATCAAAAAGACCAACATGAACAACCAGAGGACACAGGATGTGAGTACTTTGAAGATTTGATCTGCAGATCATTCTTTCAGAAATCAGCAATAGCCATTGGTGAAGAAGATAAATTTATGATGCATGATTTAGTTCACGATCTTGCACGAAATTTGTCAGGGGAAGAGTACTACACAACTGAGTTCACAGACCTGGGTAATGTCTCTGCAATGGTGCGCCATGCATCAGTGGCTTCATATAGTTCTGAAGGTGTAATGCAGTTTCATTCTGCTGACAAGCCTATAGCAATGCGCTCACTGCTGCTTATTCACAGGATTGCACATGAAAGTGGCAGAGTTGGAATGCCTTATGATTCAAACCTTTTGCATCTCAAAATACCAAGAGATGTTTTTGTGAACTTGAAATGCTTGCGTGCAGTGGATTTGGGCTATACGGACATTGAAGCATTGCCCGATTCAATTGGTGGCCTGAAACAGCTGCGATATCTCAGTCTCAGAAATACTAAAATTCAAAAACTCCCGGAATCAGTATGCAAACTGTACCATCTACAAATACTTGATCTAGACTACTGCAGTAGCCTTAAAGAGCTCCCTGGAGGCATTGGAAACTTGCTGAATCTCCAACATCTTGACTTACCGACAATGGATAGTTCATTCATCTGTATTCCATCCGGCATCGCCAGCTTAACTGGTCTCCGAGAACTAGCAGCTTTCAATGTCGGAGCTGATAGCAGGCACTGTTCAATAGGAGAGCTCAAGCACATGATACACCTCGGAGGAGATCTCTACATCTCCGGGCTGAAGAACGTGGCCCGGGGATGGGATGCCAAGGAAGCCAAAATGGAGAGCAAGAAGAACATCCAAAGATTGACACTAGACTGGTACATTGACCAATCAGACTACAAATGTAGCCACAACCTGAACACCTCAGTATCACAGAGCAAAATCAATAGCATGGCAATGCCATGGACTAAAGTCGAGGATGAAGAAGCTGTGCTCCAGAGTCTCAGACCGCATAGCAACCTCGTCGTATTGGAAATACGACACTATGGCGGCATGAGCTTTCCTCGTTGGCTAGGGGACCCATCCTTTTCCAAGCTAGTCACCGTGAAGCTTTTCATGTGCAATCACAGCAAAGTACTGCCTTGGCTCGGCAAGTTACCATCTCTCAAGAACCTGCACATTCATGGTATGGAAAGTATACGGTGCATCAGGCCAGAGTTTTCAGCCACGGACAACTTTCTTGCATTGGAGGTGCTAAGCTTACACTGCTTACCGGAATTGGAGGAATGGAGTGAAGTTGTGCTTCCTCAGTTAGCAGAGCTATCCATTAGCAAGTGCCACAAGCTGAAGAATGTACCTCAATGTATTGCTCCAGCACTGAAGAAATTGGATGTCTCTGAATGTGAGAAGCTCACAGTACTCCCAACATCAGCATCACTTGCTAATTTATGCATTGGTGGGGAATTCCAGGATCAAATATGGACCTGCATTCCAAATCTCACCCAGCTTAATTCATTGGAAGTTAACTACTGCAATAGCTTAACATGCCTTCCTTTGCACAATTTGCCTTCACTGAGGTCGTTGGAGATCAATTCTTGCTCTGAACTCGTCTCAATTGATTGTCAGAGTTCTCCAGAAACTGTTGCTGTCGCTGCTGCTGCAGCTTCTTCATCATCCTCTGTATTGGTGAATGGTGTTGGGCTGCATAATTTAGTATCACTTGAGAGTTTGAAGATTGAGGAATGTCCAATGCTCAGGTTCCTAGAAGACGACAGGTTTCCTTCAACACTGAAATCGGTGGAGATCACTTGCTGTGAAATGCTGATGGAGTGGTGCGAAGGGGTCCAAGGCCAGAGTCAGTTGTCTCAAGTTCCAGAGGTCCTTGTCACAGACTTTGGTGTTGATCAGGTATGCTTCTTGATTCAATTGAAATTCTGACATCATATTCATAAACAAAATGCACACAAGAAGAGTAATTTTCATGGCAGATACACGAATTGATCAAGGAGGAGATGGGAAGTGAAGAGGAAATGGATGAAGACTAGAGACACAAGAACAATTATCTAATTCTATATCAGAGGGACAACTAGTTCATCAAAGCAGAATGTAATCTTTGTCTACCATCCAAGCATGAATCAAGATCTCTGTTTTTTTTTTAATTTTTTTTTTTTAACCATCAATCAATACAAACTCCACAAGGAGTTGTATAAATTTTCAATTTTCTGAATGTATATCAAGCATTAATTCCACTTTCAAGCAACATCATCACCAAATCAGCAGAACAATACCAAGAAGAAGAAGAAGAAGAAGAAGAAGAAAAGCCCCTTGTTATGGTTTTTGTCTTTCACTAATCCACCAAGAGTGAGACAACAACAACAAGAGAACAACTATGTTACAGAAATTACATACCAACTACGAATCATGAACAAAAGTGACCAAATCCTCAACTTCCAAGCTCTCCATCCCTGAAACCTTCTTCTTCTTAGTCTCACAAGGGATCAAAGAACTTCTACAAAGAGGGCACCTGGCATGCCAAAGTTCCAGCCATCTATCCAAGCAAGCACGGTGGAAGACATGCTTGCAAACAAGCTCCCTGATCTCCTCCCCTTCCTTGATGCCACACAGACACACCACACAGTCCACCTCCTCGGAACAACCCTTGAACCTTGTGATGCTGAGCTTCAATCCAGATCCAGGATCAAGAGGACCAGACTTGTGACTCTGAAATAGAGAATCATGAAACCAAGACAGCCTGCCCCTTGCCTGAGCTGGAAGCAAAGGTGTTAAAAGCTGAAGGATAGCTTTGTTAAGGAGGATCAAGAGGCTGACACCATGAATGATCACAATGGAGATGAGAAGATGAAGAACAAGCGTGGTGATCTCCATGGTCGGAGAAGCTTGAAAGAAGTGCACAGCAATGGAGACAAGGACTAGGTACCTAATGGCAATACAGCGTGTTGCTTGAGCTTTAAAAGCTCATCAACGTTATCCTCAACTCATCAATGAATTACTTGTCTGTTTGTTAAAAGTCAAAGTCTTCTGTTCACATCACCTAACAAGGCTATTGGCATTCATGGCCCATGGGTATCCTATCCTTCCTTATGTTTTAGCCTTTGAGGCTCTAGTTTTTTTTTTAATTTATAATAATTATTATTATTAGGATAAACTATCTCGATAGTCGGTAAACTATGGAGTATATCATATATTTTGGTCACTCAATTTTAAAAAATTTCAATTGGGTCACCTAATTTCTTAAATTCGCCAATTGAGTCATTGACGCCAACACTGTTAACGGTGGGCTTATGTGGCAAGCTATGTCATCATTATTGTGCAACTTTTTACTTTTCTCTTTCCCCTTTTCATCCCGAGTTACATTTTTAGTTTACTTTTTTACCTTCTCTCAGACCTCGCCTAGAAATCCTAACTTCGATGGCGTGGTGCAGGAGGTTGAGCTCTTGCCGGAATAGTGGTTGTGCGGTTAGCAGAAATGTTGGTCATGCAGATGAGGACTTGGAGGTAATGCCTATTGCCCCTAGTTCTGCATCCTTTCTCTCCCTTTTTAAGTTCTTTTGATATGCAAGCATGAATGCGCTACTAAAATCATAAATGATGGCCTAAAATTTATTTTGTATTCTTAATGTGTTTTACTTGTTTAATTTTGTTCTACAAACTTCAAATTGAAGCACACCAGTCCGGCCATCCACAATGGTGAATGCTTGATTTTTAGGTGAGGCTTGAATTTATGATGAGGCTTGATTTTCAGGCAAGGTTTGATTTTCAGGTGAGTTAGGGTTTCTAGGCGAGGTCTGAGAGGAAGAAGAGGAATTCGGGATGAAAGGGGGAAAGAGAAAAATAAAAAAGTGCATAGTGGTGACGACGTGGCTTGCCATGTAAGCCCACCATTAACGGCGTTGATGTCAATGACTCAATTGGACGAATTTAAGAAGTTAGATGACCCAATTGAAATATTTTAAAGTTGAGTGACCAAAATATGATATACTCGATAGTTCAGTAACCATCCAGATAGTTTACCCATATTATTATTAATGTCAAACTGTTCATAGTATCTCTTACTTGGATTTGGGGTCGTTTGGATTAGTTTTTCTTTTTCTCATATATATATATATATATATATATATATATATATATATATAAATTAAGTGTTTATGAGATAAAAAAATTATTTATATTAGCTATTTTGAAGAATCAAAAGTTGTAAAAAAATTGTAAAAAAAGATTAATTTTCAAGAAGTTAGGCTCTTGGCCTATTTGTACCAAGTCCTTTGTGTAAGACAGATGGAATGTGTTCTCCTGGGTGATCCCGAGATAGAGCCCCACACTCACAAGGTAAGGGCTTAAGTATGTGTAGTAATTAAACTCCACATCTGGGCACGTCCATGACTTCTCTCGTAAAGACGTTTGTTATCTTTATACAAAAAAAAAGGTTGTTATGAAAAAACTGTTTTAAAAAGTATCAATTATCAAAAACACTCTTTTTAAAAAAAAATTAAATTTATTTTAAAAAGTGTTAATTATCAAATTATTATTATTATTATTTTCAAAAGTTCTATCAAATTGAAAAAAAAAAAGAAAAAAATCATGCTTATACTCTAACCACTTTCTTAATAAAAATTGGTTATGATATCAAATTTTTTAAATTTTAAAAATAAGTTTTCTCTAAAATGTTTTTCAAGATACGTGTTGAATGGATTGTATTAAATCTTTGAGAATCTTCTTCTAATATGTTGATGATATTCAATTTGTCATGTGGGACAACTGGACAAGTTTTCAAAACAAAACGAATTATCGTGCACAAGTTGCCTATGATGATTGTGTTTAGATTGTGATTAGATAGAATATTATAAAGATCTCCGTCATGACACATGATGATGTACGTACTTTTGAGACAATTTGATGGAAAATTTCCATTTTCTTTGTGGAAACGTGTCATGTAAAACGGGTC
The DNA here is from genome assembly GCA_026586065.1 of Dioscorea zingiberensis. Lineage (NCBI taxonomy): Eukaryota > Viridiplantae > Streptophyta > Magnoliopsida > Dioscoreales > Dioscoreaceae > Dioscorea > Dioscorea zingiberensis. Next base: position 200,694 of record JAGGNH010000064.1, on the reverse strand, counting down.
AATCATAGACGTGTGACTGGATGGCCATGTTGGAAGGCTTCCTCTTTGCACACCCCTCTGATTTTTTTTTTAAAAAAAAATATATAATTAATTATTTATTTAATTTGGGATCTAACTATTTCAATAGTAAACTGAACTTGGATGATTAAGTATTCAACTTATACATAATTTATATACATTAAAAAGAAAAAAGAAGTGTAATGAGTCTGTTCTTTTCTTTTTAATAAATAAATAGAATTTCTAAGAAAAAATCATCCAAAAAATTGTTTGAAATAAAATAAAACTGTGATAGCTTATCTAGGTTAGTTAACTTGAAAGAAAACAATAATTTTAATGAGATCTTCCACTTAACTATAAATATCACAATTATCACAAAATCCCATAGTAAATGGTTTCAAAGCATTGCAAGTTGACATTACTATATCTAAACCCAAGAACACTCCAACTTGCCCATGGTGGCCAACGAATTGGGCACACCGGTCACCGTAAAAGCTCCATACCAGTGTGGCACAGGTTCGATTCATGACTGAAGACATTTTTATGGGAGTTTGAATTGTGTTTGTGTGCTGGGTGTACCTCATAGACACATGTGCGCAAGCCCCGTGACTCATGTCTCCTCTGTCGAGGACTGTGCACACCTATAGCTTCTTAGCGGCTTGTTGCTCATATTGCCCAAAAAAAAACTTATACATGGTGTATGACTCAAGGATAAGAACAAAGGATTAGGTTAGTAGAAAAAGAAATAGAATCACTAACCCCTTGTTTGGTTGGAGGTTTTTGAAGGGGTGAGGAGGGGTTTGGGGTTTTTTTTGTGTTTGGTTGGGGGTGTGAGAGAGGGTGAGGAGGGGTGTGGAGGGGTGACAAATCCCTCCAAACTCCTCATTTTCCACTCCCCCAAATCGGGGTTTTTTGGAGGGGTGGAAAAGTTTTTATTTTTTAAAGGTAAAATCCCCAGTTTAGTCCCTCTATTATAGTCAGGTTTCCCGTTTAGTCCCTCTATTATGAAAAGCCCCAATTTAACCCTCTATTATTTTGATTGAGTCAATCAGGTCCAAACACTAAATGGCGTTAGTTTCTCCGTGAGTTTATGCTGACGCGGCGCCCACGTGGATTTTTATATTATAAATTAAATTAAAAATATTAAAATATTATTAAAAAAATATTAAAATATTATTTAAAAAAAAACCTAAACTAACCCTCCCTACCCTTCTTCTCCGCCCGCGACCCTTTCCGGCCTCTCTCCTCCCCCGGGCATCCGGCCACCGGGGACTCCTTTTGGGATTTCCCTCCAATCTCTCCATCCCTATCTCCACCACCTCTGTGCTCCGGCTCCTCCGTCAGCCTCTACACCTTCACTGAACGGTCAAAACTCCCACCTCGCCTCACCAGCGCCGCCGCTCCTGTCCTCCTCCACCGCCAAGAACTTCACCGATCTTTATGAGCCGTTAACAAAGCCAGCTTCATGTGCGCCTTGACATCACTTCATCGCCACACGCACACGGTCTTGTCGACGGAGCCACTGATGACCAGCTTCCCGGCCGTTGCCAAGCAAAGCATCTCCATTCTATACCCTCTCGATCAGAGCTCCGCCATGCTCCAACCTCCCCTCCTCTATTCCCAGTTTACCACGGGGTCCGACGAGCCAGCGTCCGGTCCCACGGCCATCTGGAACGATTGGAACGATTCTGGACATCCCGACACCTGTGTTCCTGGGCCTGCTTGTTTGTAACAAGTCCTGTCACAAGATGTGCTCTAACGGAAACACACACACCCATTCTTCCCTTTTGCCTTTTGCCATGAATGTGTCATATTTGCATGAGAATCTCAATCAACCTACAAGACATGATCATGAGCAATGAGTTAAATGATTGCTGAGACGCATGATCATGGATAAATAAATCTAGATGCATGCATAAGATGGTTACTTAATTTGAATATTTACATTGCTTGATAAAGTGAGTATCTCCTTGTCATCACTTGTCCACAAATAAATAATCTTAACCTATTTCATATATATATTCATTATGTTCTGAGCCTAAGTTTCACAGATCACTACAAGAATTGGGGGCTGTAGCGGCGGATTTTAGCGGCGGATATTTATAAGTGTCGCTATAAATTAATTTATTGCGGCGGATTTAAATATCCACCGCTATAGTCATTGTTCCACTCACCCCGTTTTAATTTTTAGCGGCGGATAAAATATCCGCCGCTAAAAGTGCTAATTTGATATAGCGGCGGATAATGTTATCCGCCGCTATAAAATTAATAACAACTGTCTTTTGCGGCGGAAAAATATTTCTGCCGCTATAATTCCCTGTTATCCCCGGGAGTCACTGAGCCTCCCGCGAGCCTTCATATACTAAGTTTTCTTTTTCCTCTCCCGCGAAGGTCAGCTTTCTCTATCCTCTGCATCGCTCTCATCCAGAAGGTTTTCATCTCTTCCTCTCGATATCCGGCGATTACGCGTTGGTCTTCTCGTCAGGTTAGGGTCGTCGCCTCTCTCTGATTCCTTGCTTGGATTGGTTTGATCTGTCTTTTTAATAACTGAATCTTGATGCAAGAGTTCTGATTTGAAACCCTAATCGTCCTAATCGAGCACCAAACGGCATTATATATGTAGACTCTATTTTATTCGATCTTCCTTTTTAATAGCTGAATCCAAATGATGAATTCTTATTTGGTTTAAGGATGCCTAGGATTCAGCATCCTCAAATCTAGCGGAAAGTCATGAGTTGGTTCTCTAAAATCGAAATTAAAAGTATGTAATTTGGGGCATCACGAAACCAAGAGAGAGTTAAACTGGTACTGTTACTTGTTAGATATTGGAGGATGATTAGGATTTTTGTTTATCAATTAGCTGTTTCTGGATTTTTGTGATAAACATCATTTTTTGTTGTTTAGAATTATTTTTCCATATTGGACTTATTTCAAGTAAAATAATGTTTTCTTCCTGTTTAATGAGCATTTTAACTTTATATGTGCTACACCAAGCACTCTATATCCTTCTAATTTTTGTTTTGTGCATATATAATACACTTTTGTGGGACCCCCTCTGAGTGATTTAATTTTAATGGATGATAGGTTTTGGAAGATACCAAAGTGATATTGTGCTCAAGGCTAAAACTAATAGTCAATACACACAAAGAATGGGTAAATTTTTCTTGATTTGTCTAAATTGTGCTCATAAAATATCCATTACATTCAAATTTTTGATTGATCCTTTTTCCTGATAACTGCTAAAATAAGATGTATGATGGTGTGCATGATGTGCATGATTGCTCATAAAAAAAATATAAAATTCATTTTGTTTTTACCAAAGTATTATTTTCATGCTTGTTATCATATTTTTTACTTTCTTCTCACTATTACTCTTGTGCTTCTAATGACAGACTTTGTCCTCATGGGCTACTTCTAGTGTTGAAGAAGTTGCATCCACTGGACCTGGAATTTGGTTCTTCCAGTAAGGATTTACATAATTTTCATGAGTTAACATAGTTAACATAGATAACAGGTCGAAAATTTGACAAAGAGTTTCATTCTCAAGGTACTGGAAATTATCTTGAAAATGAGGATGACAATTTCTCAGCCAGAAGTACTGGTGGTGTTGGGGAAAGAGAAATACAAAGAGTTTCATTCTCAAGGTAGCCATTTTGACCACTTGTTCTTCCAAGTGTTAGGTACACTGATTCTTTTACCGGCAGCAATATTCAATAAATTCATGATTCCATATTTTTAATCGATCTATTCTGCATTGTGTAGGATCAACTCGCTTGCAAAGGGAAGATGCTAATAAATGTTTAATATATCGGTATGTGTTTACTATATAACCTAGCATCATTTTTTCATTGAAGTGATGTCAAAATCTGATTTTATTCGATTACAAACAAAATCTTTATTTGAATTTTCAAACATCAATGTAAATTTTGTTGATGACTTTTGTGATTGAAGCACCTGTACTTATCGGTGGATGTGTTATGTGTTATGTAGCAGATAACTGAAACACAAAACAAGATGGTGATCACTGACAGGATGTGGTTTGCTTGTGGTTTATATTCTAGTGTTGTTTCACTTGTTTTTTGTGCTTGGTTTATTCATGTGTTTTTTTGTTTGTTTGTTTGTTTGTTCAAGAAATTGATGTGAATTTGATTATTACTAATTACTGCATGCCTAGGATGACTGGGTATGACCTGCTCAAGAAAATCAAGGTATGTTTTTGTTTTTGTTTTGAGTTTATTATTATAATTTTTTTGAAAGAAAAAAAAATAAAAGAAGTGGAATCGATTGTATTTGTGTGTTCTTTTGAATCAAGGAATCCTCTCAAGGACATCCCCTGTTGTTATCATGCCTTCTGAAAATGTCCCTTCAAGGATCAATAGGTAAATTATATTTTCTCATCTTTCTTTGATTTTAGATGAAGGGAAAACTTCAGACTTCTCCACTTTTTTCCAAAATATTATTTCTGCATGTTGATGATTTGGATTCAAACAAGTCTACGATGAAAACTTTGTGATCTTTTCTAGATGCTTGGATGAAGGAGCAGATGAATTTTTTCTGAATCCAGTGAGGTTATCAGACATGAAAAAGCTCAGAACTCATATACTAAAAAGGAAAATCCAAAGAACAACAACAAGAAGAGCAAGAGTAGCAATAGATTTACTCTATGTTTGTATTGTTTTTTTAATTTCTAAATGTTGTATTATTGGATATTAAATTTTATTTAATACCAAACATTTGTTCAATAATAAAGATTGTTTTAATTATTATTAATTAATTTGATTCTCATATATTATCAAAGGTATTTGTGTAATTATCCGATTAAATATTATTAATATTAATATTAATATTAATAATAATATTATTATATATATACCCTATAGCGGCGGATATATCATCTATAGCGGCGGATATATCCGCCGCTATAGGGTCATGCTAACAGCTCCTAAGACTTACAGCGGCGGATATATCCGCCGTTATAGTGCAAAGCTAACAGCTACTAAAACCTATAGCGGCGGATATATCCGCCGCTAAAAGTGTACAAATCAGCCGCTAAATTTTCACCGACGGGAGATACAGTGGCACACCTTTTATCCGCCGCTATGGTCTTATAGTGGCGGATAAGTACCCTATAGCGGCGGATATATCCGCCGCTATAGGGTACATTTCTTGTAGTGGATATACAAGTCGAATAGTGCGGATGCATGGTCAGATGTAAATATATAGGCCGGAACCACATTTATATATGATCAATCTAGCTAGAGTAGAGGTACTATATATAGAATTCTAGCTACAAGTGTGTGAGTCCTCCACAATATATATTAATGTGCAGCAGCAAGGGTGCATGCATGGGTGAATGAAAAAGGGTAGTGTGAGAGAGCTAGGTTGTGATCGATCAATCATAGAGGTGAGAGGAGGACCCCATGCATCTCTGCGAAATGAACTCAAACTGAGTACGATTATTCTCTGTGGAGATATATTAGGAGGGTGGGGGGAGCAATGCAAGGGAGACAGCTGGTGCCTACGTGATCACTCCCACGTTGAGGAACTCAGTCTTGCAGTAATTAAGTAGTACTGTATATATCATTGTGTATGTGGTTTTGGAACCTTCAATATGCAATATCACCAGCTCCTTCTAGTTCTATCTTTGGCCTGCCTTCCTTCCTGGATGCAGCCACACTAGTCTTCTTAATTGGACTCTTGTTCATCCATCCACACATGCACATGCACATGCACCACCTAGATCTTTCTCTCTCTCTCTCTAGATCTAGAGGATATATATATATATATATATATATATATATATATATATATATATATATATATATATATCATCTCTGTGCTCATATGTGTGTCAGTGTGTGTGTGTTGACGTAGAGAGTGAATGAAAATAAATAAAGAAGCATGATAAATGTCTTTTTTCATCTCCTATATGTGTACAGAATTTAATCAGTCCCCCTTTAGGTATTGACGCACCTTGTTGTCTTTCCCTGGGAGAAAAAGAAGCAAATGTTCCGGTGAAGTTCTTGGCGGTGGAGGAGGACAGGAGCGGCGGCGAAGGTGAGGCGAGGTGGGAGTTTTGACCGTTCAGTGAAGGTGTAGAGGCTGACGGAGGAGCCGGAGCACAGAGGTGGTGGAGATAGGGACGGAGAGATTGGAGGGAAATCCCAAAAGGAGTCCCCAGTGGCCGGATGTCCGGGGGAGGAGAGAGGCCGGAAAGGGTCGCGGGCGGAGAAGAAGGGTAGAGAGGGTTAGTTTAGGTTTTTTTAAAAATAATATTTTAATATTTTTTAATAATATTTTAATATTTTTAATTTAATTTATAATATAAAAATCCACGTGGGCGCCACATCAGCATAAGTTCACGGAAAAACTCACGCCGGTTAGTGTTTGGACCTGATTGACTCAATCAAAATAATAGAGGGTTAAATTGGGGCTTTTCATAATAGAGGGACTAAACGGGAAACCTGACTATAATAGAGGGACTAAACTGGGGATTTTACCTTTTTTAAACTCAAAAAATTACTTGAAAATATCATCCTACCCTCCACTTATTTTTAAAATTCCATCTAAGTCCAAGCTTTTATACTAGCTTTAATATAATTGATATTAATTAGTTTAATTTTAACTTTTATACTAATATAATTAACAATAATATAATTTGTATTGTTTTGATAATTAATATTAATTATACTTAAATTAATGTAATTAATATCTTTAATATAATTAATATTAATTAGTTTAATACTAACTTTTATACTAATATAATTAATAGTAATAAAAATTATATTGGTTTAAAAATTAGTATTAATTATACTAAAATTCATATAATTTTTAGCTTTAATATAATTAATATTAATTAGTATTAAATTAATAGTAATAATACACATTACACTTTTTCTCACTCTTTCCTCCAACCAAATATTATCATTATTTGTTTCATACTAAAGGGCAAATTGGTCAAATGTACATTACACTCCTTCTCACTCTTACTTACAACCAAATAAAAAAAAAATTCCTCCTTCACACTCCCCCATTGAACCAAACATAAAATTTTTCAAAACCCTTCAAATCCCTCCTCTCCAAACTCCCCCTCACCCCTCCCCTCCAAACTTCCTCTTTGAACCAAACAAGGGCTAAAGGGTTTTGAATGCACTAACACCAACTCAACAAAGGATGGAACATGGTTTAAGTTTAGAGATTTGTATAATAAATATCAAATTTTATTAAGACAAGATATAAATTTTTGGGTATAAAAATCTTGAGCCAACTGATTACAAAATGGGGATAACTCTAGATGCTCACATCAATTAACCAGGAATCACACAAGAAATAACAAGATATGCCAAATTAAGAATGTGAATGGTATAATTATGACTGACCCAACAGACAGAAGCATGTTTCATAAATTTCTACACAAAGCTTTGGCAGGGCAATAATGACCTTCCAATCATCACAAAAGAACGAGAGATTTGATCCCGCCAGTTACTAGGTATGATTGTTTTTAGTGCATTAAACTCCATGGCCCAAGGTAAGGCTCCTGGACCTAGGGCTGTGTATAAAAACCGATAAAACCGTAAACCGGGCTGAATCGGTTTTTTTTTTAAACCGGCGATCCGGTTCCAAACGGTATTTTGGATAACCAGTTCGGTCCGGTTTTGGAACCGGTTCCAAAACTGTCCGGTCCGGTTCCAATTTTCGAAACCGTGGTCTAAACCGGACCGGACTAGTTCACATATATTTTATTATTTTTTATTATTTTTTAAATGTTTTAGGGTTAATAAAATTTAAATTTTTATTTTACTTAATTCTATTTAATATTATAAGGTCATTTTATGGAGAAATTGTGATTCATGTGGATTTGCTTTCGAAATAAAGTATTTGTTTTTAAGTTTTTCAAGGTTGTTTTTGCCAAAAAGGCAAATATGGTCCAAATTGAGACCGGACCAAACCGAACCGGTCCAAAACGGTTTGGTCCGGTCCGGTTTTCTCCCTTAATTGGTCTGGTCCGGTCCAAGTTTTTCCAAACCAGTTAAACCGGTCCGATCCGGTTTCGAGACCAATTTGGGACCGGACCGGACCATGCACACCCCTACCTGGACCAAATGGTTTTACAGTTGAATTTTTTAAAGCATATTGAAATGTGATAGGGGATTCAATTGTAGAAGTAATAACTCATTTCTTTGAACATAGACATATGCATAATAGTTGAAATCAGGCACAAGTGAGTTTAATTCTCTAAAAGGAAAACCCTCAAATAGTGCAAGATACATACCAATCTCTTTGTGTAATGTCAATTATAAGATAGTAACTAAGATTATGTCCAATAGGATCAATAGGATTAGATAGATGCTACCTAACATTATAGATATATAATGCTTTTGTTAAATATAGGAACATTTCAAACAATATTATATTGCACGTACATTAGAAAAGGATACCAAGTCAAACCCAATGATGATGTTCAAAATGGACATGAAAAAACCATATGACATTATGAGGTGGGATGCCATATTAGTTGTACTAACTAAAGTGAAATTTCCATTAAAATGGATTATCTAGGTTAAGGCATGCATAAAGACCCCAACTATGGCTTTATTTATTTATTGTTCTAACTAATATCCTAAATAATGCAAAATATCTAAAAACGATTAAAGGGGTTCAAATTACTCAATCCATTTTGATCAATCACACATTGTATGCAGATGCTCTACTTATCTTCTATAAAGCTACTAGGAGAGAGTCTAGAGCCATAAACATGAGTCTCCAATTATATTCATCATTTATAGGACAGAGGGCCAATCAAAGCAAATCTGAGGTTTACTTCCTCTCACGGATCAACAGGAGAATTAGGCAAGCCACAATTAGAATATTAAACCTAAAATCTGGAAGTTTCTACTTCAAATACCTAGGCAACTGGATTTTCCCAAATAAAGTTCATATGTCTTATTTTAATCCCCTAGTTAACCAAGTTAAGAAAAGATTGGACACTCAAAGAGTATGCAATTATTTCCTCGCTAGAAAGGTCACATTAGTTAACTCAACTGTTATGTCACTCCCTGTATACAACCTTAACACATATACCATACCCGGATGCAGCATTACTAGAAAAAAAATCTTTAAACTAGTAAGAAAATTTATTTGGAAAACAAACAACAAAGAGAGTGGCATCCATCTCATTAATTGGAATATTGTATCCAAACCAAAATCTGAGGGTGGCTTGGGTATCAAAGACTTAAAATTGACGAAGATAGCCTTGATGACAAAACATGTGTTTGATCTAATTAACAATGTAAACAAACCTTGGTTGCACCTAATGAGTAGCAAGTATGGACAATTAAGAATCTGGGAGGAAGTTAAGAAAGGTAATAGCTCCTAGATCTTTAAATCCCTAGTTAACACTGCTAAGAATATAAGGGGAAATATATCAGTTAAGTGCAACATTGATAATGCCTCTGTTCTTAACATCCATAGCTTTTTAATATTCAATTTCATCTAAAACCTACATTTTATAATATGGATTTTGAGTTGTAAGAACTTCATGTAGGTCAGTTGATCAGAGATGAGCAGTGGGATTGGGAAATAATGGAGATCTTCCCAAAAGTTATAATTAAGACCTTGAGGAACCAAAAAGTTGAACAACAAACAGGAGATGCCATCTGGGAATGGATACCAGGAACTAAAACAAGATCAATAACTGTGGTTGTGTTTTAATATCAACAATGTTTTGGGATAGCTTCACAGTGGGAGGATAGAGTCAAATGTGGAAAATGATAACAAATCCTAGTGTCAAATCCGTCTTATGGAAATTCCTTCATGGTCGACTGTCAACCAGACAACACCTATATGCTACCAGATTAGGACCAGATGAGCCTTGTAAGTTTTGCAAACTTGAGAAAGAGACCATTAACCATTTGTTTCTTGATTGCAGATGGGCAAAACTAGTATAGGAGGAAGTTATGAACATAAGCTATCTAAGGAATTGGGAAATTGACTCAAGGGACTTATTGGAGGGTAACTAGATCATCAAGAAAAGGCTAGGAGCTCATGTGTTGACAACAGAATAGATAGTTGTAGTGTGAAATGTATTATGGCAGATATGGAAGAGCAAATGTAACTTTATTTTTCGAAAGCTCAAGGCAGAACCGAAGAAAATTACCACAAAGGTACTGCAGTAGCACTAGAGTATCTTCATCACAGGGCCACAACAAAGGATCTGTCAAGCATAATCAGAAGAGGCAATAACATGGAGTTTTTTAAACACTTACTTTTTATTGATGCCTCTTGGGAACCAAGTGAATTAGTGGTAGTAAGATATATTATTCTCACTAACTATGGTAAACTTTGTATTGCAAGAGCTTAGAGTCTCAGAAGCTACTCCAAAGATTTGAGGAGAGCTGACAACAATGCTAGTAGGAATTCAAGCCTTTATAAGATTGGAGATTGAGTAAAGAAGTTGTGGTGCATTTAGACAATTTGCATCTAACCATACTGTTGTAGCAACAGAAGGAGGATCCAGACTGGAAAACAAGAGCAATGACAAAGGAATGTAGAAGAAAATTGAAGGAGACATATTACATACCAAGGGAGAATAATACGGGAGTTGACTGTTTGGATACAAGAATGACACAAGGTTGGAAAATCAAGGGCAATCAGATAATGCCAGAATGGTTTACTAAAGAAATTGACTAAGTTTTATAGTTAAATAGTAATTGTAAGCACTGTTATCAGAACCAGACCGGACCGTCGATCTGACCGGCTGAACCAGTGAACTGGGTAGACAACCGGTCCGATTTTTTGTTTTTTATTTTTATTAAAATATTATTTTAAAAATAATTTAATAATAAAATATTATTATACTTTTTTATTTTTAATTTAAAAAAGTTTTTTATTATTTAAAATAGTTTGTATAATACTTTTTAAAATAGTTTTTTATTATTAATATATATATTGACCCGACATTGACCCAATTGACAGCAGTTTTTAAGTGATTAATTGATGAGATTTTTTGAAAGTTTTCAAAATCTATCCTTTAATGGAACTTGTCATCCTCGCAGATTTTATCATCTCTATACATTAAGTCAGTTCCTTTTGAAAAAGGAGAATGAAAACAATTGCTTTACCTTCTTCCTCGTTCTCATGTTTCCATCTTTTCTCTTTTTCGTTTCTGGAGCAATCTTTGAGCACTCATTGTTCTTCGGTTCATGTGCACGGGAAGGAGAGCTTTATAACTGTTATATCCTGGGAGAATTACATCATCGAGATCCTTGCTACACCGAGAAACACACTCCAAGGAGGCGAAATAGTTCTCAAGGTCAGTGCGCCCACACGCCTTAGTCAACCTTTTACCTGACAACAGTTCATCTTCAACTCCAACAAACTGAGCTTTCCATAAACTTGTTTTCAGATTGCTCCTAAGCCCTCCGTCTATTCTGAGATAGTATACCGAATTTACCGTGAAAGTGGGTGAGGCAGTTAATTTTTATGCCCTCCGATCTTCTCAGGTCCCTTGGAGTTCTGCAAGGTGTTGCAATAGTAGATCAAAGTCCCTAGCTTCCCTACGTGATAGAGGGTCGAGTTTAAGGATAGGGACACCTCTTTGCTAAGAGATTAGAGCTTTTTGTATGAAGTTGATTTCCTTTGGATCAAGGGTCGAATGGTGGGGAATATATCCCATGATGACTGTCCTTGCATTCAATTGTAGCACCACATATTTACTATACGGCTCGCTCCTGAATGAGTTATGATGTTATGTAGTGTGGTTGCTCTTTTCTTGCATACTCCTTTTCAAAAATAAGAGGTTTGTATGGATACATTTTTGAGGGATCCAAAAAAAGTCTTCTAAAGTAGACATCTTTGATGATCTTAAGATATATCCTCACCTGACTAGTGAGAAATTTCCACCATCATTTTTCCAAAAATGTCTTATTGAATTCTCGGAGGTTCAAGATTCGCCATCTTTTTAGTTTCTTTGGTTGACATAGACCTTGCCAGTTTTTTTTATAAATTCTTAAAAAGAAAATTTTCCTATTCCAAATTGTTCATCTTCTTTCACTTTAAATAACTAGTTAGAAATATTAAATGTGAACCCATTTTCTTCAGAAGTTATGTAAATAAAGAAAATAGAGCCGACAGGAATTATTGCAAATGTAAAAAGAAGAAAAAGAAGAAGACTTTGAGATGCTAAAGAACAATTAATGAGATGGACATTACTATGCAGGCCAATCAATTAGTGCAAATATGGTTCAAAGTTAGTGGGTTTGGGTCATAGTCAGACAACCTGTACTCTCAGTCTCAGTTCACCATACAAGTATACAACAAACTTCCATAAATAATTAGACTTCGGGTCATGATCATGCATTGAGTTATTAAGAGTGGCCCAATGGTGTCTATTTTTTTGTCATTAAAAACTAATACCTTTTTCATTTTCTTTTTCTTTTCATTTTTTGTTAACATGAAATGAGTGTTCAACTACTTAAAAAAAAAAGTGAATTACATAACTATTTCTCCTATCCATATTTTGTGACCTCTTGTCATATTTTTAAACCCGGTCTACTATTAGTCATATCTTATAGTTTCGCAACTGTTATACGTTGAAAATCTTTGCCTAATCACCGATAATGACCTATGGTTTAAATCAATGTTTTTCTTTAATTGAATGAAGTGGGATTTATCAATAATAATAATAATAACAAATCTTCTAAAAGTGTTATATAATACAACATCAAACAAAAAATCCTCTTAATTGTAAACATAGCCACTTTTATCTAAACAAAAATTATGAGATTAATCAGTTGAACCTCATCTTATTATTGCATGCATATATACATATAATCTCTACAAAGTCAATATAACGAAAGGAAATAGTTTACGATGGACAAGCCAGTAAAAACTTATCACTTGTGTGATTTGAGCCCTCAATCTCTCTTTGTGAAAGGGAATGGGATAGCCAACTTGTTTTCAATAGAGTAATTTGAAGGATTAATTTTCTAATATTATATATCTTGGTTTGATGTAGCTCCTGCCTCCAAAAAATCGAAGTTAGTGTCAATAGAAACTATCTCAAAGAGGAGCCTCACCTTTACAACAGAAGAATCGACATCAAGCAGGAACGATGAGGATAACTTCGATGATCCAACCATGTCAAGGAATAACAATACAGAATGAAAAGGGCTAGCAATATGTGGGCATACATGGGGGATGGATTGATCAGTTTGTAAGCCTCGCCTAGGAGGATGTATCATTCCACTTCGATAAATAAATGAACGTGATTTATCTATTTTTTTTTTTTTAAAAAAAAGGAGATAACTTCAAAAGAAACATATGATAATGCATGCCTTAATTCACGTTCACACTACATGCACTTGATGATATTATAACCCTAATTCATCAACCTTCACGGTTACCCTACAACAGTGAATTATACAACTATACACCATCCATCCAACAGCCACCATGATCATCTAATTAAGAAGGCTCTTCCATCACCTTCTTCTCCAATATACTTCACCGGTGGTCTGACGGAGAACAAAGAACTCCGGCAAAGCGGGCATGTTGCCTGACCATGCTCAAGCCATCCATCCAAACAAGTCTTGTGGAAGAGATGCAAACACTTGAGCTCTCTAATCTCCTCACCATTGCCTATATTATTCAAGCAAAACACACACTCTATCTCTGAGGAACTCCCATATAACTTGCTAATACTTAGCTCTCTGTCTCCTATGAACTTCAAAGACATCTTTTCACCAAAAGGACATGAGTAGTGGTGATTGAGAAGCAGCCTAGCTCTCACTTGAAATGGAAGATGAGGTACTAAGAATTTGAAAACTAAGCTTTTGAGAAGAATGAGGAGGCTAACACCATGAATTACTAGGATAGAAAGGAGTATATGAAACAAGACTGTGGTTATCTCCATACTTGAGAATTAATCACACTAAAAAGATGAGTAGGTTTTGGAGGAGATTTGAAGGGATGGATGCATGGAATATATAGTATGCAATCCTATATATGAAGAAGGGAGACATGGTCAATTAATTGTCATTCTCTAACTTGTCTGTTTTATTTTAAAATCTATTCTTTTTGTTATTCCATCAAATTGGCGTGTCATTTTCATTATGAAACAGTGTCCCATACTCATCACTGATGAATTTTCAATCTTGATTCCTGAACGGCAGTGAACTAACTGCATTTGAAATGAAAATTTTACTTGGCAATAGTTTGATTAATTCTTCTCTCCATGTGATTTTGAATAATAAAAGGGTAAAATAAAAGTTTATTATAATTAGAGGCATCTCAGAGTCATCACCTTCTTCATCCTTCTCTTCACGTATAATGAAACAAAAACACGGTATTTGGAAAAATTGATACTTGACCTAATCTTCATGTAGAGAAAGTGATTGTGTGTGTGTATATATATATATATATATATATATATATAGGGGGCGAGTAATCTAGGGAAGTCCCTAGATTTCAAATCTAGGAATGTCCGTTGATTAGCCTTTAGATTTTGATCCAACGGGTGTAATCGTGGAAATATCTCTTGAGAAAAACAGTCATCTATTCATTGATTCTCGCGTTCCTTCTCCTCGGCCCCGAGTAACCCTTCTCTCTCGCCGCTTCTTGTCGAAAACCCTAAATCTCCATTGAAAGCTCGAGCTCTCAACTATGAAAAATGGATCGAGGAAACCCTACCGCGTATAGGCCGGCAAGAGGAACCCCCTGGCAGCCATTCGAGATCTACGCTTCAGGGATCCCGCTAGCTCACATCGCCCTGCGCCTCCTCGCCTTCACGCCGACTCGGTCGCTTCTAGCAACTTATTCGCTCTCCTGCTCAACGCCCATTCCACTAGCCGCGTGCAGGTTTGGGAATTTCTGATGCTTTTGTTGTGATTTTGGTTTTGAGGGTTCGTTTTATTGTTTTTTTTATTATTTGGATTCATTGCTTTTCATATTTGTTTGTTGGGATTTGTTTGATCTATTGTATTTATTTTCATTTTAGTTTGAACTTATTTTTAGATCTATGCTTGAAAGGAGGCGTTTTTTATTGCAAATTTTTATGGCTTTGTAGTGATTATGATTTTTGGATTTCATTTGTTTCATTCTTTATTTCGATTCATTTCTTTTCCTAGGTGTTAGTTGGAACCTGATTCATCTTGTGTATTTTCATTTTAATTCACTTTTTTAAGCTCTAAAATCAAGACGAGGCCTTTTTATTGGAAATGCATTTCTCTTCTTTTTTCCCTTCTGATGGAATTTCACAGTTTTAGTGGGATTTATTGGCATATGACAAGGTAATTCATCAGTTAAATTAGGCTTTCTCTTCAAATTAGATATCTTGGCTAAGAATGCTTAAAGATATCATCATGTGAATTGGCAAGTTTGGTCATCTTTTGGTGGTTTCCAGCTTGAATTTTTCATGATTCAAGATATAATGAATTATCTAATTTTAGATGGCTGCAGTAAGTGAAGAAGTGATCTATTAATGTATTTCCCATGTCAAGCAAAACAAAAAAATAAAACAATAAAACAATAAAGTTGTTACTTTTACAATGATTTTTAGAAATTATTCAGGATCTTAGAAATTTTTCATGTACATTGGCATAACAAGCATTCTTCTTCTTCTTTTTCTCAGATCCCTGGCCGCCTCGCCGCCGTTGTCACCTCCATCCACTATCCTGTGAAGCGGTTCTCTCGTTTCAAGGTATGTTCCACATCTTTCTTCTGATCTGTTGATTTTATTTTGCTTGTTGGTGGATTTGAGATATAATTGTTCTAAAGAACATTGAATCTCTTTTAAAGTTGATGTTTTTGGTTCTATGCTATTAGAAATCGCAACTTTCATGTTCAATAAAGTTGTTTTTTCAGGAACAAGGATGGGTTTATCTATGTAATTTTTTGTATGTCATGTCGTTTTCTCTCTCCCCGACCTCCTCCCCCTTCCCTCCTCTCTCCGTATCAGTCTCCCTCCTCCTCCGCTCCGTCCTCCTCCCCACCGGCAAAGGCTCCACCATCGATCTCCTCCGCCTCGTCTCCCTCCCCGGCCCCCACCTCTTCCGCGACACCACCCTCCCTGTCACCCTCACCGGCCCTCACGTCCTCCACAGCCTCCTCCTCTCCCCTCTTTCGGAAACCCTCGACACCTCCTCCCTAGCTTTCTCCAGATCAGATTCTTACCTCTCTCCGAGTAGGCTTTCTTGCTATCTAATTCAATGTTTGCTGAATTTCTGTTTTTTTATCTTGCTTTGCATTTAAGCAGTTAATACTGGTGGGATTGTTTCACGGCAATGTTTCTAGGTGAAGACATCTGATTCTTAATTTGGAGTCTGGAGATAGTGGCTAGGATGAATTCATGTCGGTCTAGGTGTGTTTTGGTTCAATTTCTTTCTTTTGTGCGTCAAAAATGGTGTTTTTTTTGGTGTGTGCGTGCCCTACTGGGGGAGTGTTGGGCTGTGATTTGATTTGGTTCAAATTGGTTAATATTATGAAAACCATTGGAGATAAATTAGATAAATTTTAGCTGGCATAAATGTATAAGTTTGGTGCAGGTCAAGGGAGGAGTCCTTCCCGGAATAAAAGTTTCAAGTTTCAAGTGCACAATGTCGGTGCTACAGATCATCACCAGAAACTCATTCTCAGAATCATGGATGAAGGTACATTCACCACTGACAACTTTGTTGGTTAAGCAATGTAAGTGAGAAATATGAAAAAGAAGTAACAAGATCAAGAAGCTCAAGTTATTTTGAATTTATTCATTTTTCTGTGTTCTTACAGGATTAATGTAACATATTTGATTTCTCTGGGAATGGAGAAAGGAAGTAATGAATTGTACCCTTGTAAATATAGTGTGGTGCTTGCTAACAGGACTTATTGTGGAGAGATTAGAGTGGGTGTCAAATTTACAATGAAGGTAAATTTAACATGGGATGCTAAAAGCCTAAAGGGTTTTTTTTATTATCTTGAATCTGTTTATTTCATCTAAAATGTTTTTGATTTGGTGTTTGTTAGATTTGTTAGATGGAAGAGGAAATGGCTGAAGAGTTTGGAGGATGGAAAGACAGTATTGTTGAATGATTAGAGTCAACTCCCCAATTGGCAGCATTGTTTTAGTCTTTAGTTTGTGTTTCATTAGGTCTCTTGTGGTTGGTTTTTTGTTTATCTATGATGTAAGATTCCTCATCATCTCTGTTTGTACACCTTTCAACCATAAAATCTTTGTGAAACTTTGGAGGAATTTGGTGGTTTTTATCTCAACTATAGCAAACTTGATTCATCCTAATTCTTGAAGAAAAGTTGTGTATTATTTGGTAAGAGATAAACAATTGTATATTTATCTCTTCTTAGATGCAGAGATGACTCTCATGAATGAATATATAGCTGTGAAGAGGAGAATGCATTGCATTATATTTTGGATGGAGACCCAAGAAATTTGGTAAATAATATTGAGAATAGATGGATAGAATATGGAGGTCAAACTATTCTAAAACTTAAAAACTCTACAATTCTAATCCTTGGGATGTTGCTAATCATTCTCACTAAACATCATTAATAGACAGAATCTTAACACCGAAGCATTTAACTTTTGGTCTTCGCAATTGAATCCTCTCATCTAAACTCACATAGTTTTCTCCATGAAATGAATTAAAATAGAAATACTATAAATTTCCACAATACAATACTTCACATGGAAAGATGAGAGTGGCTGTCAAATTTATAGCAAATGGTCATCTGGACAAGAACATATTTAATAAAAAATTAATAAGCAGCAAAGTTCAACTTCACTGCAGCATGGAATTGATTTCTCAACTTTGAATTCATAGTCAATTCATCAAAAAGCTTTTATGACCACTACACCACAACCAAGGTTTAATTAAAATAATAATAATAATAACCAAATTTACATTAGTCATTCTTTGATCTTCACAGAAACAGAGAGAAGCTGAGACAACTCACTGTGATCTTTATTGAATTACAAAGCTGGGTTTGAGAATTTGTGCCATGGATTTCTTGGTTGCATTCAATGATCCAAGGCCATTCTTTTGGTTTCTGGCAAGAAGACCTCTTGAAACAGGGGAGATGATCATGTCAGTGGGGCTCATACACCTACATATATAAATAAAACAAAAAAAAAATTCATGAACCTGCAAACCATTGAGCACTGAGATAATAAAATAAACTACAATTCACACAACCTTTCTGGGAAATTTGTTTGCTCGGGGACTTGATAAATTAAACAAAAAATGACAACTCCTTGTAGCTCAGGGTGGACCTACATTCACAAATAAAATGTTTCAATATTAAAACATTAATTATTGATTGAAAGTATGAATCAAATTGATATAATACTTAAAAAAAATCTTACTGGACGTGCAGGTAGTCAAGTAATGACCCTTTTCCCCACATTTGCCACATGTCCTTTTCCTCTTGCCCGATGATTGAATTTCAATTCCAGACTTGATTCTTGTATTCACCCTTGGCCAACCTTTGCTTTTGACAGGTTTTGGATCAAGAATATTAATGTGTGACCCACAAACATCATCTTTACTTGAGAAGGTAGGTAAACCAATATTCTCTCGATTGTCCTCATTTTTCTCGGTGCATAATCTATGTTCTTGTTTACTAGACATTTCACCAATCATTTCGAAGATGCCATTTAATTTAGGCATAATTTTCTCATACAACTCTAGCGATGATATAGAGTGTGCAATACGAAAACACATATTTTGTGCACTCCACTTCATCAAGGGTGTAAAACTATTGTTGTGCATGTCAACCATCATAACACTTGACCTATATCTTGTATCCATAGTCCAACGACGGAGAATATATTTTTTGGGAATCTTTGCGACCTCTTTTTTTTTTTAAATATTTTCAAAATATGGCAACACAATACACCCTCCCTCTCAAACTTCTTACAAGAGCATGTAGCGGAAAGCTCCCCATCTTCACTACAATCTCTACTAAATACAACAACCTGGTTGCAAATTTTATATTTAGCATGATTAGTCCCATCTCGAATGCGTTCAGCAAGCATACTATCACTTTCTCGCAATTCTGTCTGAAAGACATTAAATATCGATCTTGTATATACTTCTCCAGCATGTCTCTCAATTGGATGACCTGTGTGAAAGTTAGCTATAGAGTTTAAAGTCTTGAAGTCTTCATTTTCTTCATCATTTCGTCGAGCAGACAAAGCTTTATCATACTGCATAACGAACTCATCCAATGGAGTTTGTGCATTAACAAAACCATCAAAAAATGAGTTGATACTTTCACTGCGTTGAGTAGAGGTCATTCCAGCTGTGAAAATGTCTTGCCAATACAGAGAAACCCATTTATTTTGAATTTCATACATCTTACTCAACCAGTGATTATCATCAATGTTGTATGTTGCTTTAAGTTCAACCCATCTACTCTCAAATGCTTCAATTGATTCACTATGGTGCAACCATTTGTTGTAGTCCCTTGTGAAACCCTCTTTGCTCATCAAATCTACCAAATACTTCATTGAATTTCTCCCAATATGCCAAGAGCAAAGCCGATGACCAGAATTTGGGAAAACTTTTGCAATGGCCTTCCCCATAGCCAAGTCTTGATCTGTAATTATGGTTTGTGGATGTTTCCCTAGCATAAGCACAACCAAATAAAATAGATTGCTTATGATGGTTGACTCCAACAAAAGGAGCAAAGGGGAAACAAAATCTATTGGTTTGATAAGTAGTGTCAAAAACAATAACATCTCCAAATTCAGAATATGCCAATCTAGATCTTCCATCTGCCCAAAAGACACATCTAGTCTGACCAAATTCATCAAGCTCCATATCAAAGAAGAAAAAATCATCATTTAATTTTTTCTCCTTAAAAAACTTAACAATAGACATACATTCTTGGCCAATGTTGTTGCTTCGAACTCCCCTCAAATGATTTGAACAGTCAGCCCGTGTAATTGGTGCACACCCCGTATTTGAAAGTGTGTCATTCAATATTCGACACATTTGGCTCGGTCCCACTCTACTTTTATGTAATGTCTCCATCAAACTTCTACATGTATCACTGATGTGACGGTGAGACAGTATTTTCAACACCTTAGAGGGAGTATGTAGTAAAGGATGGTTATGTACATCATCAAATTTTTTCATGGTCCATACACCACTCTTCATTTTGGATACTACCATCCGAGCTTGGCAATTTGTCCTTGTATCTCTACGTCTTTGAATAGTTTTTCCTAATTGCCTTTTGTCAGTCATACATTTAACTCCTTCCTTATCACAAACAAAGTGTCGACAAGTAATTAATTGAGAATGAGATGAACGATACACGTGACCTTTTCTTACCCCAAAACCTTTGGACTTTGCATAATCTAAGTAATATCGGAAAGCTTCATCCTCATCCTCAAACTCCATACCAACAAATGGGATGCTTGCCAATTCCTGTTCGTCTCGAGACTGTGGACTCATTGTCAATTCTTGTCCATCTTGTGTTGCCATTTCATGTCTATCTTCATGTTGTTGGGTATCAACCTCTTGTGTCACACAACCACCTTCTTCATTTAACCCACATGACTCGAGCTCATTAAGATCTATTTCAATATCCTCAAATATAGAATTATCGTCTTTACATATTTCATCTATGATATTTGCCATGATATTCTATTAAGAAAAATATAATCAATTAGAATATATCAAAGCACATGTATATTACTGACAAAAGAAAGTGGAACACATACTATATGAATTGAAGAAAAAGGCAAAAGCATATTATTATTAATGAAAAACTCAGCTAGAAAAAGATTAATGCTACTGGAAAAAGATTAATGATAACACTAACAAGTGAAGCAAAAACTTAGCTAACAGATCACAGGGAGAGCAACAACCGAACAAATTTACAACACCCACAAATTAAAGTACCAAATTTACTTAATAGAAAATCAGCTAGTTGAACCTCAATAAAGTGTATAGCCCAGTACAATGATAGAGAACTAACCCTGAAAAAACAGTAACGATGAAGTAACACAAATTATAATCATATAAACTATGCAAGATATCGGCTTTTTTACTTTGGCAGGACCAAATTTACCAGATAAATAGTGGTAGAACAAAAAAAGAATATAATAGATTAGATCATTCTATAAACACAAAGGTTTAGACATTTGAAGTAGATTGAAGGTAATCAAAAACAAAATTTTCATTAATGTATACATCCAGATGAAAACACACTACACATGAAGGAATTCATAAACTAATTTTTCATTCAATGGAGCTTCTTATATCACCCCTAAACAAAAAATGATTAATATTTAGTTAATATATTGGAAGTTTGTTTTCCGAATATATCAACCAAAAATCCCTCATATCAAATTGACTGGAGAGTTAATAAGTCTTTGTAATTCATATATTGAAACATTAAAAAATTTGAAAAATCGTCACTAGTTCAATCAATGAAATATTAGAAAGACTTCCAGCACATGGGATGAGATTCCCGTGGTTTGATGAGGTTATCATCCTAAAAAAACAGAGTTCATATGCATCTCTGTCTTGTATTTCATACACTGCTCATATAATACCACATATAATTTACAATGGTGCAGCAACCACATGAAGATGGGGTATGTTGATATACATTAAACTTCAAGGGATGGCAAACTAATAAAGTTTATGTTTTGATGATACCGAATAAAACTTCAGTAATCAGCAATACAGTAAACTCCTTCTGTGTAAACTGTCAACCTCATACCATTAGTTAGAAACTTACATATGATAAGGTTGTCTCTCCTTAAATGTATCGAAGGTTTTGTTGTTGAATGTCCATTTTGCTGATGAATAAAACTGAAGATGTTGAATTTTAAAACCAAGCTTACACTTTTACACATTTACTTGAGACATTGTGAACGTAATTAATTATATCAGTATTAAAGCATTGAGCTAAATTTTTTATGTGTTTAAGAAGAAAATTATGTTGTGTGATCTAATGAGATTTGTAAATGAGATCTCTTGCTTGAATTACAATGGAAGATTGATCAAACTTTAAAAGGAAATACTTCAATTGAAGAGATCTAATGTAGATCTTCTCATGATAACTATGAATTAAATATAAAGTAAAAATTACACTTAAAAATTGTTTGTTTTGACTTACAATTCTAATGTTATATCTAAGTTGACCTCTTAATTAGAGGGATATGGACTTCAAGGTTCCTATTGTGACCAAGAGACGATAAATAGCTTGCCATCTTTCTTCATTGAAGTCTCTCTCAATTTCATCAACAAGAACAGACATCTTCAATTAAAAAAAACTCAGTATTTCTGATGCTTTCTTTTGTGTTTCTAAGTTTCTGGACAGAATAGCCATAATTTCCTCTTTGATGTCTGTTAGTCAGATATGACATTAGATAACAAAACTTAGAAGGAATTAATAAACCCCAAAAAGTCTACAAACACCACAAACTTAATTCATTAATCATCAAGAAATCAAAACACAAACTACAAGTAACTTAACTCCATCAAAACACTGAAAGATAAGATCAGAAAGGATGCTGATTCAGTACAAACAAGCATGATCATAACTTCCAGCAACCATATAAGTTTTTGTTAAAATTAGCTACTTGTCAAATCATTTAATCTCCAAACCGACAAATAACCTTCCAATACATTACCATCTAGGTTTAACACCAATTAAGAATTAAAAAATTAAAATCCAAACCTCGACAAACTGGCCAGATCCTGAAGGGACGGTAAGACTCGACGAGGAGACAGCGGTGAGCTCCAGTGTCACAACGGAAGGGGCGAGATTCTCCAGAATAGGCTTTGACAAGATAGGTCAGAGTTTGACTCAATTTTGAGGAGGCTGAGGCGGAGGAGGAGGCGAAGGCGGAAGGGTTGAGGAGGGTAGATGGGAGGAGGCGACGTGAGAAGAGGGTTGGGGCCGGAGGTGGAGGCCAAGTAATCTGAGATCTAGTGGATGAAGGACTCGCAGAGTAAAAGCTCTGTTCGAAATCGCGCTTGAGTGGGAGCGGGAGTAAACGCACGGAGTAATTAGAGATTTTTTCAAAATTAAGATTTTTTATTTTTTGAGAATTAATTTTGGATGGATTAATTAGAGATTTTTTTCAAAATTAATCTTAGCCGTTGGATCAAATCCAACGGCTCATCTAGGGACTTCCCTAGATTTCAAATCTAGGGAAGTCCCTAGATGATGTATTTCCTATATATATATATATATATATATAATTCCTACCTAGCAAATTTGTTTATTGCCACTTTAGCCAATTACCTATTATATATATATATATATATATATATATATATATATGGGTATCTCACATTATTATGATGTCATTCTTATTATTATCATGCTACATTCTTATATGTATATCTTATTTATATTTAGATATAGTATAGACATCACTCCCATCACATCATCCCCACATTCCTTGATTAATATCATTAAGAAAATTTTCTAAACTAAGTTCAATCAATCATCAATTATTTTCAAATTTTGGGGACTTCTAAATCATTTATCTTGTATCCAATAAAATTTTTTATTTATTCCTTCTTATCAAATCCCCCAATTACCCATAATTACTAAAATGCCCTTGGTGACTCCAAAATAATTCCGATTAAGGGATTAACTATTTAAATCCCCTTCTTCCTCTCCTAACATGAGACATGTCTTTAATTAACTAGAGAAAAACTTAGAGAATGTAGACACAACTTATTAATTAATCAAATGCTTGAATGATAAATAGGAATTTCAAACAAATCCGATAATTGGGAACATCCCCCTTATTGAACACTCGACTAGAACAATACTAGAAAAGAAAAGAAAAACAATTTATTCATCTTAAATCCTCGATTCTCACAAAGTATCTTAGAAATATGAGAGGCTTTAGACAAGGAGACCCCCTCTCATCCCTACTCTTTCATCTCAGCACAGATATAGTAGCCACCATGTTTTACTGAGGGCGTAAATATCTAACATATACAACTGGAGTGAAAGTAGGCACCAATCGAAAGGACAAGATCACTATGTTGTACTATGCGGATGACCTACTAGTCTTTTACACATACAACCTTAGCCAATTTAGAGCATTGAAGCTCATCTTCTACCTCTTTGAAGAACTATTAGGCTTGCAGATAAACTTTGCAAAGAGTGTTGTTATTCCCCTACATACACAAGGGCAAATCGCAAGAGATATTGTGCAAATCATCTACTGCCAGATAGCCTCTCTACCAATCAAGTATTTATGGGTGCATATCATAGGAGGAAGACCAAGGAAGTAAGATTGAGCAAGCCTCATCTTAAACATTAGGAACAAATTGCGCTCCTGGAATAGAAAGCTCTTGTTTGTGGCCGGAAGATTTACAATGATTAACTCAATGTTGTCAACAATATCCATCCATTGGATGTTTATATATCGATCGTCTACTGGAATGGGTAATAAACCAAATAGACTCCATATAGAGAGACTTCCTCTGGAATGGGGTAGATACAAAGAAACATGCATATTGATTTGTCATTTGGTAATATATATGCCAACCAAAAGCATTAGGAGGATGTGGGATATTGAACCTTCATGCTTTTAATCAAGCTTTACTAGGAAAATGATGGAGGAGGTTGCTAACAGGCCAAGCAAGGATCTGGCTCTAAATCATTAAGAGTTCGTACTAAAAACACTCCTTCATTGGCCTTTTTACACAAAACACCCCTACATAGGCATGTTATTTCTATAAGAGGATATGTAGGGAGAGGTTAGCCATCCTCCACAACATCATAACCAGCCCTAATAATGGTGAATCTACAAGCATATGGATGGACAACTGGATTAATGGACATTTACCTTGGAATCTATTCCCATCACTGTAACCACTCATCCTAAAGAGAGCAACATCAATCAAGAGTTTCTTGGATTGCCAATCAAGGGGGGGCAACTCTAAAGCCAGGACCATTAACCCAAAATGGGTAGGATGAATATAAAATACTACAACAACACCTACTAAGGGTGCAAGGTACAGGGGAAGACTAGGAACTATGGAAGATCGATCACAAGCTCAGGAGAATTCACAGTAAGATCAGTCTACAATTTTACTATGGATGGAGGGGTCAGGAGCGAGCTGACAAGGAGCTTTTAGAAATGCCAATGCCCCCAAAAATCAACCTATTTATGTGGCTGGCAAAAGAAGATAGAATACCCACTTTAGAAAATCTACCCAAGAGAAAATGGAGGGGCACACGGGCAAGTTGTTTCCTATACGACACCATGGTTAAGACTACCTCCCACCTGCTCCTGGGCTGCATAGTAGCAGAAAGTATCTGGGATTACTACGTACTAAAGCTTATACGATTTGCAAGAAATATGGGGAGCTAAACCCATCACTCACAAATCACAATGTGCACCTGAAGGATGGATGGGAACTCAGGACGATTGTCATCATGTTGAACATATGGACGGAGAGGAAGATGGGATACTTTCAAGATAAACGATGTATTTTCTTAAAGATCGTTTGGGATACAAACTTTATCTTATTGTCTTGGCTTGATGCAGCCCATCTTTCGAAGAAAACGAGGCTAGAAGCAATACAGAGCCTAGTCAAGAGAAACCTCGAGTTCACCAGAGACCCCCTGCTACAAGATAATGGAGGCGACGAGGCCCCCAAAGAACCCTTGCCACTAGAAGGAGTACGCTAAAGCAACTACCCCATCACATAGTGCTACTACCAAAGTCTGACCTATTATTACACAAGAATGAATGTACCAAACTCATGTTATCATAAAAAATATAATTTATCCACTTAATAAAAAAAAATAGATACAAAGAAGTATAAATGTGAAAAACAAATTTAATTTTACTTTTCAATGAAATGATATTCTTCCGTAAAATATCTGAACAAGCTTATGTACAAAAGAGACTCTGAAATAAATGCAATGATCTCACATCCGTTAATTAAACAAATAGGAATTTGAATATATAAATATGGCTCTCTCTTCCGATTGGTTTCGCTTTTTAAAGAGATTGTATCATCACTGATCATGAGTGTAGGGATCAAAGATCTCATCATCCTTCCTTTAGTCTTCTCGTCAAGGTCATGTCCTGGACTTACTATATACTTTGTTCTGAGCATGAAATGAATATCTTTATGATCTTGTGATTTCTCATTACTTCCCTTCATCCAACTCTGCCATAAGCCAACAATGACTATCATGTTTTCGCCACATCACCTGACCTGAAGCATTCAATAAATAAATTGAAAAGTATCAGATATGGTGATAAGAAAGTCAAAGATTGCAAATACGTATGCTGCTGTCTTTTAGATATACAAGACCTGGCTAGCTCCCAAGTAAGCCACTAGACATCAGTGATGGGCTTTTAACTCCTAAGAAGATCTTGTGTCACTGTGGATGATGATCACAAGGTTCATTTGTCCAGGCTTGGCAACAAGTCATGGAGGTATTCATGAGCGTCCTCCTGTCCTCCTCCATTACACGGTAGTTTGTATGATATAACTCATGATATGATACCATGTATTAGATGGCAAATGATGGTAGGTTATAAGTCATAAATGGAATTCAAGCCATGAATTTAACATCACAAAATTACAAAGAAAACAAAGAAATTATGTAGATATCAAGAAAAATGGAAGGGAATCGTAATATTAGAATTATATAGAGCTAGAGCAAGAGGGACCAATATTTTGAACAAAAAAAATTAGAGATAAAGATGAAGAAGCATTTAGTCAAATGACAACTGAAGAATATGTACGCACAAGACAAGAGAGACATCGAGAAAGAAAATTAAAAGCTCGCTAAAGATGCATCATGTTGAACAATGGCCTTCAAATTAAAGATCAAAGGATCAATCATGTAGAGAGATATACCACTAAGGATGTATCATGGAGAGAGAGAGAGACTATTTTTTAGTTGAATTTGCTTCAAACAATTCAAGGATATTTATAGTGCAATTTTATTATTGTTTACTATAAAGAGATGTGTCTAAATTCAATTAATATTTTATTGTATTAATTATAAAGATTGTGATATATCTTCTAAGATTGTGGATAGATTATTTGTAATAACTATTATATCATTATTAATAAATTATGTGGTGTATGAGTTTATCCACTATTAATTTTTTTTTTTGAAATAGTATTATGTTTTTTTTTTATTGAAGTGGATAAACCACATTTATTAATAGGGTAAACTACTTAAATAGGCACCCAATTATTCGAGCATTCCTATTTGAGTCATCAAATTATAACTATAAAAAAATTCAATTGGGTTCCTCAACTTTAAAATTGCGTTCAATTGGGTCACCCACTTTCAATTAGGGTGTTAGGTTTTGTTAATTATGATTTTGTAAAGTAAGTAATCTTTAGTTCTATTATTTTTTATGCTGTTTAGATATGATTATGTTATTTGTTAAAAAAATTAACCTTCAATGGTATGTTATTTAATTGTAATTAGCATTAATTAGGTTAGTTGTTAATTCATTAGTTATGTTATTATTTTTTTTTAAAATAATACAGTGGGTTGAATCAATGTAATTCTAAACAACATAACAAATAATAAAACTATTACTTACTTTACAAAACCCTAATTAACAAAACCTAACACCCTAATTGAACGTGGGTGACCCAATTGAAAGTAATTCTAAAGTTGGGGTACCCAGTTGAAATTTTTTATAGTTTGGTGACTCAAATAGGAATGATCGAATAGTTCGGTGACTATTTAGATAATTTACCCATATTAATATATGAATAAATTAAAAAAAGGGTTATAATGGTTCATAGTTGAACCGGGGGGTTTTACATGGAGTACTTGTAGGTCGGGGTCAGGGGCCACAGGGTCCCTACTCCTACAGGGAGTGCCTCCGCTTCCTTTAGTAGTGGTTGGTTCACTTCTCCTTCTCCGGAGGCCTTGGGGCCTACTCATCCCTAGTGAAGTGGCGGCTCGGTTTAAAAATAGTATTCATCGCATGTAATTGTTGTTTCTTTTTGGCATGTGATGCATCAAACAAGGATAACTAGAGAAAGTCTGCATGCCGGATTAGTTTCGTGAAAACACGGTGTTTATCTTGGAAACATCTCATGTTTCTTTCCAGCCATAGATTCCAAGTAATGACCATAACCAATAGTGCCAACCCTTACAGAGCATCCTCTCCACTTGTCTGGAGATCGACACCTCCCCCATAGATCTTGTATCGTGGTGGTATGTCCAAGGAGGCGTTCGTAGTGTAACTAGATCCTTGCCGAGCACTTATACGTGAGGAGTAGGTGCTAGCTCCGTCGTTTCTTCCTCCATGTTGCATAGGTAGCATAGAGTTCTTTCTCCCTTCCAGTTTTTTTTTGTCAGGTTCTGTAACGTGAGAAGCTTGTTATCCCACGCTAGCTAGAAAAAAGCTTAACTTTATAGGGGCATCCCTATTTCTAGAATGATGCCGGGAGTGGACTTCTCGCCCCTCCATCAATTTTGAAATGGTGAAGTGATCTGATTGTGATTCGGGGTGAGGCTCCATTTCCTATGGTCCTCTCCTTCAAATCCTTCTTGGGCTAGGTGATCCTGCATCCATTGTACCAACTCTCCTGCTCGTTGGGATAGTGCACCCGGCCTGAGAAGTGGGCTACCTCTTTGATGTTGATTTCATGCTTTCTGGAATGTGAGGTCTTCCTTCCCCAGTAGAGATTGGAGCTCTGGGAAACTCCTACAGGGGCCTTTCTCGTTGATCCAGTTATCAAACCAGATTCTAATTGTATCTCATGTTCCGGGCATAGTTATGATATTTGTCATGGAAAGATCTCGTTTTTCCATGATGCCATTCAAGAAGTAGGACCCTTTGTTCGGTATCTTCTTTAAGGGGTTTATCTGTGAGTTTCGAAAGTAAGCCTGCATTATCACCTTTCCCCAAAGCCCAACCTTTCCCCTTATAGGTCTCCACCACCATTTTGCTTACCATTGCCTCATTAAAGGCCTTCAGATTGACAATCCCCTATCCTCCTAGCTCCTTAGGCCTACAGAGTTTTTCCTATTTCACCAAGCGGTAGGCTTTAGACTCGGGGTTTGGCCCCCTCCATAGAAAGTTCCATCTGATGCCCTCTATTCGGCGTATGACCCATTGTGACAATTTGTACACGGCCATCCAATAATTGAGAATTGTGGATAAGACTGAATTAAGAAGCGTGATTCTTCCTTCCATCGACAATAGCTTCCCTTTCCAAGCCCTGTTTTTGATTTATTTTACTCAAATGGAAACTTCCTCAAATAACCATCAAATGATGTAATAAATAGACTAATAAATCAAATTGATTATAAAAAAAAAATAAAATAAAATACTCAAATAGATGTACCCAGGTGCTTGACAAATAAAGCAATTAGCCTATCTTATCTTCTATAATTTGGCCCAAGGCATTACAAATGAAGAGTGTTGACTTCATGGTTCTAACTTTCTATACATTTAATTATCCTACAAGGATAAGTTGAGCTTTATGAGCAGCATTACACTTTTAAGTGCAATAGCACTAATATTGGCAAATATTTAACACATATTTATGACCAAGCCTTACTCAATCCGGGTGCAGCCATCAACATAAGTGGAGCGAATCAACTAGCAAGTCTCTGGTGCAACCCAAAAAGTGAATTGACCACAACATGGCTTGGAGACTCCATTCTTGGAAGAACACATCATCCCTTCATTGAGTGATTGATTATGCAGATGATTGCATGCATGACTAAATGATGATTGAGAGCTGATTTGGAGATCACATGCAAGTAGCCATATTGGGAAGGAAGATGCTTGATGAGAGCTGATTGAAGGCAAGAATGGAGAGATGATTTGGCGTATAACATTGACTCTCAAGGTGTTGAATTTGAGCCAAATCAAGGCCATATTTGGTAAGCAAATATGGTGGATCAAGACAGGCCAAACTGCGGTTTGGAAGATGATTGGTGGAGCCAATCAACAACTCAACTTTGCATGATTGAAGATGAATGTTGATTGAAGGTTTCGCGCCATGGTGGGGTGCGACGATGAAGGGCTTTGATGCGTGGCGGAGAGGTGGATCAATTAGTCGTTAGTGGTCGGGATCAGTGGATCCTACATAGTAGACTTCGAACTCAACTAGGAGGGTTGGGGTGTGTTGAGGTCGGCGATGGATCTTTGTAGCCTTGGTGGGCCTCGGTACCGGGCCGTGTTATAGTCATGGTTACAATTAGGTTGCAAATGTACCAAATGTGGAAGGAGTCCAATTTGATGATCATGGAGTTTTGGAAAATCCTAAAGATGGTAAATTTTAATAAATTGTGAAGGCAGGGAGGTGTCTATATAAGACCAGGACTTAGAGGATTGAGGTGAGCCGTCTAGAGTAGTCCCTCAGGAGAAGGGTGATAAAGGTCACTGTCAATCAGGGGAGTGGGTGCTTATGATAGAGTGAGAGAGTGAGTGAGACTCTTGTACTCCTGTCTTCCCTACATCTTTAGTGGATTGTCTTCTCCGGGCTTGGCCCCCCAGACGTAGGCTTTGTTAGCCGAACTGGGTTACCAACTTCTTTGTCTCTTGTGTGTGTTTTGCTTTGCTTGTGTGAGTGTGAAAGGAACTCTATGAGCAGCTAGTTGCAGTCTGTGTTGCAACTTACTTTACAACAGGCGGACAACCCAAACCAGACAGAACTATCAAGTGGTATCAGAGCCAGTCGCCGGTGTTCACCTTGGTCTCAAGGTCGGTGAAGTCCTGGAAAAAGTTCTGTCCATGGCCGGAAAGGAAGGTCTCTCCAGCAACCGTCCTCCACTGCTACATGAAGCAAACTATGCTTATTGGAAGGCGCGCATGAGAGCATACATCAAATCTATAGATGAATGCGCATGGATGGATATCGAAGATGGATGGTCGCCTCCAACTTACCTTGATGCTGACAAGAATGAAGTAGAAAAGAAGAAGCGTACCTGGACCCAAGTTGAACTAAACAGAGCCAATACGAACGGGAAGGCACTCAGTGCAATTTTTGGAGGAGTAGATGAGAATCAATTCAAGCATGTTGCAACTTGTGATCTGCTAAGGATGCATGGGGCATTCTTCAGAGAATACATGAAGGCACAAACCAGGTACAAATGTCTAAACTACAAATGCTGACATCTAAATTTGAGAGTTTCAGGATGGAAGAAGAAGAGACCATCATGACATTCAATGCCAAGCTGATGGATATATCAAACCAAGCCTTTCATCTTGGGAAGAAGTATCCAGATGAGGAGCTAGTCCGAAAGACTTTAAGGTCTTTGCCAAAGAGATTTGAGGCTAAAGTTGCTGCCATTGAAGAAGCCCGTGATATCTCAACAATGAGGCTCGACGAGTTGATGGGGTCGCTCAAGGCATACGAGATGAACCTCAAGTACGAGAAGAGGGAGGTTAATCTGGGCTTGAAGGCTGAAACTACAAGACAACTAGAGTCTATACACCAAGATGATGAAGAAACTGATATTGCATACCTATCATGAAAGCTTCACAAAATATTCAAGAAACATAGGACATGAAAGAAGCAATTTCAGCATGAAGAAAAGAAGATTAAAGATGAAGCTGAAACAAGCCAGAGAAGAAAAATCAGGTACTTTGAATGTGAAGGGTATGGCCATATTCAAGCTGAGTGTGCAAACACTCTCAAGAAGAAGGGCAAATCTCTAAATACAACCTGGAACAAAGATGGATCAAAGGAAAGCCTGGATGAAGGTGAAGACAAATGTATGACCAGTCACTATGTCTCCTTTCCTTCTGTGTTTATACAGGTTCAAGAATCACACAAGTGCATGGGTGTTGTAAACGTGGTTGCAACATCGCGAGACCGATGGCTTGATGGCTTGATGAAGAAGTAACTGATAAGGACCTACTCAGAGCCTATGAGGTCATGTTGAGAAGGTTTGACAACATGATTTAGGAGAACAAACATCTGTATGAAGAAAAGGAGGTCATCCTGAAGAAGAAACAACTTTTAACAGAAGAAAGAGACCACTTATTGAAGGAGAAGGAAGACGTTGTGAAGAAGTTGGATGAATGCCAATAAAAATTGCACCAAGCTGAGAAAGTCATAGAGTCTCTAAACAAGGGCAAGGCTAAGTTGGGTGACATATTGAGCTTCTTTGGGAACCTGCTTTGGTAATCAAAAGGGCTTGGATAGCTAGGAGAAGCATCAAGTACAAAAAAGAAGTTCAAGGAGATTGTTTTTGTCAAAGCTCAAGCCTCACTGACACAAAATTTAAAAGAAGTCTAGACAGGTAGAAGACAAAGGGCAGAGGTTCATACATGTACTCACTATGGAAAGAAAAGGCACAACAAAGTGAAGTGTGCTAAATTGAAGGAGGATCTAAAGTCTGGAAAAGTAGTTGGGCATGTTCAGACAACCTTCAAGAAGAAAATCAGAGGTGAAGCGATTATTGTCTCAAAAATTTGGGTCATGAAGCAATGCTCAAGTATAGTATTCAATAAGTGCAACCAAAGGCCAGATCCTAGAGCATCAACTGATGAAGGAGTTCAAAGAAGATGAGACCCAAACAATACTCCAAGAGGCCACGTTCCAGGCCACGAAAAAAGGAAGGCGAAGCTATGGCTGCACAGGCGCCATAGACGGAGCAAGCCGCTGTATCAACTGAAGAAGGTACACAAACTCTCGATCTTGTACCAGTTGTTTCTTCTCTAGTTGCAACTTCAAGTCCACACACTGCACAGTACATATGGCTCCAAGAGAGGATGCTAGAGCTTTTTAAAAAGAAGGAAGGACCCATGGCATTACTTGGTCCCTCAATCCAGACTATCAAGACCCGAATGATGAGGTATTTTCTGATTTCCCAGTTTTAAATCAAACAGAGGAAGGCCTAGAAGAAGAGGAAGCTCCCAAATCCCCGATTCCAGATCAGACCATGGAGAGTCCAATAACAGAGGTATGTGCTGATCAGACAGAAGAATGTCCACATGAAGACAGACACATCGGACCCACAACTGATGCTGATAAAGATGAGGGAATTCTTACTCCCTCTCTTGAGAAAGGCAAAGGAGTTGCAACCTCTGAACAACATGATTATGAAGGAGACTATGTTACAGATGAAAGGGAACAGTTCAATCCTCAGGAAAAAGAACAAATTGCTCATGACAAAGGCAAGACCGTCGCTGAAGATTCCTCATCTGACAGTGATTCATCTAGTGAAGAGGTTAATGCTGCAGAAATCTTGGCAGGAGTAAGTCATACAGTAGTATCTGAGAATATCCCTCCTCCTGTTGCAACTCAACCTGTAACTTCTAATAGCACTGATGATGAAGTTCCATTATCTGAATTGCCAAAGAAGAGGAAGGTGGCTATCACTGACAAGAAAAAACTGTCACAAAGAAATCTGAAGAAGCGGAAGAAAGAGTCATTCTCTTGTTTCCCAAAGGCCAAGGTCTCATCTCAGTTTGTACCAAGAGAAACTAGGTCACAGAAAAAGGGGGAGATTCATAAATCTGCATCCCGTAAAATCACTATTCAAAAAGAAACAATAGCCAAGAAAAAGAAAAAAGAAAAAGACTAATGTAAAGAAGACTTAGAAGAAGACAACTGAAGCACCTGGACACCAGAAGAAGTTTCTGAATTCTGAGTGCAAGATGAGGTTTAATCTTGTGACCACTAGAGGACTTGTTGTTGAAAGAAAAATTGATGAAGATGCCTACCAAAAGTTTGACCTGTTGATATTCTTGAAAGAGAGAGGTCTACTAAAATCAGTGACCTTTGCAAATCACTATAATGCCTCTCTAGTTAAAGAATTCTATAGCAACTTCTCTGCTATTATCCCAAGAGTGAATGGTGACAATTCATCTCAAGTGTTTGTTAGGGGAAAGATGATTAGTTTTACCCTTGCTGATATAAACTAGTTCTTAGACTTCTCCACTGAATGTTCTGGAATATTTGAAGAAGGAGTACTGCAATACAGTAATGAAATCCTACAAGAGATCACTGGAGGAAGATGTGAGGAGTGGGGGAAAAGACCAAGGCTACTAGCCTCTCTACTTATAGTGAAGTATAATGTTCTTTTTAGAATTGGTATCTATAACTGGTTCCTCACCCCTCATAATTCAAGTATACTAGAAGATATGGCAGTATTCTTGTATGCAGTCTCTACTGGCTAAAAATTCAACCTTGGGAAATTCATTTATGAGAATATTGTTCAAGCATTTTGCCGATTACCAGTTCTAAGATCGGTCTTGGGGTATTACCTTACAGTTAGCCAATATTTGCTACAACAAGGTATTCAACAAGACATAAGGGAACTCACTCTTGTGGTGAAGAAGATCACTATATCTGCCAAGCTGTTCAAATAGGGGAAGAAGCTTGATCTACTCGTTGGCAGATAATCACCTCCTCCTGTTGTTGCTGCTGAGCTTAACTTACCTATGGATGAGGAATTTGAGAAACACCTTATCAGTCATCTAGCTGAGCTTGATCGTCGTCAGCAAGTTCACTCTCAATAGCTTATCCAGATTTCCAATCAGAGACAACATATTACTCATCTGCTGGAAGCAATTCAACACCTGCGGGCTACAACACAGGGGGAGTAACTATCAGGTAAGTGTCTCTGCCCTTTACCTCTAAATTTGCAGGTTTGGCATCTATTCACACAAAGGGGGAGAAATGGTGGTCTTCTGCCTGTGCACATTATTTGCCAGATTGTTGTTTTGGTGCAACATTATGTTTGTGTTTCCGTTTCTTTGTTTTTGAACTGAACTGACATTGATTTCTCTATGTTTTTGTTGATCTTGTTGTTAAACCTTGTTTATTCCAAACAATTATGTTTGATGTTACAATGTTTTGTAATATTCAGGGGGAGTATCATCTGATGTAATTTTTGTAAATCATTTAGTTTTGATGTTTTTTTTGTAAATCAGTCAGTTCGTGTCAGTTCGTGTTAGGCAGGCAGGCAGGAGAATGTTGTGTCAAATAATGCCAAAGGGGGAGATTGTTAGTGTAATAGCACTAGTATTGGCAAATATTTGACACAAGTTTATAGCCAAGCCTTACTCAATCCGGGTGCAACCATCAGCATTAGTGGAGCGAATCAACTAGCAAGTTTCTGGTGCAACCCAAGAAGTGAATTGACGACAACATGGCTTGGAGACTCCATTCTTAGAAGAACACATCATCCATTCATTGAGTGATTGATTATGCAGATGATTTATACATGCATGACTAAATGATGATTGAGAGCTGATTTGGAGATCACATGCAAGTAGCCATATTGGGAAGGAAGATGCTTGATGAGAGCTGATTGAAGGCAAGAATGGAGAGATGATTTGGCGTATAAGATTGACTCTCAAGGTGTTGAATTTGAGCCAAATCAAGGCCATATTTGGTAAGCAAATATGGTGGATCAAGACATGCCAAACTGCGGTTTGGAAGATGATTGGTGGAGCCAATCAACAACTCAACCTTGCATGATTGAAGATGAAGGTTGATTGAAGGTTTCGTACCATGGTGGGATGCGACCGTGAAGGGCTGAGTACGTGACTGAGAGGTAGATCGGCTAGTCGCGTTAGTCGGGATCAGGTGGATCCGACGTAGTAGACTCGAAACTCAACCAGGAGGGTTGGAGGTGTGTCGAGGTAGAAGAGCGATGGATGCTGTAGCCTTAGTCAGTTCGTTAACCGGGCCGTGTTGCAGTCATGGTTACAACTAGGTTGCAACAGCCAAATGGGGAAGGAGTCCAATTTGGTATTCGCGGAGTTTTGGGAAATCCTAAAGATGGTAGCTGTCTTGTGAAGGCAAGGAGGCGTCTATATAAGACCAGGACTCAGAGGATTGAGGTGAGCCGTCCAAAGTAGTCCCTCGGGAGAAGGGTGATAGAGGTCATTGTCAATCAGGGGAGTGGGTGCTTATGATAGAGTGAGAGAGTGAGAGAGACTCTTGTACTCCTGTCTTCCCTACATCTTCAGTGGATTGTCTTCTCCGGGCTTGGCCCCCCAGACGTAGGCTTTGTTAGCTGAACTGGGTTACCAACTTCTTTGTCTCCTGTGTGTGTTTTGCTTTGCTTGTGTGAGTGTGAAAGGAACTCTGTGAACAGTTAGTTGCAGTCTGTGTTGCAACTTACTTTACAACAGGCGGACAACCCAAACTAGACAGAACTATCAACACTCATCCTCTTTAATTATGTTCATACTTCAATGTGAGTTTTTTTTTTTTTGATAAAAATGAATTACCAGGATCATTTATTCCATATGTGTTCTATATATACAAATAAATATGTTGAATATATGTTTGAATTAATAATTTAAAAAAAAAATGTTGACTATAACACTATCTCTCAAAATGAGAGGTTAAGGACTCAAAATATGTCTCTACAATTTATTTATTTATTTATTTTTAATAAAGTTGATAAATCCCAGTTATTTAGGTTGGTCCATATTTATCAAAAAGATATATGTTTTTATCTCAGCATTGTGATTTCAGTATTTCAATCTTTTGAGGTGTCTCGCACATCTATTAAAACGCCATTACAAAACCTTCTTTCTCATTATAAAACATTTTCTTGATAATCAATCAAACTATGAGGTCATGCTTATGCCAATCAACCTATGTTTTTAAATAGTTTTTTTCAAAATAAATTAAATCTCACATGTAGAACATGTATTGTTTAGTACATGTTCGTGTGTTTAACAATCATAGTTACAAAGGAGTATAAATGTTAAAAACCTATTAAATTTTACTTTTCAATGAAATGATATTCTTTAATAAAACATCTGAACAAGCTTATTTACAAAAACAAAAAAAAAACTTTGAAATAAGTGCAATGATCTAAACAAATACAAATTTGAGTATATAAATATGACTATCTCTTCGGATTGGTTTCGCTTTTTAAAGAGATTGTATCATCATTGATCATGAACGGGGATCAAAGATCTCATCGTCCTTTCTCTAGTCTCCTCGTCGAGGTCATGTCGTGCACTTGTTAGATCGAGCATAGAGGCTTCTCCTGAATATCTTTAGGAGCTTGTGATTTGTCAGATCTTTTAGGGGCACCACACATTCTCCAGTATGATATTGTCCATTTTAAATCAATATGCACATGGTTCATGTTTTTGGATTATACCAAAAACATCTCACACTAATTGAGATATATCCACACTTTATAAACTCCTTTCTTGATAGCTGATGTGGAATTTTGTTTGATTCCCGTCATGATTTCTCATTACTTCCCCTCAATCTCTGCCATGAGCCAACAATGACTAACATGTTTTTGCCACACCACCTAACCTGAAGCAATAAATAAATTGAGATGGATCAGAGATGCATGGTGATAAGAAATTAAGCTAAAGATTGCAAATGCACGTGGCTATGTCTATTACATATACAAGACCTGAATAGCTCCCAAGTAAGCAACTACACATCAGTGATGGGCTTTTAACTTCCAACAATGTACTTGTGTCCCTGTGGATGATGATCACAAGGTTCATTTGTCCAGGCTTGGCAACAAGTCGTGGAGGCACTCATGAGCATCCTCCTGTCACCCTCCATTGCATGGTAATTTGTATGATATAACTCATGATATGATACCATGTATTAGATGTCAAATGATGGTAGATTATAAGTCATAAAATGAATTCAAGCCATGAATTTAACATCACAAAATTACAAAGAAAGCAAAGAAATTAAGTGAATATCAATAAAAATGAGAGGGACCAATATTTTGAGCAATAAAATTAGAGATAGAGATGAAGAAGCATCAAGTCAAATGATAACTGAAGCATATATATATGTATGCACAAGAGAGAGAGAGAGCTAAGGATATCATAGACAGAGAGAGAGAGAGAGAGAAAAGAGAGGCTTTCTTTTCAAGATATTTTTGAGTTGAATTTGCTTCAAACAGCTCAAGGATATTTATAGTGCAATATTTTTATTGTTTAGTATAAAGAAATGTGTCTGTATTCAATTAATATTGTATTGTATTAATTATAAAGATTGTAATATATCTTCAAAGGTTGTGGATAGATTATTTGTAATATATGAATTCTTTAAATAACATTATATCAATGTCCTCCAACAGAAAACAATTGATAATCAAATATCTTTTCAAATCATCGTATTTAATTAAACTATACTAGAATAGATCCTTCTAATTATTTGCATTTATTTAAAAATCATATATAATATATTATATATTTAGTTATTTTTTATTGACATAAGTAGTGCTTGATGATATGATCTTTAACCCTCAGATTAAAAGCGGGGAATTTCTGAATCGATAGCACTTTACTTCACGAAATAAATTCACCCAACACACGTGGCCAGGATATATCGCTGTAGGCCGTGGTTCTTCAGTTGTATACTATGTCTTTTCGTTCTACAAATTTATTCGGTACTACTATAAAAAGTGTCGGCTAGTTGGACATTAACACTCTCTTCCATATAAAAGAATTCACAATCGCTCTTTGAAAATATTATTTTGTCGTTACTAACACATATGCTTATTATGATAAATTCTTTAAGAATAAAATCATTAATAGACTCCAAAGTTTAGAGTTAGGCTTCATTTTGCCTCTCTATTAAAACAATAGATTGTTTTGGCCTCTAAAATAATCAATTTTGTTTGTTTTAGCTCTAAGTTGAGCATTTTATGCCACATTTGCTCACATTGATTAAATAAGTGGTTCACATGCAACCACATCAAACAATAGCTCACAAGTTATAAAACTGAGAATTAGTAAAAACAGGTTTCTAAGGTCCCTTGAGGGAGGCAAGGTCTTTTAGATTTGAAAATGCATGGATACAACTCCATGGCACTAGAATTTTAGGGATATTTAGAGGATTAATAGTGGGAGAAATCCTATGCATGGTTTATCACATAGGTTTCATAATTTGAGAAAAAACTTAATGTCAAATGTAAAGATAAACTAAGTTGTTTGGAGATAAAAATTAAGGAAATTGAGGAGGAGATAGTTGAGTAAGAACTTGAGGATTCTGAAGTAGTAGGAGGGGTAAAGACCTGGTCTAAATTGAAACTACAATACAACAAACATCAGGCGTTGGTGAGACAGACACCACCAAATGTGTTATAGAGATCTAGGATCCAGGCTGAATTGCTTACAATCGAGACAACAACTCTAGTTTCTTCCATAAAATTACTATGAATCATATAAGCCATAATAGAACCTATATAAAGATGTTGATAATAAGATATTGATTGATCCTGCTGGCATTGAGGAAGCTTTTGCTAAATTTTACATTGAGTTATGATAGGGGGAAGAGAATTGGTTGTTTGAAAATCTGGTCAATGCCATGCCAGATGATCTACCAAAACTTACTACTAAGCGGTCACGAGGGAGTAGACCTAATGTATGAGATTTCTCAAGCACTAAGGTCTATGGCAAAAGGTAAATCTTCAGAACCTAATGGATTGAATGTGAAATTTTTCAAAGCCTTTGGCATGTCATAGGTGATTCTATTAGCTCCACAATACTACATTTTTTTGACAATAATGTTCTCCCTAGAAGTTGGAATCAAACTAATGTATGCCTGATACCTAAGAAAGAGAATCCCCAATATGTGAAGGACTATAGGCCCATTTCCTTATGCAATGTAAACTATTTTTGTCCTGGGTAGAAGTATTTTTGCTACCATATTAGCAGCTCAAGAGTTAGTGCACACATTATGTGAGAATCGAGGATTTTAGAGGAATAAATTTTTCTTTCTTTTCTAGTTTTGTTCTAGTCGTGTGTTCAATAAGGGGGATGTTCCCAATTATCGGATTTGTTTGAAATTCCTATTTTCAAGCATTTGATTAATTAATAAGTTACATTCTCTAAGTTTTTCTCATGTTAGGAGAGGAAGAAGGGGATTTAAATAGTTAACCCCTTAATGGGAATTTTAATAAAAGTCCAAGGGCATTTTTGGGGAATCAAAAGACTTATGAGGAAGGGATAAATCAATTCATAAATTAGTTAATTTAATGGATGATTGATTGGGTTAAGAAAGGAAGTGGGAAAGTCCTAGGTTAGTAAGATTGGATTTAATCAAAAAGGAAGGGGAAAATATATATATATATATATATATATATATATATATATATATATATATATATATATATATATATATATATATATATATATATATAAAATTTGAATAGTGTTTGGCCTGCCAAGGACCTATTGGTGATTTTGTAAAGATTGAGGACTGGAGAGTAATTATGGTCCTCTCTGCACGGAGGACCTGGATGTGAAAGTAAAAAGGAAGGAGGACTTGCTCAAAGTTTGCCATCTTCTTTCAGAGGGAGGCCCTGAGAATAAATTGGAAAAGTCCAGGGGTCAATTTGCAAGATGCCACGAGCAAATCAATTGAAGATTGTATTAGATGGAATAAACGGATGGGATTTGGAGATCTAAAGCGATCAGATCTCGAAGCACCAATCCGGCCGTCCGTTCCGTTAGTGAAGATTAAGATGGAAGCGCCCCCACCGTGCGGACAATCTCTGAGCCACAGGATCCAGCGATGATCGATCTCGAAATGATCTGTTTCCTCTTCTTCGCCAGCCACCACTACACACCGTGCCAAAATTTGGAGCTCCGCCGCTACATATGGAAACCACCGAACTGGAAAGGCTTCAAATGGTGCCTCCCCGTGATTGAGAGATCGGATCTGCGCCACCACGGCCGCCTAATGCAGCACTATAAATACAGGCCGTGGGGAGCATCCTTCAAAGCACCACCGCCACCGAAGCCAGCAGCGCAACAGTGCAAAGGAAGCCATTCCTTCCTCCTGTTTCTTGTCCGCCGTGGTTGTTGGACTCGGGCAACGCCACTGTGATCACCGGAGGATGTGTGGAGCGACGCCAACCACCGGAGATACTCCCCCTCGAGCTATTGAAATTTCGGTAAGACTCTTCTCCTCCTTTACTTTCTATTAGGAATCATGCATACAAACAAGGGGCGGGGTAGTTAGCAGCAAGGTTTACAAACGGCTTGCGTTCGCTTTATCCGCGAATCGATCGCCGGAGAGGGATGGGCGGACTGCAGGCAGGTGCTCTCCGACGAGAAGCAGAGGCGCTCGTGGGTTTCTCCCTTCCAGAAGAGGGTGGCGGCCTGCAGAGTTTCTCGGTGGCGATGGCGGTCACGGCGGGGAGCGGTCCAGGCCACCACCACGCGCCGTCAGTGGGCCCCGTGAGGAGTTGAGCGCGGCTCCCTGCACCGCCAGGTCCCGGTCTGTAATGAAGACAGAGAAACGAGAGAGATATAAAACAGAGAAAAGAAATTAAAATTAATAATATTAATTAGTTAATATTATTAATTAACTGTCTTTTAATTGGTAGAGTATAACGAATAAATGAATTAGTTATATAATCTAACTAATCCATCATTTGGTGAGAAGTTTGTTAGAGAACTAATTAAAGGATAAAGTTGTGTTAGTCAATTTAAAAGAAATTAATGGAATTTTAAACGGATTAGTCACATGGGCTATAAAGAGGACGATTATTAATTAATTAAAACTAAGAGATAAACTTTAGTTATAAGTTTGGTTTAAATAAATTCATGGATAAGGTTTGAAGTTAAATTTTAATTAATAGATTTAACTGATATTGAACCGGTTTAATTCATTTATTTTTGATTAAATAAACTGATTGATTAAACCATAGTTTAATTAATTGGTTTGGATTAATTAGAACCGGTTTAATTAAATGGATAAGATTAGTTAATTGATTTGGGTTAATCAACTTAACTAATCTGATGGACTATTGATCTAATTATTGGTCTAGATAACCTATAATTCGATTGATTAAATAATGACGACTAGACTAATGGACGATCTAAATTAATTGCTGATTACTTTAGAAGATAAGCAAGGGATTAATTAATTAATTAATTAATTAATCAAGTAAATGATTAATCGGTTGGGTTTGGGCCAACCAGTTAGCAAATTCGGGTTGAATCCAGTTGACTTAAGTATTGGGCTAAGTCAAATAAAATAAAATAAAAAAATAAATAAACAAACGGGATGTAAGGATGGGGGTTTGAACCAAGGACCCCCAACATGGGCTTAATGGGCCTCAACCACCAAGCCACTAAATTCTATTTACGGGAATAAATAAGATTAGTCATTTAAGGTAGAATGACATAGAAATGCGAGAGAAGGCCCGCAAGTAAAACTAGGGCCCGTTAGAGCATGCATCGTAGATAGAATGCTCATAGACATGTACTAAGAATAGAATTGTCTT
Source organism: Dioscorea zingiberensis (assembly GCA_026586065.1). Taxonomy (NCBI): domain Eukaryota; kingdom Viridiplantae; phylum Streptophyta; class Magnoliopsida; order Dioscoreales; family Dioscoreaceae; genus Dioscorea; species Dioscorea zingiberensis. Next base: position 158,508 of record JAGGNH010000064.1, on the reverse strand, counting down.
TATCAGATTTTGACGTGGATGCATCGGGACGTCCCTTGGGATGCATCGGGACGGCCCTGAGAATAAGTGCACATGCCTAGTACCCACCCAGTTTTGGGATTTCTTGATTTTATGCTTTTATTCTTTGTTAATCTCGATACTATTGATTATCTTTGAGCTATTTCATCATTGATTATTGGTTTTGATATCGCTATGTTCTGGATTGCATACACGTGTTCGAGATTCTTTCTTTATTGAGCTCCGTGGTAGTGTATGCTTATTGGTGTATAAGCTTTTGTTGGACATGTGTGTGTATGCTGATTACGCCTTCCTGTTGATCGGCACGTGGCCGTGGAAACATGTGAGCCTGTGCTCCGTCATGGTCGGCGTGTCAGCATTTTCTTGTGTTGAAGATTCTCCCGCTCAGTGCAGATTATGATAAGTTGTGGGCGTTCCAGAACACTTCACGGGCGTCACCGTCGATGGGGCCTTCTGGCCGTGTGTACGTACATGTGGGAGCTCCACCAGACTCAAGGGTTTGGTTTATAAGATATAAGATCGGCTTAGGTCGATGGCTGCTAGGGAGATGACAAGTTTGATTTGACTTCGTGCTTTAAGCCTGTGCTTGGTGATAGTGATCTCCTTATGTTTGAGCTTGGTCTCTTCTTATTATGTTACTGTGTGTGTGGATCACTATTTTATGAATGTGCTCATGACCTCTTCGCATTCCTTGCGGGAGTACTTACTGAGCTTTCCTTTCGAAAGCTCATCCCACTTGTCTTCTTCTCTTTTCAGGTTTTAAAGTTTAGGTTATTACAAGCAAGAGCTGCGCGTAGAGGTTCGAGGACTTCGGCCTTCTTTACATGAGACCTTATATATTTTGTAGGACCCTTGTAGGGCCGATATTTGTTTTACTAAGAGTAAAATTCCGCTGTAAAATGACTCTGAAATAATAATTTGTTGGACATTTTGGTTATCTGCTCATGTATCATTTAGGCCTTGTATTCGAGTGGGGCCCGTCTCCACTCGAGTACGGCCGGTCTGTGAACGTACCCGAGGTCCCGGGATCCGGGTCGGGGAGTTACACATTAGAGAATAATACCTAGGACTTTATGATGATGATTAAAATGGATATGGAGAAAGCATATGGGTGAGGTGGGATATTATCACTGCAATACTAACCAAAATGATATTCCCTTGTAACTGGATAACATGGGTTAGTGCTTGTATTAAGTCTCCAATATTTAATTTCATCATCAATGACAAAGTTGGACAATGGGTTAAACCAGCTACAAGTATTAGACAAGGGGACCCCTTATCTCCATACATCTTTATCCTAGTGTCTTAGTATTGACTAATATCCTGAATAAAACTGAGTCCCTGGAATTGATTAAAAGTATTGGAATTAATGAGAACCTCAGGGTGAACCTATTTTGTATGCATATGATCTTCTTATTTGTTGCCATGCTAGTAGAAGGAATGCCTTAATCTCAATATGAAATTGTATTTCTCACTTACTGGCCAAAGAATGAACTGTAGCGAATCAGTTTTTTTTCCCCCAAACTTGGTATAATCGAATTAGTCAAAAACTCCATCACCGAGGTCCTAAAATCTTAAACCATAGGCTTTTTCTTTCAAATAGTTGGGCAATTGAATATCCCCTTATAGAATTCCATTGCATAAATTTAATTCACTAATAGAAGTAGTAGAAAGAAAGCTTGCATATTGGAAAACTATGCGGTTATCTATGACGGGGAAAATAACCTTTGTCATGTATGTTATTATGACTCTTCCTGTTTATGGACTCAATACCTATGCAATTCTTGATTCTATATATGATGGCATATCCAAACTAGTAAGTAGATTCATATGGAATAGTAACAATAGTGGTAGTGGTGTCCACCTCATCAACTGGAACAAGGTTTGCAGACTCAGGTTTGAGGGAGGCATGAGTATTAAGAACCTAAAAATAATAAAAACTATTATTCTTTCTGAGTATGTATTAGAACTTGTTAACAAGTCTGACAAATCTAGGTGAAACTAATGCAACAAAAATATGGAACATTTAAAATTTGGGAATAGGTTTGTGGGAACAAGACTTCATGGATCTTTATGACTTTAAAAAACACTGCTTTCATATTAGGCCGAACATAATTATTAGTAATATCATCTTATCTAATTCAATACTAGTTGATCTTTGGTTGTTTGACATCCCTAGCTATATAATTTAAACCACCCTTTATAAAGATAGACTTTGATTTAACTATCCTACAGGTGAGAAACCTATTCCATGAGGAATGGGACACAGAGGTGGTGTGTGAAATCTTTCAAATAGAAGTTGCAGGTGTCATAACAGGCTTGTTAAGGAGGATGAATAGGGAAGTGAATAATGGAGATGGCCACAGGGCACAAAAGGAAGAACCCTCGCCGTTGTGGTGAATGAATCATGTAGACCAGTAGAACAAGAACACTAGTGGCCAGGTTGAAAAGCTTTGTGGAAAATACAAGTGATACATAGAATTAAAAAAATAATAATGAAATTTTTTTCATGGGAAAGTGCCTATACTTACTTTATTGCATACTATGAATATTGGACTTGATGACTTATGCCGTGTGTAAACTTACTAATGAGAACATTCAACATATGTTTCAGGATTGTAGCTCTGTAATGCAAGTTTGGGAAGAAATTAAGATCAAGGGATACCTAATTAAGGAGCTAGGATACAAACTCAGGAGGTCTATTAGAAGAAAATTGACTCTTGGGAAAGAACCCGAGAGGACATAGGGTATCCAAGGAAGAAGCAATGGTTATTGCTAATACCATGTGGCAGTTGTGGAAGGCCAGATTTAATGTGATCTTCAAGAGAAGAAAAATTAATCATAACTAGTTGCAGAAGCCAGTATTAACATGGCAATGGAGTATCTACACAAGAAGCAAGACTATTGATGCAAGAGAGCGATGGTGGAACAAGGAGACTCATAAATACATAATGTGTATTGATGGGTTCTAGGAACAAAGAACTAATAGGAGTGGTATTGGTTATGTGGTCTTCACTAACACATGCTCCTTTTGTCTTGACTCTTGTAGAGGTTAAATCATGTAAGGTGAAAGGGCCTTATGAAGGAAAGGTGGAAGCATCAAGGGAAGGGACTCATGGAGGCAATCAACAGGCAGATAAAGATCCAAATATATAAAGGCAATGTTAACATTCCAAGGATGCTCTAGAGGAGAAAGTTGGAAATATATAGAGGCAGGACAGGAGCTGAAGATGAATGTCAGAGACTAGAAGCTAGCTGAGAGATGGACAATTAGATATATTCAAAGAGAAGACAATGAACTAGCTGATAGAATGGCCAAAGATGCAAGAGTTGAGGGTCTATGTAAGTTATTTATTGAGGAGAATAAATTGTCTCTATACTCGACCAACTTTCACAAGAAAAGTTGGCTAGTCCATGGGTTAAACCACATCTGTGGTGTATTTCTAGTGGTTTGTCCATATTTATTAAAAAAAAAATTATCTCTGTACCTATATAGACCTCTTAATAGGTTAAGGCGTTTTGTAACTGATAGCTAGATCAGTTCTTTATACCAAGTTTTTCTCTCTTAGGTTCCGTTTGATACGCGAAAAAATGAAGGACAACACATGACAACTTTCTTGTACTTTGTTTGATTTGCAAATGGGATATGAGTACAACACAAGAAGCTTTTTGAGTACAGTACAAAACATATAGTACAACTTTTTAAATGAGGAACACCACAACTTAAAGATAATTTAACCCCAAACTTATATTAAAAATTACAACAATGCCCCCAACTTAAAGATAAATTTACCCACAACTTATATTAAAAATTACAATAGTGCTCCCAACTTAAAGACAATTTTGCCCCCAATTTATATTAAAATTTACAACAATGCGCCCAACTTATATTAAAAATTTCAACATTGCCCCCAACTTAAAGACAATTTTACCTCCAACTTATATTAAAATTACAACAATGCCCCCAACTTATATTAAAATTATAACAATGCCCCCAACTTAAAGACATTTTTTCCCCAACTTATATTAACTTTACAACAATGTCCTCATCTTAAAGATAATTTTGCCCCAACTTATATTAAAACTACAACAATGCCCCCAACTTAAAGACAATTTTGCCCCTAACTTAAAGACAAAATTTATGATATTTTTTTGTAGTAATTATTTATTAATATATTTTAAAAATTAAAACTTTAATTGTGTACTCATAATTTCATTAGTTATAAATTTTTTTTGAGTGGTCACTATTGAAGATGAGAGAAAATTTCAAAATATATTGTTTTAATAAATTTTTTATTTCAAAACAACATAGGACAATACATGGATAATACAATAATTTTACAATTTTTTTTGTCCAGTAATCATGCAAAATAAATGGAGAACAGTACAAACAGTTTTGTGATGTCTATTAAATTAAATATCAAAGCGATAACAGTCATAAAGCAATTTAAGCAGGTTGTGTTGTCCCACAAACATCTTATATTTGTCAGATTCTTGTATTGTTTTTATTCACGTATCAAGCGGAACCTATAAGTATAAATCTTATGTCTTTGAATAGTTTTTGTTTTTAATTAATTTTTATAATTAATTTAATAAAACATATTATTATTAACAAAAATAACAATACATGTAGAGCATGAAGGCTTTTGTATGAGTGATCATTGAGCCCCGTGAATTGAACAAATTGAACAAACTGAACAAGACCATTGATCTAATTTGGTTGCGCTTTCAAAAAAGCGGTTTAGTTTCAGTTCTAAAAAATTCGAAACGTATTGAATTTAGTGGATTAAAAAGTTGAAACATTTTAAAATATTTTAAAATATTTTTTATTTATAAATAAAATATATTTAAAATTTTAAGAGACTTTTAAATTAGTGAAAAGTTAATATATAATTATACATTAATTTAATAGGGATGCTTTAAAAAAATATTAATATAAAATTCAATATAATAACTTTACCAACTCTACTACAATCTCAACGTATGCTTATATTGAATAAATAAATAAATAATTAAAATTTTAAATCAGGAAAGCTTGTGTTTGATAGGGGAATATCCCACTTGGGATTAGGGATAACTTTTGAAAAGTTTTGAATTTTTTGGGGAAAAATTTTAAAGTAAAGATATTAATGATAAGATAGCTATGTGGCTTCCATGCATTGGTGGGTGGATCATTATTATATTCTTAAACTTAAATTAAAGTTTTTGGCGGGAAAATTTTTTATTGGGGAATGTGTTGGGGATATCCCATTTGGGGATATCCCCATATCAAACACAAGCTTTAGGAAGCCAAAGGAATTCCGCTTTGGTTCCATTATTTATATAATTTCGATTCGGTTCAATTTGAGTTGGTAAACTATCAATCCAAATAGTTTGGCTCATATTGAGTTTTTATAAACCCTAAACCCTAAACCTGAACACCTTATAAACCATTAACTAATTGGTATCAAACTAATGGCCAAAAAAAAAAAAAAGAAACCAAGTATTTCTCATTGTTTTTGGATATACATATCTCCATTGTTAACTTTATGAAATCTTGGTATCAAAAGTAATTTTATCAATGTTTTCTCCAATTCCAATAGTTTTTAGTGGGTTTTTTTTTGACATATATATAGGGGATAAACGCCTCCATAGAGGAACATTAAGGGGCGTGGTTTTAGGTGACGAACACTCTTGACCTCTCATCGTGCGCATATAGATGTGGGGACTCGAATTTTGGAGCTTTGTGCTCACCAAGTGAATTACCCAAACTATTGCCCACATTTATGGGGGCGGAGACCCAAACCTGAGAGCATACTCAATCAAGTGAATTATCCAACGCACGGAATCCAAGATACCGCTAGACCAATGGTCCTTTGGTCTTTTTAGTGGTTTTTTGAACACTTAATTTCCTTTTCTAAATTCAATAACCCAAAGAACCACACCTTCAACAAGATTTCCACACCAAATATTGCTACTCAGATCCCTACTAAGGGCTTCACCTTGTTGAGGTCGTGAGTTTGAACCGTGGGTGAGGGCACTTTTCTGAGTACATAAACAATGATAGTGACTCAGTGAGTAAGACTTTCTTGCTCACTGTGCACATATCCCACCCTCCAATATCTCATGATGAGGACTGTGCACACCCTTGACTTTGACTTAGTAGCTAGCCGATCTTTCTGTCAAAAAATAATAATAATAATTAAAAAAAAGCAAGAGCATTTGCATTAGAAATACTTCGCCAAAGGTCACAAAGTGCTTGAACTTGTCTAAGGCACCGGAGGCGTTTGATACATCCCCTCCACATGCCAATAGACCGCATAAAGTTTTGAGTAGTGATAAAGATTTTAATAATTCTTTTCAAAAAATTTTATGACCTCAAGTTAAAGATTTTTCACCAAGCATTCCATCATCCTCTTTTGTTCTTTAGCTTTCCAAGCAGACCTCTAATTAATATGGAAGATGTAAAAGGAAGACTGATGATATACACTGATAATTTAGTCAAGACTCATGAAGGATGGAGATAGGAGGGACTGCAGTGGAGGAGAACTGGAAAGGAGGTGTAAGGCCACCCTTACTGTATTTCAAGAATGGGATATCCAGCACATACCAAGGGAGGAGAACAATGTCACTGATGCATTGGCTACATCAGCCAGAAGACACAACAACTGGGAGCATTACAAGAGTTATGAATGCATGCCTGAGCATACCAGGCACTTAGTGAAATCTTTTATCCAAGATTTGAGACTCATTGTACCTAGGTTCTACTTTGTGTTGAAACTCCTTTCATACAAAAAAAAAAAATATGCAAGATGTAAAACCGTAAGCTTTTATTGATAATAGTTTTACAAGAATCATAAATTTGATTCTCTCTTTTCCTTTTGGTACTTTCTTCTGGTTTTGAATCCTTCAGTACCAAGGTGCTTGACAAATTTTTGGACATAAAGAAACCAAATAGCCTATCCTATCTTCTATGTGACTATAATTTGGCCCAAGGAAATGCAAATGGAGAGTGTTGGCTTCATGTTTCTGACTTTATACACATTTTATCCCACAATCAAAGTTGAGCCCTACGTTTTTACCAAAAAAAAAAGTTGAGCCCTACGAATAGCATTATATTCATCCTATTTAATTATGTTCATACTCCAAAATGAGTTCTTATATGCATAGACAACAAATGAGCATATTGAATATATCTTTGAATCTCTGCATTGTGATTTCAGCATGTCTCAATGTTTTGAGGTGTCTCCCCCTGTTTGGGAAGCATCATATATTAAACCGTCACTACCAAACCATCTGTGTTCAAACCCAAATCCCAAATTTGATAGTGTGACAAACTCAAAGGAAACACCAAAATTGAACCTAAATTAGGATGAGAAAATCCAAGTAGATAGAGAGAGGTGGAGCAACCTCGACCAATGCAACGCTCAAGATCTAAAGAATATGCAAATTGAAACAACTTAGGAATGATCTAAATATCTTCCTTGTTTCTCAAGAACATGATATTATAAATGATTTAGGAGTAGGAGTCAAACATCTTCCTTGTTATAGAGGATAAATTAAATAAAAAAGAGGAGATAAGACCTATCAAACCTGTATTAATTGAATGACGGTGGATGATTAATGAAGGATGAGTCCAAAGTTTTGAATCAGCAACAGCATCAAGTAGCATACCAAGTGATTTTCAGAGAGCCTGCTGTTTAATTTTCTGAGTGTATAGGAAAAGAAGAGGAGGGAACAGTGAAAGAGAGAAGGGCGTGCCCATAAGCCAGGTTCTTGTCGTGTACCTTAACCTCTTTGTCCCCTTGCGCTTGACGCGTGAAGATAAGAACATTTGAAGGGAGAAGAGGACAAAGGAGAGGTTTGGAGGCACTCACAGGGCCCTCCTTGCAATCCCCCCACACACACTTTCCTCCACCCTTGTAACAAAAGAACAAAAGGGAAAGAGAGAGTGGTGTTTTGTTTTTGTTAGGGAGTTTTCGGAGTCTAGCAAAGATGAGGAATAACCAGGCCAGCCTTATTCCCCTTCTTCTCACATGAGACAAGGCCACAAACAACTCAACTTATATATTTTAATTATTATCACAGATAAGCCCTGAGCTGTGTGAATGAACAAAGTAACAACAACAACAACGCATGGAAGAGGCTGCTGAAAGGTCTAAGTATCTACAGGACCATCACGCACAATTGCACTAATTCCATATTCTCCCACCCTCCCAAGCACACACCAAAGCGATGTGGACAAAGCTCTTGGCGTTTGTCGCTAAGCCTCTCGCCAAACATGAGGTTCCCTTTCACACCCCTCTTTTTCTCCTCCAATCTCTCCCATTTCCATTTCCTCACCCCCTCTCTCCTTCCCATCACTGGAAGTAAACTGAAGCCATAGCAAACTAGGAGCCCCCCTTTTTGTTTTTGTTTTTGTTTCTCACCAGATCTTAAGCACATCTTGCCCAGAGAGTGACAGAGGGAGACCCCTGCACTCAGCTCCAACCTTTTTCAGGTGAGTGAATCAGTAAGTACAACTGTTTATGGATGGTTAGTTAGTCACCAGCTTTTTTGAGTGTCAGGAGGAACCGGGGATGATCCAGGACGAAGCTTCATCATCCCCGTTCCAGTACTTCTTGATGTCAGCCTCACCGAGCGCGGCCTCGCTGGGGTCGCCATACACCCCGGGCCTGCGCGAGCTCAAGTCCGACGAGCGCGGGCTCTACTTGATACACCTCCTGCTCAACTGCGCCAATCAAGTCTCCGCCGGCTCACTCGACCAAATCAACCACTGTCTCGAAAACATCTCTCTGCTCGCCTCCCCGGACGGTGACACGATGCAGCGCATCGCGTCCTACTTCACACAAGCGCTCGCCCTCCGAGTGCTGCGCTCGTGGCGTGGCTTCTATTTCGTGCTCAACCCCCCGCCGCCGAGCCCCGCCGAAGCCCTCGCCGCACGACGCCACTTCTTCGAGCTCTGCCCTTTCTCAGACTCTCGTACACGATCTCCAACCAGGCTATCATGGAAGCCATGGAAGGTGAGAAGATGGTGCACATCATCGATCTCAGCGCCTCCGACCCCGCCCAGTGGGTCGCGCTCTTCCACTTGCTCAGAGACCGAAAGGAAGGCCCTCCTCACCTGAGGATCACCGGCATTAACGAGCAGAAAGAGCTGCTTGACCACACCGCGTTGCTCTTATCCGAAGAAGCCGAGAGGCTCGACATCCCCTTCCAGTTCAACCCGGTCGTGGCCAAGCTCGACAACCTCGACACCGAGAGACTCCGGGTCAAAACAGGGGAAGCCCTCGCCATCGCTTCTGTTCTTCAGCTGCATTGCTTGCTAGCTTCCGACGACGATGCTCTTCCGGAAGACCCTGTTCTCAGCTCCAGGAACTCCAGCAGCATCGCCCAGTTCCGTAGAATCGTCCAGACGAGTCAAGGAACACTAGGGGAACTACTCGAGAGGGATCTCTCGATGAATGGATACAGTCTGAGCCCGGACTCGGCCTCGTCATCCCCGTTCGCTCCGACGCCGTCGGCGAAGATGGAGAGGTTCTTGTCCTGGTTCTGCGGGCTGTCGCCCAAGATCATGGTGGTGACGGAGCAGGAGTCGAACCACAACGGGAGCAGCATGAACGAGCGGTTCATGGAGGCGCTGAACTTCTACGCGGCCCTGTTCGACTGCCTTGAGTCGACGTTGCCGAGGCCGTCGGCGGATAGGATGAAGGTAGAGAAGATGCTGTGGGGAGAGGAGATAAGGAACATCATAGCGTGCGAGGGGGCGGAGCGGAGGGAACGCCATGAGAAGCTGGAGAAGTGGGTGCAGAGAATGGACATGGCCGGGTTCGGGCGGGTGCCGTTGAGCTACTACGCCATGCTTCAAGCCAGGAGGTTGTTGCAGAGCTTTAATTGCGATGGCTACAAGATCAAGGAGGAGAATGGTTTTTTCCATCTCTGTTGGCAGGATCGCTCTCTTTTCTCCGTTTCTGCTTGGAGATGCAGGAGGTTTGATTGATTGTTTCTTTTTTTTTTCACATCTTACAGTATTTTTTTTCTTTTTTCTTTTTCTCTTTTTTGAATGGATAAAACTTTTAATGCATAACTCATCACCATCTTTTTTCTTTCTGATCTGCAATTTTGCAAACTCTTCTGACTAGAGGTTGGCTCCATTTTCATACAGAGATAATGTTAGTGTGGAAGGTTTTGTTTGCCAAAGTTTCTCAATGTTTGTTACTTAGATTTATCAAGAACTTATTGGCTTGAAGTCTGACAAGGTTTCTCCTGGTTTGTTCTTTTTTACTTGTTTATGTTGATGTTGTGAAAGGGGGTGTTTGCATGCATTTGTCTGCTTAGAGTAAGGTGGGCGAAGTTGGTACTTATTTTTTTTTGTATAGACAATGACTGCTCTTAGTTAAAACCGCTCTTACTGTCTGAAGGTTGCGTGAGCCAGTATGATTGTTTATCTGCTAAAAGGTTTGAAGCTCCTGACTCTTTCATTGTTCTAACATGGGCACGGGCCGGTTAACCGGGCCCGGCGGGCCCAACCCGCCGGTTCCGGGCCGGCCAAATCCGGACCCGGAACCGGCCCGGGCCACAGGGGCAACCCGCCGGGCCGGGTTGACCCGCCGGACCCGGCGGGTCACGGGTCACCTTCGGGTGACCCGTAACCGGCCCGGGCCACAGTAGAGAACCGGCGGGCCGGGCCCAACCCGCCGGTTAACCGGCCGGCCCGCCGGTTTTTATTTTTTTTATAATTTTTTAAAAATTATTTAAAATATACAAAATATATACATTAAAAATTGAAAAAAATAGCAAAAAAGGTGAAAAAAATGTTTAAAAAACAACTATGATATTTTGATATAAAAATATAATGAGAAAAAAATGTAAAACATTGAAAACTATAAAATTCATAATAAAATCTAAATTGTATAATTAAATATATATTTAAAAATATGAAAAAATGAAAAAAAAAACAAACCTATGCTTTTATGTATAGAAATTTGAAAACTATAAAATTCATAATAACATCTAAGATTCTAAATTGTATATTGTATAATATATATTTAAAAATGTGAAAAAATGAAAAAAAAAACAAACCTATGCTTTTATGTATAGAAATTAGAAATAGAATAAGAAAATGTAATTTTTTTTTGAAAACTATGATATATCATAGATTCATACTATATATCATAGACTCATGGTATCATAGATTCATAGTTGTTCATAATATTATGGTTTTCAATTTTTTTGAAAAAAATAAAATATAATTTGAAAATTATCAAAAAAATGTAATTTAATGATATTATGATATATAGAAATAGAATGCAAAAATGGAAAAAAAAATGTAAAAAACTATGACATTATAATTACGGCACTTGCACTTAATTCGTTTACCTATCGAATTAAGTTGCCTCGTATCCTCTTGGGTGTAAGAGGAATCAAAGTTCGACGTAGTTCTCTTTACCTTAAAGCTGGGTAGGAGTTGTCACCCACTTACCTATTCATGCGTCGAGGTTCGCTCTTGCTGCATTATCGGGGCGTTGTTGCCTCATCATGTTATCGGTGAAGAAGAAGTTAAACAAACACGGACTTCACCTGCTTCTTGTTATGCCGTCGGTTGCAGCACGCTTCCAATCATCTGCAAACTTGAATTTCAATGTTTGGTGGTGACAAATGTGAGCGTGTTGAATCCAAAGATGTTTCCACTTGCAATCGAAAAGTCTTTCCTTGCAGACGCTCGTAGACATAGGGCACGCGAAAATATCCTTTACAAGTAATGAAAGAATAGGATACGGATTTCCATTACCTTGCCACCAATGAAGAATATCAAAAGTCATGTCTACATTCACGTCCTCGTGAGAACCTAAGGTGGTATTCAAATACGTGTCGACCTCTGTGGTATTGAGAACCCCTAGGCTTCTTCTTCGCTTCTCACTGTCGAAATGAATCTCCCCACTACCGCTAGACTGCTTCTCGCTTCATACAACCCTTTGCTTGGAACTATATGACTATAACGAAGCGGTAGCTCTCATACGCTTCAACGAAGTTGTAACTTAACTTCACTAATAATTACACTAACATCCGTAAAAGCGTACGGAATAGGTCCATACCATTGAGAGTCTAACTCACTCATGACCCATTGTTGACTATCTTGACCTCCATTAAACCCTAAGAACTTGTAATAAGCTTCTAAATATGCATTTAAACCTTCTAATTTTTGCCTAGGATCTAAAGCAAATGCAACTAAAGCAATAGGAGGTATATCTCTATAATAAGCTTAACCACTTTGCCTTCATCTCTAGAAGGCCCGTAACTAATTGAGCATCTAATCTAAAGTTCCACATTTGTTCAAAGAATATCAACAAAGCACCATACAAGAATAAATGTAGGTGGGAAAAATAAACTTGCGAAAACAAATTTGTACATGTATTAAACACGAGAAAGCAATTCCATAACTCTAGTAGCAATATTCCATTGGTATTCAAATAAACTAAAATTTGGCAAAGCTTCATTAACAAAAGCAAATCAACAATGTCTTATAAGGAAATGTCGCATTAAGAAGCCTATAGGTAGAGTTCCATCTAGTTTTTAACGTCTTTTTGGGAATTTTTTAGGCCTCATGTTATTTGCTTTACAATAACGAATTCCATTGTTTCATCAATGTCATGTTCCTTCCTATATATGATACTATATCCCTAATTGGTCCTACAAATTGTTTTAGTGACTCTAACCGGGTTTGTACACATAAGTTCAATACATGACAAGCACATCTAATATGGAAATATTTGCCTCGCATGAAGGCCTCAAATATTCTTCCAAAGGTCTAATCGAGGCCGTATTAAGCGGAGGCATTTATCAAATGAAATTGAAAAATCCTAAAACTCAAACCATATTCTTGATGATCCCACGAATCATCCTATAAATATTATCGATATGAGACTTCGTTGAATACCTAAAAGCAATGACTTCGCTTTTGGATATTCCACGAGTCATCAATCCAATGTGCCGTAATACCCATAAAAGAATTTTCATGGAATACATCGTCCATATATCGTAACATAAAGAAACAGAGGAGGTACAAGAGCGAAAAAAATACTCACAAAGATTTTCTTTTTCCATGTTTGTATTGTTTGAAGATCGTTCTTTGAATCGTCCTCCTTGATACCTTTTGCATGCGGTTACAGCGTCCTCATTTGATGCACTCTTGCACTTGGCAACGCCGCTCACTTAAAGTTGAATGGCAAGTGCTCCACGTAAATCATCTCCGCGATTTTATCCCTATATCTCCGGTTGAGAAAATGTAAAATAAAGAAGAGTGGGAACCCGCATCTTCGCGTCTACGCTTAGATCCAATTTGAGATTGATTTCGAGGGATTTCCTACTTTGTCAGGATGCTTCTTCTCCATATGTCACAGCAAATGTGCCATACCCTCCTCCTTTGCTATGCTTAAATTGAAGTACAATACTTACACTTAGCATGTATTCACGTTGCCATCATTGTCATACACTTTTGTAAAATGTACTTTAAAAATATCCGGATTTTGTAGTTGTTTCGAAGTGGGGATTTGTTCCTCCTCCGGTTTACGAGGGCGCTGATGGGCGGTGTCGGTGCATCGGCTACACCTTCGTACTCTTCTTGCCATTCATTGCTCTCTTGAGTAGGCAAGGAGGCCGAACCGACAATGCCTTTTCCCCTCGAGCTTCCACCACCACGTGATGCCATTTCTCTTGAGTAAGCCGAAGTGCCGAACCCCGATCCAATGAAGGGAATTGTTGAGAGCCTTGAGACTTGAGAGAAATATAAAAATTAAGAGAGAATAGAGTTTGATGTGAGAATATGAGATTGAAGAGTGAAATTGAAGAAGGAGAGGAAGAAGAGTATACTATAACTATATATAGAGTTTAATATAATTAAAAGAATTAAAAAAAAAACCAACCAACATTGTGTAAGTCGTTGGTTGTGTAATGAGACAGAGAGACAGATCTCTCTGTCTCTCTGTCTCACACATTGTAGTCGTTGGCTGGCGGCCAGCCAACGGCTACAATTTGTTTTTTTGTTTTAATTTTTTTTTTTAATAAAAAGTCAAAAACCCGTCGGTTCAACCCGGCTGACCCGGCGGGTTGAACCGGTGGGTCCAAACCGTATGGCCCGGCGGGTTGACCCGCCGTCATTCAGGGTTCAAACAAATGGACCCGTAATGTAGGCCCGCTACTTGTAGCGGGCGGTTCAAGCATTCTCGATTTCCGACCCGGCCGGTCAGTTGACGGCGGGTTTTCGAGGCGGTTTAAGTCGGATTCGAGGGCGGACCGGCCGTGCCCTCTAGTTCTATGGGTTAAATGATTCCTCTTATGGTCTTGTCTAGAGGTATCTATGATGATAGATACCTCAGGAGAATTTCAATTCGTCGAAAAAAAAAATGATTAGATTTAATAGAATGATTTTACCCTTTCAAAATAATACCAATACAATCTTGTATTTATAAATTGAAAGCATAATATTTTTCAGGTTGAGTTACACCCTTCCAAACTCCCTAATTTTGTGTGTTGTCAGTTACTAATTAGAAACAATCTATTTCATCTATGGTCTGTGTTATTGGATATGGAAGAAATTCTGTTAGTCTTGGCTAAAAAGAATTTTTGTGATGGTCCCTTATAAAACACTGGATTGAAAGCTTACGTTACACTCCATACGAGGAGAGTACGGACCATTGTTTCTCGCAACAACTACAAGGAGAGTAACGATCATTTGTTCAATCAAATGCCAATATCTTGGTGAAGTGTGGTCCCACTATGCATAGCTTCGTTGGGATCCCCCACCCACCCACCCACCCATCCACCCAACAAGATACAAGATATGTGGGGAAGACATTCGATCAGCCAAAGGTTACAGAAAGAACTCCGAAAAGGGTGGCATATGTTAGTGTTGGTTGTTACCTGGAACCTCTTGATGGAAAAGAATGAGAGATGTTTCAATGACAGACATCGTGTTTGTAAGAGACTCATTTGACACGCCGACTTCCTCTTCCTCTCGTGGCTTGATAGTGCCCATGCGACCCAACAGATGCATCTACAGGCAATGAGAGCCCTCATCAATCACAGCTAGGGTTGTAAACGGGCCGAGCTTGATCGGGCTAGGCCCAGCTCAAATTCGGCTCGAAATAGCCTAGCTCGAGCTCGAAATTAGCTTGAATAAGTTTGCTCGAGCTCGGCTCGATTTTAATTTCGAAAGCTCGAAATTAAGAACTCAATTATAATTTTGAAATCTCGGATTTAGTTTCAAATTAAAAACTTATTTATCAATTAAATTTTTTTATATTATATATTATATATCAATACTAAATATTACATATTTTATTCATATATTATAATATTTATTAATATTTATTATTTTTATATTAATTTTTTATATTAATTTTATATTATATATTAATATATTAATATTAAATTGAAGGCTCGAGTCGAGCTCGATCGAGCTCAACTTCGACTTGAGTTCGGGTCAAAATTGAAGCTCGAAATAGCTTTCACTGAAGCTCTCAAAATTTTGATCGTCTGGACATCCCTAATCAGCCTTGCCTCACCCTCACTAGGGAGGAGCACATGCCAAGACCCCCCAGGACGGACTTTAAACAGGATGACCTCGAAGGACCAAACCTACCCTCGCTCCTGCAAACCACGGTGGACTAATGTAACACTCGGTCCAACAAGGGACCTCTGTATCTTGCTTTAGCAATCAAATAAAGGAATGTGGTTTATCCACTTTTATCCAAAAAAAAAAAAACTTATGATGGTAAGTACAATAATTATCACGTGGGATGGTATTAAAAAATAACTTAATTATATTTATACATCTCTAAAAATATGAAATTCATATATATATATATATATGTGTGTGTGTGTGTGTGTGTGTGTGTGTGTGTGTGTATTGATGTCAAGATCTGTCCCTTCTAGGGATCTGGACTAATCACGATCAACGGATGAGAAAAACTTTGTTTGAACAAGTATTTGAGAAAAGATCTAGTATTGTGGATGCCTTCTTCTTCTCGAATGGTGGTCTCCTCTTGCAAGCAGACCTTCAAGGGTTACTAATCATCGAGAATAGGATCTGCATTGATCATGATCAATGGATGAGAAAAGCATCGCTTCAACAAGAATTTGAGAAAAGATCAAATACTATATATGTCTTCTTCTTCTCAAATGGTGGTCTCCTCTTGCAATCAGACCTTCAGGGGTCGCTGTTCATTGGGAATAGGATCTGCACTAATCACGATCAATGGATGATAAAACTTCGCTTGAACAAGTATTTGAGAAATTAAGATCCAGTACTGTGGGTGTCTTCTTCTCGAATAGTGGTCTCCTCCTGGAATCAGGCTTTTAGGGGTCGTTGTTCGTCGAGAATAGGATCTACAGCGCTTGTGCCCTGGGGTATCTTCAACACTCAAGTCAGCGAGAGTAGAAGAGAAGAGGAGAAGAAGACAAAAGAGATATAGAGAGAGTTTTTGTATTGTGTACCAAATGAGAGGATTGATCTTTGCGCAATCAGCTTCTCCATCCCTTCAATTGCCCCGGGAGTGATGACAATGATTTCGCGCTTTATTGTGAGATGGTTTGCAATGACCCGACCATTACTATGAAATTCTCTAAGTGATGTTGGGGGTGACTTTGGCCCTCCCAAAGAATATGCACGAGACCCACGCATCTCACGACGCCCACAATCTTTTTAGACACCCGAGATCAAGTCATGTGTTGATTGAGATTTCATTTTGTATCACTTTCCCCAAACATCCGAGGTCGACTAGCCCTCAACTCGTGTCGGCCCTCAGGGAAGTTCAATTGTCGATTGCATGTTGGGTTTGATCAAGGGGGTTCTCAACTTTCAGGCCGAGAATAGCCTTTTCGGAGCGAGACCAAGTTGACAAGGTTGGTGCTCCATATCAATCTCTATTACTTCGTCGCGACTTTGACGAACACATCATCTTGATTTTTGGGGCTTCTTGCCTGAAAAATTATTGTCAAGTGCGGGTGAGGTGATCATAAGCGTAGTTCTCGATGCTCGTGTGTTATTAATCCATGAAGACGTCAATTTGGGAGGCATTCTAAGCCGTTGGATATTAACCGACGGTTTAGAGGATCATGCCCACAAGTAATGCTTGTAAATAGGGTCACAAAGAGTTAGGGTTTTATCCTACGACCTTCTGCTTCTTTGTCGTCACTTCGAGAAAGTCTCATGTTTTCGCCTTGGTGAACCATAATAATTAGTGAACAAGTGTAAGTTTCGCTGTCCTACAGTATGAAGTACTGACCACACAGTTCTGCAACTCTTCTTAGTCTTCTCCAACCAAGGTAATGGAAATCACCCATTTCACTTCTAGGCTGTGAGGGCTCACGGAGTCACGTCCATTAGTTTTTCTTTAAGTTCCCATGAGATCTTCCAATCGTGCGACGCCTTGGCTATTCTTCCTCCCTTCCATAGTAGACTTCCAACTTCCTCTGAATGAGCTCGTACTCCTTGACCAAGGGAACTGACCGTGTGCATAGAGTTTTTTAGGACCGGTTTCCATCTTCTAATCCCTTCTTTGTTTCGTGAGATCCACTATTTTTATCACATTTGTCTTGCCCAGATTCTCCCAAACTCATAGAGATTCCATTGTGAATTTGTCATCTAGTTCCAACGTCGCAGCTATAAGCATACGCTCCATTGATTTCGCCTCCTATTTTATTTGAAAAAGTACCCACAATCTGAGGACTGGTACTATTTTGCCGCTCAGAGCGATAAGTTGTTCTTAGGTAAGACCCCTTCTGTCATTCATGAATTGAAGTCTGGGTTCTTTTTTGTTTTTTGTGAGTGTTTTATGTGAGTCAAGGGGGTAGGTCCCAACCTCATGGGCCTCCCCTAACACGAATTCCTCCTATAAGAATGAAATGTCAGCTACCAAGAAAGAGCACTTAACCTTTCTCCAAAGTACGATTTCAACTTCTCTTCCTGACGTAGTTACAATAGAGAGCCTTAAAGAGACATGCCTTTTCATAGTACTGGGTAGGATGTCTATTTAACATGTTTGCTATAGGGAAGTTAGATTGTGTCCAACTAGTTGATCTCATATTTGCAAAGGCCCCAATGGACCGGCGCCATTAGAGTCAAACCTTGAGGATCGAGTTCGTAGGTTCTCAATCCAGCTCTTCTATTTCTCAAAAAGGGAAGCGGCCTACTGAGGAATATGTGCAGTCGAGGAACAAAGCTCAGGCCCAACCAGAAGCCTATACTATTCGCAGGACTTCGTCGGTTAAGGAGGCAAATCTATCAGTCGACTTGATTTGTAGGCCTCGGCAACCTCAAGTAATCTTACCATAGCCGAACCCCCAACCCCTTTCTTTGACATCTTCGCCGACCTCCAAGATGCCAACCTCCGAAGTCCCAATCCCCGAGGTCTTAAGACTGGAAGACCCCTTTGTGCTCAACAGCAAACCCTCAGTATCAGGTAGCTTCGAGGTGAAATCATTCCTTCTCTGACAAGATAGCAGTGATCGAGGCTTTCCAAGCCATCTCTTTAGAGGTAGACATCGCAACTCTGCGAGGGCTTAGTGGGGAGGAGATAGCCTCCTGGCTAACTGTCACGCCCCGACCCGGATCTCGGGACCTCGAGCGCGTCAACAGACCGGCTGTATTCAAGCAGAGACAAGCTCAACTCAAATACAAGGCCTAAAAGGTGATAAGCAGATAACAATCCATAACATGAAATAAACTCAAGTTCAAAGGAACATAGAGTCATAAGGGTCCATAGGCCCTATAAATAGTCTGGTCCCTATACGGGTCCTACACAAAATAAAGCTCACAAAATAAAAGATAAAGGAGTCCCCCAGACCTCGGATCTCCTAGTGACCTCTTCACAGCTCCACCTCCCTTAAACCTCGGAATCTGTAAAAGAGAGAAAGAGCAAAACGCATGAGCTTTCGAATGGAAAGCCCAGTAAGTACCCCTGCGGGGTTACAAAGACATAAGTAAACAATATGTCAAACAATGAGGTCACAATCCCAAGAAAATACAACCTAGGAGTCTACCAGAACAATCCAAAGGTACGACCTCTGATGACAGAAACCCTTGGGCTCTGTGATGAGTTTCAAAGAAAACTCAAGGATCACTCCCAGCCAGTATGTCCGACTGCTGGCACGTAAGCACGCGACCTTACGGTGGATTCGACCCTCGATGCCGCAAATCGGTAGAACTACCTCTCATATGCGATGTGCTGCAGTCGATTACCACTACCGGCTGGAAGACCACCAGAGAATCGCCTCTCTGGCAAGGCAGACAGAAATGCCAGGGGGTCCTGTCCCTGAACACTTCCCTATCGAAGCCCCCACGCTCCACCGAGTCCGGGTAGTAGACCACAACAAACAGGGATACCAACATCCCGTAAACAACCATACATGCTCAACAGGATTCAAAAATAAATAATAACGCATGTATGTTATCAATGAAGCATAAGTAATCAAGGCATAGGCAAGTCCAAGAAAACCCGAAACCGGGTGGGAACGAGGCAAGTGTACTTACCTCCTGGTGAAAGTAGAAGTCTTCTTAGAATCCCCTGGAATGCCTTACGTCTCCCCGAGAGTATCTGGCATATATAGGCTCTATTAGAGTCAAGATTTCAGCAAATCTCTGTCTCTAATCCCACATGTATGCCTATCATTCTTGTTGGGCCTAGGCCCACTAGCGGGTCCTAAAGACCATCTCTCGGGTTATGGGTCCTTTTCCCCTGTTTCCACATCTTTTAATTGTCTCTGGACCCAACTTAGTCAAACCTAGTCAACTCTACATTCACATATCGGGTCTGAACCCTATTTGGTCAGCTCTAGTCAATAGTCGAATTGGGCCCACTACTAAGCCCATTAAACGATTTGGCTTACTTGTCCCCTAACATAG
Organism: Dioscorea zingiberensis; assembly: GCA_026586065.1. NCBI lineage: Eukaryota > Viridiplantae > Streptophyta > Magnoliopsida > Dioscoreales > Dioscoreaceae > Dioscorea > Dioscorea zingiberensis. Next base: position 138,608 of record JAGGNH010000064.1, on the reverse strand, counting down.
GTATTATTATAGAACAAATACCTTAGTTTGTTACATTTTCAATGTCACAATCTAATTAATCAATTAAATCCAAGTGACATAAACTACCTAGGTTGATAACACCTTTAGTCAATATGTCACACTACTATAGTTTCATAGAATTATTCTCAATCATACTAGTTAATTAATTAATTAATTTTTGTCACATTGCTAAGTCCCATATAGCTATTTTAACTATACAAACAATTAATTAATTATTTGTCACACTTCCATAGTTTCCAAAGAATCATTTCAACTAATTAATTACTATTGAATTAATTAATCAAAATAATTATAGTTACTATTATTAATATATATATATATATATATATATATATATATATATATATTTATATTTATATCCTCTCTTCTTCTTCGTTTCTTCTTCATGAGCCGAGCCTCTCCGAAGTTCAGGGTGGTCACTGGTGACCACTCTGCGCACCCAGACAACTACACTAAGGCCCGCGACCTCGCCGGACATCCCTCATACTCCGGCCGGTCACCGCTCCTCTCCAGCTTCTTCGTTGAAGCTCTGCTATTCCGGCCGAGCAAAGCTTTACTCCGGTGACACTCGACAGACCACAGGACTGCATGTCCTCTCTACTATTATAACAAGAAGGAAGAGCACTTACAGGCGAATTGCAGACGGCAATCTACACCGGACCAAGCCTTCTGTTCGACAGTGAGCACTTGCAGACTTCTCCGGCGAGCTCGGTGGCGCTCACGGTGCACTGCAGTCCTCTCTCTTCCCCTTTTCACGACCTCGGCCTTCTCCTCCGCTCCAAAGACGACACTGGAGGTTGAGTGCCTGTCAAACGCTGGTGACAAGCACCCTACTTCTCTCACTGACCGCTGGTGCCGGAATCCTCTCCTCCACAATGATTTCTCTGCTCCCACATGAAGGCAGGCTGGCCCTTTTATAGGCCAGGGATGAAGAAGAGGAAGCGAGACGAGCTCGCGTTTCAAGTGACCGCCGGTCTCCTCGCGCGTAACGGCCGGAAAGGAAGGGACCGGTCGCGCGGTGGCTCCGGTGGCCGTTTTGCTGGAGGGGCCGTGGCCTCGATTCGGGTCCTCGTGGATGTGAGGTGAGGATTTGTTGATCCATCTCGGCGGCTTGGATTTAATTCCAAGGTCTCCGGATCCAACACCTTCTTGGATTAATCGGCAGAGATCTCATCAAGATTACCACCGATCTCCTCTCGCCGCCGTGCTAAACGCTGATCACAAGATGAACGGCCACGGCCACCCGCACCGCGTTAGTTCACCCCGTATAAACCTCCTCTCTTGCCTCGCATATCATCCATGATCAGATGGATTAAACCTCAGCTCGACACGTGGCTACACCATAGCCATTATAACGCCTCGCGATCAGACACGGTCTGAGATGATCTAATCTCAGCCGTTCATCCATTATTTATAGAGTTTTCTCAACGAAAATTTACGAGAGGTCCCCGGATGTTTTTAGGTTACATTTAAGTCCATCCATGAGAGAGGGAAGAATTACCTTTCAGTCCTTAAGACTTCCTAAATTACAAATCAACCCCTTTGGTCCCCCATAAACCCTAATTAGGGTTTAAACCTCTTTAACTTAATTTTCCCCCTATTAAATCCCCGTTTAATATTCCCTGGGAAAAATATTTGATTAACAAATAATTTTAAGGAAAATTTAACACGTTTATTTCTTTAAAATTTCTTGGATTTTACACTAACTCTGACTGGAATAAAGATAAGTTTCTATCCATGGTGATGTCCTTGCTTTCTAGTTATTTATCTTTGACCACTAATGTGTTACTTTCTTTATGTAGTCCATTCTCTTGATGGCCCATATAGCCAATGAAGTTTCGAGAGGAGGTCGCGCTTGGTGACTCTTCAAGGGAACTCTTATAGAAGATAAAAGGCCAATCCGCTTAGCTTAATGACAAGGTTTCAGAGCTTTAGCTCCAAAATTCTGATATGTATGCAAAGATTGAGGCCGAGGAGAAGGAGAAAACCTGCATCTCGAACGAGTTAGTTAGGTGTCGATATCTCCTAAAGGCTTCGCAGAAGTATGGCGAAGACCTAATGAACGAGTGGGAGACGACGATCCAGGAGGGCATCAAGGCGTCAACCGAAAGGATTGTGGCAGAGTACCATGCCTCCAATGAGATCGAGGCAGAGCTTGACAGTGTCACGAGGGAAGCCATGGAGAACTTCTGGGACTCTGCTAAATTTTAGGATATTGTCCGAGCTGAGAGACTCGAGGCAGGAATAGAGGCAAACGAAGGCGATGAGCGACTTCAAGAACTCTGAGGATTTCAAGGAGATAGCTGCCAAAGAAGTCGCGGTAGAGGCGAAGGAGGGTTTTGAGATATTTTATGAGGTGACCTGTAATCATATAGAATTAAATTTCAATACTCTGGATTACCACGAGGCCTTGAAATACCTTCTTCCCTCTACTACTGAGGAAGAAGACGTGGAAACTGAGGTCGAACTTCTTGTCGATCTTGAGGAACTAGAGTTAGCGGGTCCTGAAATATCTACTTTGAATGAGGACAATATGTCTCTTATGGTAGTCATGGTGTCCTCTGTTGTGCCCAAGGTGTCTCTACTCGGGTGGTTGCCCGACAAATTCCTCAAAGAAGAAACTTTGTGTATTTTCTTTTCGTGCACTTTGTAAAACATTTTGTTGGTTGTTAATAAAGAAGTATTTAATTTACTCTTGAGTCCCACCTACCTCCGAATTTGGCTCTGGCTCTAAAGAGTTCAAATGTCGGCTAATGCCTAATGTATTCATCTACAAGTTGTTTCTCAAATATGATCGCGGACTTTATCTATTGTGTCATATCATCCTCGTCTAACGCATTGCAATGCTTGGAAGCCATGGCGCTTTGTCTTCCGAGGTGTTCTCGCAACTCGTAGAGGGTTGGAGTTTTTATGAGGCAGCAGTTTACGTGTTGCCCATTCATGGCCAACTTTATTATAGAAGTCTCCCGAGCTATTGGATTTTCTTGGGGAACATGCTTGTGGATATGGCCTATAAATAGGCTTGCAAAGGGTCAAGATCTTCATCTTCTACTCTTCTATCATATGGAAGAGCTCTCAACTTTTTTTCTTCCTTCTCAACTGAGGTAATTGAGGCTTTTCCTCCAACTTTAGAGAGCAAGTCACCGGTGTTGAGTCAATAGCCTCTATTTATATTTTCCTATGATGTAGATTTATCTTGTCTAATGGCTTCTCTCTAGACTTTTTTACGAGTGGAGACCTCTGTTGATATGCTTTTGTATATCTTTGTAGAAGCAGAAGAAGACAATGGCAAAATAGGCAGGTCACTCCGTCACTATAATGTTACATTAGCTAGAGCATAAGCAAAAGACTACAATGGAAAAATCATTAGAATGCTTCCATTAATTTCAGTAGGTTGGAGCAGTTGAAGTTGACACAAAAGTTGCAATTGAGCCCCAAACGTTGAGTTTAGCAAAACTCATAGTGTTAGCCATAGCCGTGGTAAGGGGGTGTGTATCTCGAGATGTATTCTGCTCTCCCTCGAGAATAATCTTTGAGTGTTTCCTTTTTCACACGCCCTTTGTATCGTCAGAACTTTCACAAATTATCAATAAAGAGATGTTTTCTTTACATACTTGTATCATGATTGTGTGGTCTTTACTCCCTGAGTCATTCATTACTGAGAATTATTATGTCGGCCTTTTAACCATTGGTTTTAGCCTTTAATCGCTGGACCTCGAGTCTAGCAACTCTTTGTGGTTCACCCTTCCGAAGTCCAACTAGGACTATCGTAAAATAAGAGCATGGTTCTCGGTGATCGGAAGAGAGGACTTGGGCCAAGCAAGGTAGGAGCACTCTACTTCTCTAGCCCTTCTCCTCGGTCATGAAAAAGACCATAAATAAGAGATCCAATAGGTTTAACTGATGATCCAATCACAATGAATTAATCCCTACCTTGAAAAAGGGGTTCTGAAAAGAGCCAAATTGTCACACTCTGAAGAGGGCTTTCGCGAGGAGGGTCATCTCAGCCAAACCGTAGGGTTTTAGTGGTGAAGATCTGCATGTCGTGAAAAGATGATAGGTGCTAATTTGTTCCTTGGCTAATAAATTTGTTCCTCAAAAGGGCGCTTTTAAAAAGCTGAAAAGTTAGGCCTTGAAAAGGGTGCCCATGCTGAGGGTTGTCCATGTTGAGGTCGGTGGGTGTTAGAAGCCAACATCTATGTGCCTTGAAAAGGGGATGGTGCCACCTAATCTTTTAGCGCCGAATTTGAGTCTAAGTCTTGAGGGTTTTAGCTGGCCAACATCTATGTGCCTTAGAAGGGGATGGGTGTGACCTCGATCCTCGAGGACCGAATTTGAGCAGAGAAGTCAATCCCTGAAAATGATAAAGGGGCTTGTATAAGCAGTGAAGTCTGATTTGCCTGACTCTTGGCCAAGCAGTGATAACTATCCTGCTCAGCTCCGAGGATACTTTTGGTGCAAGCTGTGATAACCCACCTACACGGTTCCGAGGGGACTTTTGGTACAAGTAGTGATAACTCACCTTCTCGCTTCGAGAAGACTCTTTATACAAGCAATGAAGACCTGCCTACTTGGCCCTAATGGGGACTTTTGGTACGAGTAGTGATAGCCCACTAGCTTGGCTCTGAAGAGACTTTTGATATAAGACACCGCGCATAGATAGAAAACATGTAATTCAAGAAAGACAATTACCTCTATTGATAATAATGGCCCTTCTCAGTTGGGATTCAAATTTCAAATCAATTCTCGTTGTTGTGGAAGATGTTCTTTAGCAAAACAATTTCTCCATGTTGAAAGGATACTTTTGTTCCTTAGATTTGTAGAAGCGGCCGAACCCGGCCACTGGGTGGTCGTTGTTTCCATGACATGTGCTTAGTCCTGCTTCTCTATAAGGTCGTGCTCGGCTCGAAGACCTTCATCATTGAACTCTTGGTCAAAAGTATGGGTCTGATACGTCAACTACCCGGTCTCTACGAGAATCATGACCTCAGCTCCAAAGGTGAGGCCGGAGGGCGTCTCTCCAATGGGGGGACGACTAGTCATTGGTACCCCTATAAAGTATTGTCAAGCTCGTCCACCAATTGGACTTGGCTTACTATACTGGGTCTTGTTTATGACATCGACCGCCATTAATTGGCGGATCAGTCATGGAAGTTAGCCTCACCTCAATGCCCAACTCGCGACATAACTCTCTCAAGTTATGGTTATCAAACCGCCGCCCATTGTTTGTGACTAAGGCATATTAGGATGCCAAATCTACATATGATAAACTTTTAGATGAAGTCTCATAAGCATTATGAAATCTTCACCAAAGGCTTTGCTTCCATCCACTTGGTGAAGTAGTTGATGGCTATAATAAGAAACTTCAACTATTGAAACTCCACAAGACAAGTGTTAGCTCTCATAAGAGAGCCATTTTATTAGGCATTTGTTCCATGTTGTAGAACCAAAATGTGGAGTTAAGAGGGAAAATTATATTCTTTTGGTCCTTATATTCATTAATTGCCTGCCTTGGTTGCTACACTTGATTTGTGTGTATTTTCATCGGAACCAAGAGTGAAGAACACCATGACGCTTCAAGATGAATATCACAACGCTGGAACATCGCGACGATCGATTGGAATGTCACAACATTTATTGTTAGAGGGATGGGCAAAATTCTCGTGCTGCACCTAACATCGCCGAGAACAATTCAAACGCCGTGGACGCTTCATTAAAGTCTATAAAAGAAGCTTTATTTTAGGTTTTATCCATCCTTTGTCTTGGCGGTGGCTACGACTCTAAGGCGATGATCCGGAGGCTTTTGGCGCCATATCTTGCGAGGAGAAGCTCCACACAAAGGGGAGAAGTTAATCTTTATTGTTTTATCATTGTTTGACTCTCTTTGTATCTAAACATGAATACTTGTTCTATAATTTGCAGATTGTGCATCTTTTATTCATGTTATTAGCTTGAACACCTTTTTTGGGGTTGTATGAATCGTATGGCTTGAATCTATAGTATCCTATGTTTTTCTTTTTTGTGTTGCTCTTGGATGTGTTTATGACTAATTCTTATTATAAATCATGTGTCAAGAGGCTATGAAAAATCTATAGCCATGTATGCATAAAGATATGTGTTTGTAGATGGCGTTAGTGTCATAGGGTTGAAGACCAGGGTACAAACTAGTGTATTATTGTGCATAAAGATATAATCGTATAATCCATAATGAGGGAATTGTGTAGGGATAAGTAATGCCTCACTCGACCCATAGAGATATGTGGAAGACACACTAGGCATATTCCCTAGAGATAGGGAATCGGAATCTGGACTCCGCCCTTGAAGTTCCCTACATGCCACTAAATAACCTTTATCCTTAGCAACACCACCTCTATAAAACATTGAGAAAATCAATAACAAGTCAGAGGGAGACATACAACCCTAAAGATTATATCATCTGGATAAATCTCTTGCACCCTTCATTATTTTCTTTTGTTTTCTTAGGATATAGACACTCTCTCTACATATCAACTGACTGACTAACCAAGCAACTTAGTAGGTTAATGTTCATTTAGACCTAGAACGCCTTTCCTGTGGATTCGACCAGGTACTTATCGAAATTTATTACATGTGACCATATGCGCTTGGTGCAGAAGAATAGTACTTGCACTTGCCAAAAATCAATAATAAGGACCGAGGATGTATATCCCCCACATCATAAACGGCCTCGCACTCACTATGGAAGTGAACTAGGTGGTCAGTCATTGCTAGATCCTTGAGTAACACTAGCATGCCTTGCATTTCTAGATAGGGCCAATACATCCTTTGTTAGGGTTAACCAATAGTATCAAGTATCCAAGACTTTGTTGCTCAGTGATCTTTCTCCGAGGTGGTTTCCCCAGATCCCTTTGTGTACTTCTCAAAGGACAGAATCACTCTCTAACGGGGGTAGGCTTCTCAGATAAGGCATATGTATGATCTCTTGTACAGATGTTCACCTATGATGGTGAAGCGAGCCGACCAGTTGATTATCTTTCGATTCACTTTAGGGTTCTCTAGCAAAGATCCTTCTTTCATATAGTTCTTGATGGGGTTGAGCTACCTTAGCTTCTTCCCCGGATCTCCTAAACTTCTTCTAGTCGACCTTCAACACTTCTAACAATCGAGCAATGGAGGTTGATAGGTCAGTGCAAGCTCGGCATATGAGGAGGGGAAAGCTTCGAGAGAAAATCAACCTCTTCTTTATCCACTCAAGTAACTTTTTGTGATCTTGAAGTATTAGAACCTCAAGCAAGTTTCTTCACCAAGGCATTGTACTTAACTATGTTTGCTTCCATGGGCTTCAAACTCCTCTCTCATGTATCCGACGATTAGCTAAGTTTCGTGTGGGGATACAAATATGAACTCCAATGCTAAGTGCTAAATGCATCCTGCTGGCAAGTGCCTCGCTGTTCATTGCCTTGAAACTAAACTTGAGGGCTGAGAGGTTTGCACCCACTAGGGGACCACAGATCAATCCACCTGATCCATTCCCCGTGGGCCCACCTATCCACATACAAAATTTCTAATGTTAGATGGCTTAACCTAATATTGTTCATTCTTAGCACCGCCGGTGTTGTTGTCCTTTCTAGGGAAGCCAACTTCATAATGAAGTCACTAGAGGTTGAGTCTTGATGGTCGCATGGGGCTTGTAGTCGATATTGAACTCGGGCTCAATTGCCCACTTTGCTAGTCTCCTAGATGTCCTGAAATGCTACATGACTTGTTTCAAGGGTTGATCGGTGAGAACTATTATCTTATAAGCCTAGAAATAAGGTCTTAGTCCTGAAAGCACCGCAGTTGATGAGCGATAGGCTTCAAATTTTCTCCATATATGAAGATATTTAGACATGGGGTCATTCAATACTTTGCTAGTGTAGTTGATAGATTTTTAATCCCTTCAAGTATTTAAGAGCACCAAGTTGATCGCATGAGTAGTAGAGGTCAAGTATATGTATAAGGGTGGAGAGTTGAGGTATTCTTTTAATCACTGGAAGGTTCTCTCACACTCCTCGGTCCATTCTACCTCGTGTGACTTTCTGAGAGCTAGGAAAATGAGAATCTTTTCACCGACCTTAAAATGAATTGTCCAATGACAACTAACCTTCCATTCAACCTCTAAGTCTCCTTTGATAGTCTTCGGGAACTCATCTCCAAGATCGCTTGATCTTCTGGTTGGCTTCTATTCCTCTCTAGGTGACCATGAACCCGAGAAACTTCCTAGATTAAACTCTGGAGGCACACTTGCTCTTGCTAAGGCACATCTCATATCTTTGGAGCACTTGGAAGATCTTCTTCAAGTCGGAAGTATGCTAAATGGCTTTCTCGCTTTTCATCAACATGTCATCAACATATGCATCGACATTCATCCCGATCTGTTTCTAAAAAACCTTTGTCACCAAATTTTGAAGGTCGTGACTAGCATTCTTCAACCCAAAGGGCATAATTCTGTAAGAGTATGTCCCTTTGTTAGTGATAAAAGAGGTCTTATCTTCATTAGACTTAGCTATCTTGATTTGATTATACCACGAGAAGGCATCTAGGAAGCTCAACATCTCATGCCTTGCTATGGAGTCGACCAGCTTGACCATCACCGAGAGAGGAAAGTTTTCCTTTATGTATGCCTTGTTGAGGTCGGTAAAGTCTATAGACATCCTCCACTTGCCCGAGCCTTCTTAACCAAGACCATGTTGGCTAGACAATGGACTTCTCGAATGAACCTTGCCTTGAGAAGCTTGTAGATCTCTTCTTTTATGAACTGCTATCTCCAGAGAGAAGTATCTCCGCTTCTGAATCATCGGCTTCAAGGTAGGGTCCACATTGAGGTGATGCTCATGTCCCTCTTATCTACACTTGGCATATCCTCGTGTGTCCATGCAAAGATGTTTGCATTACTCCAAAAGAAGTTCATCATCTCTTCCTTTGTTCGCCTTGTAGTTTAGCATCAATCAACAAAGGTGGTTATGTTGTTTCTCACCTAAAGGCATCGTGTTAAGCCCTTCCACCGCCATAGCAATTTGAGACGGCTTTGTCCTCTGGACTCCCTTTGGCGCCTCATGGCGGCCATGAACTCTTGTGTTTTGCCTTTGAGGAGGATGACATAGTACTACTGAGCAGTCGTTTGATCTCCTCTGAGCTCTTTACATCCGTGCTTTATAGGAAACTTCATCACTAGGTGATAGGTGGATATGGCTGCTCTGAAGGTATTTAATATTAGCCTCCCGAGGATGATTTTGTAGCTAGAGGGGCACTGGTCAACGAAGAAGTTCATCATCACCATCGACTATCGGGGTTAACTCCCCATTGTAAGAGGGAGGGTGACTATGCCCTCAGTTGTAATCGCTTCTTCTAATGAACCCCACTAGTGGCGCATCTTACTTGTTGTAGTCACTATGGTTTGAAACCTATCTTCTTTGATTGATCATCTCGCGTAACTGGCATAGCTCTTACGGGATGAGGTGTTGTTGCCTTCACATCCCGGACCTCCAATAATGTATTGGATGAGGCCCTACAGTGGGTCAATTCCTTTTCGGGAGGATGCACCTTCTTTGGTGTCTCATCTAAGGTACTTTGAAAGATGACCACGCCGGATCAAGTCTTTGATCTCATCCTTCGCCTTGATGCATTACTGGCTTTCATGCCCTTGATCCCTATAAAGTCTCAGAATGCTTTTGGTTGTCTCTCCAACCAATGGAGTTTTTCAACTTGGCTGCCTATTTCACAATCCTCTTGATCCTAGATTTGCATAAGGATCACAACTTGGATAGCGTTGAGAGGAGCATAGTTGCAGAACCTCATTAACACTCTCTTTTTGCAAGCCTCTTAGGGTTGAAACCTCAACTTCTTTGGTTGCTTCTGAGGTTCTCGGCTCTAGTTCGGCTCCCTCTTGGGTTTCTCTTGTCTATCCTTTTCTCTCTTAATAGTTTGGATCTCCTGTTGATATACCGCCACTCGATGAGGAGGTCGATCAGTGTCTTCGGCCGCTTCTTAAACAAGAAGAAGAACTCGAAATGGAGACCTCGCAGTGATTTACCCTCTTCTAGATATAGACTACGCATAAAGGACCTGTCGAGGTCAAGTACACCCAAAGCTCGTGATATTGAAACGATGGATATAGATGCGCAAGCTTTCTCCATCTTGTTGCTGGATTCTCCTTAACATGGCCGATCTGGACAACTATTCAAACTACTCAATAGACTCCAAAGCAGAAATTGGTGAACTGTGTCTATGTCGTGATCTCATAGGATAGCCGGAAGGCTCCTAAGACATGATCGCTTCAAGGCCCAATGGAGCAAAGATCTTCACTTCTGAATGACTCCAAAGTGGTCAATCGACCAAGTATCATTGTTAGTAGGGCTGTCAAATGATCAAGCTGTTCGCTAGCAGCTTGAGATTGGCTCGGTAAAAGCTCGAGTTCGGCTCGGAATTCGAGCTTTCGAGCCAAGCTCGAGCTTCAATTTCAAGCTCGAATTAATTTCAAGCAGAGCTCGAGCCGCATCGAGCTTGATCAAGCTTTGCTCGAAAGCTCGAAATTTAATATTAATATATTCATATATAATATAAATATTAATAAATATTAATATATAATATAGTATATGAATAAAATATTTAATATTTAGTAGTAATATATAATATAAAAAATTAATTTATAAATAAGTTTTTAATTTTGATCTAAATCGAGCCGAGCTCGATTTTTCGAAATTAAAATTGAGCCGAGCTCAAGAAAACTTATTCGAAAGTTAATTTCGAGCTCAAGCTAGGCTATTTCGAGCCAATTTGAGCCGGGCCCACCATCAAGCTCGCCCGCTTATAGCCTCTAATTATAAGTCCTAATGGAGACCATTTGGAATCCTACTGAAAGGTGCCTTCAAGATCTCAGGAACAAAAGGAGAGATCGTTTGAGGAGTGTATCTCTATCTCTTCCTTGTGCCCTTAGAGGTGACACCGCGCCGAGGTCTCAGGGAAGCCTCAAATTGTTGCTGAGGTCGACGCGACCTCGATTTCTCTTCCTACTCGCACCCTTTCTTTAGGTCTTGGAGCAATACACATGGGCAATCGCCCCTTACTTCTAAGGTGTTTGCCACGCTGCTCGCGGATGGTGAGGTCTAAGAGGCATGTTGCTCCATCCTTTGGAGAGCTCTAGCGAGAGCTTCAATCTTCTTTCATAATGCGAGCCTTGAACATCTTTTGTCAATGTACCACGTGCTAGTCCCTCACGCACTTCTCCAACTTCCCGAACATTATTGCATCCAAAGGTGGTGTCATCCACATGATCTTGCGCTTTAGCTTCGCCGCTTCTAACTATTGTCAACACAAATTCTCTATCTTTCCCCATAGATGGCGCTTAAACCTGATGTTGAGATCTATCTCTCTGGGGATTTGGACTAATCACAATCAACGGATGAGAAAAGATTCTTAAAATAAGTGTTTCAAAATATATGGTATTGTGGACGCCTTCTTCTTCTCGGATGGTGGTCTCTTCTTGAATTAGGCCTTCAGTGGTCGCTTCTGCCGGGCACAAGATCTATAGAGAGAAGAAAAGGGCATGGGCCATACCTCGAGGTTGCCACTTTAATACCTCAAGTTAGTGAGAGTAGAAGTGGAGTGGAGAAGAAGGGGAAGGAGACTCAGGGAAAGAGTTTATGTAGTATGTACAAGAGGATTCGATCCCTTGTGCAATAGCTTCTCCATCCCTTCTATAGTCCAGGGGGAGTGATGGCGATGATTTTGGCAATTACCGCGAGATAGCAAAAGCAATGACACCGCCAAGTTATCGCGGAAATTCTCTACCATCAAGCATGTAACTTTCGCCCTTGCCGTGACATATACAAAACTCCTACGATCTCAGAATTCCATGATCTTCTTGGGCTCTAGATTAGGCCATATAACGCATTGAAGATTTCACTACGATTATATATATATATATAAAGGCACCAAGGCTACAAAGCTTCCGCTTATGGTGAGGTCCTGGGAAAGGTCCCACCACTTGGGTCTATCAGACGATCCTTACTCAATTTTTTTTGCAAGAGGATGCTTTTACGACTTGAATCTGTGACCTTCGGGTCACAAGGTAACAACTTTATCATTGCACCAAAACTCTCCTTCATATATATATATATATATATATATATATATATAGGGTCATACATGTACGTACGAACACTTCCAGCCTCTACCGGCCCCATTGGTCCTCCCATTTAATGGTTGAAAGTCCGAACTGCTAAAATTTCCTTAAAATAAGAACCATTAAGGGAGGACCAAACGGCCACCAAATTGTATGAAAATTGACACGCTAGCCTATTTTTCAATGATCTTCCCATCCATATGCTTGGAAATCTTTCAAACATGCTTCAGTGGACTGCAATGGGAGGCTCTAAAAAATGAACAAAGATCCTACGTACCGATCTTCATATATCTGTATATATATATATATATATATATATAACTGATACTTTCAGACCGGCTACAAGTGTGGCCGCCTGAAAGTATCAGTTATAATATCTATTATATATATAAAATATATATTAGGTATTATATATATATATATATATATATATATATATATATATATAGTAATGGCCCTCATTACTATGGAATGTAACGTTACGATAGAATTTTTATTTTGGCCCGTTTCGTTAACCTTAGTATAGGAAAATCTAACTCTGGAATCCAAGGATTCCGTAGTAATAAGTAAAAAAGGTCAGACATCTTTTTTTTTTCCTACCTATGTTTCTCACGAGCTATTTTTTTAAAAACTAATATATATATATATGTTTTTTTATTTAAAGAGTTTTTAATTTGCCACCCCACACTTTTCAATAATACCTCATAACATTCTCATTTATTCTTATTTTACTTATCACACCCTGACCAAAGTTTTATGCTTTAACTTGGGTTAAATATAAATCATAGGGTTATAATATATGTAAAGTGACATTTTTATCTTTTTTTATATATAATATCATTTTCATTGACTTTTCTCATATTTCCTATTTTCCAAATATTAAAAAACTTCAATTTATAATTTCAAAAGGTTTACCATATACCCACTTTAGTTTTTGATGTATTTTATATGTTTTTAATGAAAATCTAATAATTTTGTTTTATTTTGAATATCTTATAAATGATTTTTGAATATCTATTATTAAAATTGAAATAAAAATATAAGTTAATCACATTTTTTTTTACAAATTTAACATAAGTTTACTTGTAGCCCCTTAATAAAATCATAATTTACTTATAACTTCTTTTAGAATTTCTCAATTTTTTATTAGTAATGGAAAAATATTAATTGTGAAAAGAAGAGGGTATTTTCATCTTTTACTTTGTTGTTAAGTGGTTTTTCAAAAAAATATTCAAAACTTTTGGTTGGGAGAACTAACGGGTAAATTTTATGGGAGGTCACTTAACTATGTACGGATTTCTTTTCGATTACCAAACTTCAATTTGTTTCAAATTTGTCACTTAACTTTAATTTGAGACGGGCAGTCACCTGATGGATTTCGGTGTCTTTTTGCTGACGTGGCCGCAGGAGAAGCCACGTGGACCAATCCAATCAGCATCCTCTTAAAAAAAAAACCCTAATCTTTCCTCTTAGCTATCATCTCACCGGCACCGCCAAGCTTGGCCGCCTCTCACTCCCCTCCTCCGTCATCTGGCCCCAAGACTCTCTCCCACTGGCCATCCACGACGCAATCGCTGATCAAGTACGAGGTTGTTAAATGGCAAAGAAACAGTAGTTCATATCTATCTCAACACCCAATGGTCATCATCAATGTTCAAACTAGAACCAATCAATACCTCAAAATGCCGCGACAACGTGTTTGAGAATGTCTCCATCATTGAAGAATTAACAGAGCAAGCAAACAACACCCACTCTCAGATCAGAATAACAAGGAAACAAGAGATTGGATTCAAAGTCGAGACCTCAGAAGATATGCTCAAATCTAATCATATCTTTGCTTTCTATACATTCATCTTCTGATTCTTGCTTCAAAGATGGCTCCTTTTTGGGTTTGGAGACTGGGGAGAGAACCAGAGGAGGCTTCAAAGAGAAAAAGATTGGAACTTTTTGTGAGAGAAAGAGATTGGTGTTTGGTTTGCTTTGTATATCTCTTTGTTTTTAGTTTGGAAGGAGAAACCCATGCATGGAAAGCAAAGAAGAGTATAAGATTGAAAGGCTCTCTCTGATAACTCTATGCCGGAGAGGCGATGGAGCTCTAAGCAAAGATCGGGCGTAGATGATAGCTAAGAGGAAGAATTAGGTTTTTTAAGAGGATGCCGATTGGATCGCTCATATGGCCTTCTACTGCCACGCCGTAAAATGACATCGGAATCCTTCGAAAGGATTGCCCGTCACGAACCCAAATTAAAGCTTAAGTGACTAATTTGAAACAAATTGAAATTTGGTAATCTAAAAAACTGCACATAGTTAAGTGATCTCTCAAAAAATTTACCCGAGAACTAACTCAAGAGTGACAAGTAAAATAAAAATAAATGAGGGGTTATGGAGTATTATGAAAAATGTGAAAGCATGATAAGTCGATTCGACTATTTTTATGAATTTACAAATAAATAACTCATATTAAAATTATTTCATAAGAAAGTTTTATTGTGCTTAGCCAAACACTCACCTCTATATGAAATTTTCGTGTACTTTTTCTCATAGGAATCATCTCCGCTTCCTTTAGAATAAAAATTCTAAATTGGCCCTTATTAGAGTTATGTGAGTAAAACTTAAATTTTATATCACTACTAATTTAAAAATTAAAATTTTGAACTGTGGCTGCTGGGATTCGAGCCCAGGTCTCCACGGCCACAACGTGGAATTCTAACCACTAAACTACAGCCACATGTTGTGACACAATGTCGTACTAATGTTTAATATTTATGTTAGCTAACCCTGACTACATTGTCTACAGAACTGCTCAGCGAATACCATTGGGTCATCCCAAGTTCAGTTGAGCTATGTGGGCTTTGGTTATACCGTTTTCTTTTTAATAAATTTTATTTTATGAAAATTTTAAATAAGTTAAAATTTACATTATAATTTTTGAAGTTTTGACCGCGAATTAGTTTTACGTATATAATGTGCCAAAATCTTTTTATTGGAACTTATACAAATAAATATGAAAAAAAAACAATCATATATGTACGACATCGGTCACAATTGACATGCATGTATTCATGATATCAAGGAAGTAACCAAGCTTGTACTAACATAGTATTTGATCGTGTGAAGTATGTATAAGCGTTGAGCTTGAGAAGGCCAAGCATGATTCTGAGTTTTGTTTTTAATTATTCTGGTTTAGCACGTTCAAAACTACTTAAACCGACTAAGTTGGATCTTGAAAATATAAAAATGTCATAATCTCCATCCATAATAGGAGAATCATACACGGTTTCTTATTGTCAATGACGAATGAAACTTGTGAAAAGACCCGCTTTAAATCCCTCTCTTGCACTCTGAAGAGTCGTGAATCTGGATATCCGCTAATCTCACAAGCTCCAATACTACCAAAACCAATACACATCCTTGACTTGGTCAAAAAGAAAAAAAGGAGAATCATACACAAGAACTGATCATGCTTTTAAGATTTTTACCTAAGAAAATTAATACTAAATATAATTAATTTATTAATCCATGCTCAAGTTCTAATTCCAAACTATGAAAGAATTTCACTTATTTTTAAATAATTGAAATGAACTAGAGCATTCATGAAGAATCCTTGAAAATTGGTCAATGCAAAGGTTTGGTGTTTATATCTACAGTTTGTTGCGAGTATAATGAAGATGAAAACTCCAATACTGTTTTTTTCCTCATTATTGTCCATCATGATATTGCTTCTAGCAACAATAAAGAACCAGATTTATTGCTAAGAACACTAGCATTATTGTCCTAAATTGTAACATGAGAAAACAAAGATGGAGGGTTTAAAATGCAAGAAAGAAAAAAGAAATTGATGATAGATTTATATTTTATAAAAGATTTAATAAATCCAAGAAGAAAAAAAGCATGGGTTAGCTAACTTATTTTTGATAATATGAGCGGCAAACCGCTAAGAAACTATGGGCGTGCACAGTCTTCGACATGAGTAGTGGAGCCCGCACATATATGTCTATGATAGATACATCCAGTATATAAACACTGTTTAAACTCACAAAAAAAATGTCCTCAGTCAAGAATCAAACTCACCCCACATTAATACGGAGCATTCACGGCTGACTGTGGAGGGACCAATAGACCCTTGGTCGTTGGCTATGGGTAAGCTAACTTGCATAAGACAGCAGATAGAGGCAAACATGTGCTACTGAAGTCTGAAGATTTCTTTCCCAAGTTCCAATCAATCTACCAGCAGACACTCATCACATGCCATGAAGTTCATTGTATTTAATTTACTTAAATTATTTTGGACTGCCTACCTAGATGACAATGAATATGGCATTGAAAACAAATGAGAACCGTCCAAGGCTGGCCCTCCATTAACCCAAAAATGCATTTGTCTACTAACAATAAATCTTTATAATGTATAAATATATATTATCATTTTTTTAAAATAAAAAATTGTTTGAATAAACCAAGATCTGACCAATCCGGGTTAATTGGCTTTATTGCTACTGAATATTAAAAGGAGAAAAGAAGTTTGATGGAGACCAGGTGGCAATAATACCTTCTTTCGAAGATGCTTCTTTGAAGATAAAGAAATATTTTTTGGAAGAAAAGATAATACATGCATTTTAATCGTGAAAATGAAGTCGCTCGCTAAAACGAGCCTAAGGCTCGGAGGACACGTACACTGGGCTCAGGGCTCATGGCTCAGGAGATTGGTTAGTTTATTTAGAGACCTTAGGGGAAATTTTAAAATGTTTCAGTCCCTCAAAAATATATATATTTTTTAAATCAGAAAATCAATTATAAATATATTCAAAGTTGTTAAACAAAATTTTAACCCATTTTATCCTTACATTGATTTTCTAGTACATGATTTTCTTGTATTTCTAATCTTGAACTTGGGAAGGTCTTACATGGAAGATTGCCAACCAGAAATTTTCTATGTCAAATGGGTGTGTGCTACAGTGTCATGAGATTTTTCCCATGATATGAGACCGTTGGGTTTAAAGCTTCTTTGTTTGGATTTTGAGCTTCTGTTTTTATGTCCGAGTTATCAGAATAAAATTCGGCTGCTTACTTAGTAAAAGTAATACTACCCCATAACTCAAAAACCTCTACATTAACTCCAAAAACACTACCTGTAACCTTATCATGGTGATCACGACGCTGTGAACAATGGCCATTACCTGTGATGTTAGAATTCATTTGTCAGATATGAATAGATCATCAAGAACTATGGTCACTAACTAATGAAACAATCACACATTTATTTTTTAATTGTAGGTGGTCTAGGGAAGTCTTGAAGGCCTTCAATCCGAAAGGAGTGGCAAGGTGAAGTATCATACTAATCAAGAATACAACAAGCAACAACCATCTATTGAGCGAATAAGAAGGGAGATAGTTTAAAACTAGCACAAAGAAGAAAGAAAATACTCACTTTTTATAGAAGACTAATGGAGAGAGGAGAACAGATTGGCAGATATAGCTTATATAATTATATCTTATAGGATTTTTCTCTTATCTGCATGAATGAAGACCTATCAAGCCCAATCACCATTTGAAGCTGAGATGGAAGTTGTTAGAGAAGGGCTCAAGCAGCTGATCAAATTGCCAAAATCATTTGTCACTATATATACTCATAATCGGTATATACCAAAACATACCAGCTGAGGAGCAAGAACAACAATTGGAGAACAACACCAATAACTGAAGAATGCAAAAGCTGTTGGAAGAGATAGTTGAGTAGAGCTTCAGCCTTATTCCCAGAGATGATAACAAAATAGCTGACTTGCTAGCAAAGAAGGCAGGAAGAGGCAAGTATGATCCGTAAATTAAACCTAGGAGGGGTGAACTACTAAAGTCATTGTCCAATATACATTTTTTTTATTATCAATTTTAATTATAATTATGTAGTAATTAAAGCATATATATACTCACATATATTTATGATTTGAAATATAAATAAATAAATTTATAAACTTGACAATTTCATTGTACTTCCAACATCTATACCAAAATATTAAATTTCAAGTACCAATAATCTTCTACCATCTGAGAAGAAAAAAAAATCAAAATTAAAATACATTTTTTGTGTATATAAGTTCACATGAACTAAAATAAATACATAAAATGTAGATACCAGTCACCTATTTGAACAAATTAGGAATTTTAAATTACAATCTCCTTTCTTTCATGTCACCAAAAAAAATATATATATAGGTTTAGTTTAGATTTTTCACATAAACTCTTATAAGTTTTATATTTATATAAAAACTTTTTAAAACTTTGGGGGCAATGGGAAATTTTGCAAAATTTGAAGGGGTTGAAGATAGTTTTAGTTTAGGTTTTTCACTTAAACCATTATAAATTTTATATTTATCTAAAAAATTTATTGAAACTTAGGGGGACAATTTCAAATTTTACAAAATTAAAAAAAATTAAAAATTTCTCAAAATCTAGGGGGGGCTGTGGCCCCTGCCAGCCCCCCCTCTGCATCCGCCATTCTCCTCTTCGGAAGAGGAGAAGAAGAGGGAATATACATTGAAAAAGATGAGTTGCTAGCAGAAGCAGTTAAACTCTTGAATGCTTAGAGGCCTCAAGTAGCTTGTGTGTGTTTTTTTTTTTTTTTTTAGATTTTGTTTTGAAAATTTGTTTTTTTTTTTTTGAAATTTTTGAATGCCTTTATTGAATTTTCTTATGTTTTAGTTTTAAAATAAACAAAATAAACAGAGATTAAAAAGTTAAGTTATTGAAAAAGAAATTGAAGATGTTTCTCATAAAATACAGTCAGCCAATGAGAGAGGGGGATAATAAAAGAAGGGCTTTTTATAATCACTCTTTAAAAATAGCTTAATTTTTAGGGATGATAAGTAATATCTAAAAATCTTGGTTGGGATAATTAATTCATACGATAAAATAAAAATAAAAATAGTTTATGGATTTTTTTACCACCTGTGATACTGTAAGTAGAACCAAGATGTAGTAAGATTCATATTGCACGGCCACCCCACTCGGCTGCCCATGCCCCATCCTCACCCCCAAAGAACGTGATTCGATTCCTGACTTTCCTGCATGTTGAACCCTCACATTTAAAATGCACGCCTTCCTACTGCTTTTTGGTTTTACGAATATTATTTACATATTATTGGAAAAACGGGCTTGATGATGTGTAATTTGATTATCTTTGAAAGGATAATAAATAAAAAATCATAAAAGCTAAAAGCTAAAAGCAGCAGCCTCGGAACGAAGCAAGCTCCTTTCCGCCTATAAAAATCACACCCCCACCAAGCAATCTTCTCAAGCCCCTGGTTTTCTCTCCAAGCTCGTCTCCAGATTCTTTTAGATCCTTCCTTTTGGAAACAAGTCTCCAGGTAAATCATCAGTTGAATATCTTATCGAAGTCCCCTGCTAGACTTGGACAAATTCCATCCCCATTCTTTTGCTTGAAATCTTTGGGGAATGAATGATCAGCTATTTATTCTATTTTATTTTCCTGTTCTTGTGAGCTCAAGATCTGTGATTTACAGCCATCGATCTTGAAACTTTGAGAGAATAAAGGTGTTTGCTTTAACTAGTTAAAATATTATATACAAGAACAAAAGTAAAAACTTAATCTTGTAATCTTCATGCTGTCTGTAGCTTATCCTGTTTGGATTTTGTTGAATTTCTTGAATTTTATAGCAAGAGGTTTGTTCATCTGGTGAGTTATTTTAGTAATTTGATGTTATATGTTGTGATCTGCGGAACCATGAGAAAAGGGGATTTATTGGGTAAATTCAGGATTTTGTGCATAGTTGATCTCCGGTTTCTGAGATCTATGAACAATATGCTAAATTTCATTGATCTATGAGGGGCTTGAAGGAAATCTATGAGGAGGATTGTTGTTGATCTACTATCGGCATGCCCTTGCAAAATTTCATTGAAGTGGTTGCCTAGAACATGGATTTTAGCACAAAATAGTAAAAATAATATATATATATATATATATATATATATATATATATATATATATATCACCTTTGATGAGTAAACTTGTGTAGTTCTTATTAGTGGATCACTAGCATGTTCTCCATTCAAGTTCTTTGTTTTTATTACTTCTTATTTCCGGAATTAGTTGATTGGTAAATGGAATTTTCTCTCTTGCTGTGAATGCAAAGCCTTGACCAGTCCTTTTTCTCTGGACTACTTGAGTGTCAACTTGTATGTGCAGTCTATTTTATTTGGTCCACAATTGCTTGAAAATATATGATTTATTTATTTTTTAACTCATTTCAATTACATGTATGTTACCACAAATGTACTCCATATCCTCTTCGTGTATGATCATTCTATATTTCTCCAACATACACCATCTGCACAAAGAAGCTAGTCTATAATTGATTGATATAATGTACTGGATGAGATTCCTTTTATAGATTGATAGTTGCCACCGCCTTTTTCTCATAGATTTGTGATAGTTGCTTATTCGTTGCAACCTTCACACCTGATTTACATGTTGTTGGTCTTTGCCTCATGAAAGTAATTTAGATAATTTTCCAGGATTCAAGTGAGAGCATGTCCCTATAAACTCATTGAGTTGGCATAAGAAGAATTGTTATTGGTTATATTTCTATACTGAACTGTTGCCTATTCATTTTCTTCTTTTGTTTGCAGAATAAGACTTATTTACTGTGAGAGTGATGAGTACCATGGCAGTGGCCAACGGAGGAGGACTGAGGTCTACACTCAAAACCCAAATGCGCCACTTTTTATCCCTGCAGCATTTCAGCAGGTGGAAGATTTCTCCCCCCAATGGTGGGATCTAGTGAAGACAGCCACATGGTTCCTGGACCATTGGAGCAGTCAGCACCAAGATGAAGAAACTTTTGGTGTAGATGATGAAGACGACATTGCAAAATCTGCTGCCTGACTCTTTTGATCTCAATATCACCGATGAGATGTCCATTTTGGAGGCTGAGCTGGAGGAAACTATCCAAGAGATGGAAGCTGCTGAAGAATCAACTCTAGCTTCACTTACAAAGGAGAAGTCAGGTGTGTTTGTGTTTGTATGTCCAAAGAATCCAAGTTGAATCATGCAACCAAGGTGATTAAAGATTTATAACATTAATGCTTTATTGTGGTAACAGGTCTGGACCTGGATGCTGCAGCCTTAATCAAGAGTCTAAGCTTGAAATCCCCAAAGAATGGGGTGGCTAAGCCTGTGTTAGAAGTGGCCAAGTACCGAGAAACCTGTGCAATGCATGAGCCCCAAATGCAGTCCCCGCCGCATTATTCAACAACCCCGGTGAAGAACTTTTAATTCTGCATATTAGAAATAGTCAGTTTCTGATGATCCTTAGGACGTTCCCTGAGTTTTCTTTGTACATTATCAAAGCAGCAGATGGACTGTTTACTTGTTGCTTGCTCTCCTGTTCACAAAAAGTGCCACTAAAGGATGGCGTTGTAAAAAATGTTGCTTGTAAATTAGCAAGAGAATGCCCTTTGAGGTGTAGTCTTGCTTTTAAAAATGTACCGGGTTTATCCTTCAAAAGAAAAATAGCTCTGGTCTTGCTTTCAGCCATGTACACGAACTGCATAATATTTTTATCCCAGACTTGGTTTTGTTTACAGTGTTATCTAGAACTTAATAAGTAAGAATCTTTAGATTTAGGTAGTGTTTGGTTGACTGTATGAGGAGTTACATCTAAGGATGGGTAACTCCTCCTCATACAGTGTATTTTTTACTTTATCAATTTAGTATGCACATTTTGTTTGTGGATGTGTAACTTTTGTATGGGGCGTTATAACCGAAATGACTATATTGGGAGTTACATCCACATCTCACCCATTACACTTTACTTTTTCATCCACCTTGGTTTACTATCATCCCCCACGGGCACATCCACCGACACCCCCACCGGCATTCCCTTCCGACTCTGACCCGGGCTGTCACTCGGATCTCGGCAGTCGCCTCTTCCTCGGATCCACATCTCTAGCACAATTAGATCCTCAACAGTCGTCCCTTCCTCGAAGCAAATACAAGGTGCACGAGATTCATCCCTTCTCCAAACCTGGCAATCTCCCGGAAAAGATGCATCGCTCTTTGCCTCTTTCTTTCCCCCAAACATCACTCACAATGTCATCGATCTCTTTCTGAAAAGCAGTTGAACCTTTGATGGTCCTTTTTGGTTTTGATTTTGTGTTTGTTCCATTCTTTAATGCTCCTGCTTGAAATGTCCATGGTATAAACTCTTTAGCCTTGATTTGCTGCTGTATATATAGTATTGAGAATTAGATTTGGGGTGTTTGATTGATGATGTTCATATATTAATTTTTGTTATTATTCCCTATGAAAAAACAACCCATAGTGATTAAAAGAGATTGAACATGAGTGTTGGCTGGTCCTTATAGCTGGATTATGATTTTCATGCTTAAATCTTTTTGCTCAACATGATTGAATTGCAAATGAGTCCAAAAGATTCCCAGAAGAGTGCAGAAAAATCAAATAAAAGAATCATGAAAATTTCATAGATCCCTAATTACATTTGTTTTCTCTTGAACTTCTTGATGAATTTATCACAAGACCTCCTTGTTACTATGCTTTAGAACTCGTTGCATTTTTTTCAATATGTTCTGATATGAATTGTTTAGGTGTCTGTTGATGCCGGGCAAGGTAGTGAATAACCTGCGGGCGGTGGTAACCAGGGGATTGACAAAAGAACAAGAAAAGGGAAGACACTTCAAAGGAAAAATATTATTCGATAATCAATGACTAAAATTCAACCTACGTTCTTTAAATAACTTGAAAAAAAAAAACTAACCTAGATAACCTAAAAAACCTATCTTCTTATCCAAATTTGCCCAAATCGATAAATTTTAGTTCAAAAGAAAAACTTATCTAATTCTAAAATAACTAAACAAATCAGATAACTCCTAAAAATCTTAGTTCAAATCGGATTCATATCCTATCCTAAATCGCAAGATACAAGATTACCAAAATGAAAAAAAAAAAAAAAACTTCAAAAAAAAATAAAGAAACAACGGAAAAAACAGTGGAATTTGAGGATGAAGGAAAGGTCCATCAAGCAAAGCTGATGGACTCCACGTGCCTGTCGAGATGAGCTTTTCGAATTGGGGTTAAGCGTGTGAATCCGATACCTGTAACCAAAGTTATGACCAAAATACTGAAACGTGTCCAAAGTGTTCCCCAATTCCGAACTTGGTTCGATCACTTTCCGCCTTTACATTGTTCCGCCAAGTCATGGTATGCCAAAGCTCTCATGGTGTAATCAGACAGTTCGGCATCGTCCGACTCAGGCTCTCCTACATCACTCCTAACTATTCTTTTATGTATTGCCTGTCTTTCATGGCCTCTTTTGATGGATGGATGTATCTCCTACTGAGATATAATGCAGTTATTACTTTTATTTTTTTAATTTATGGTTTTAATAAATGGCAACGAGTTAAGGTTATTTTCTTTTCGGTGTTGAGTTGAGTTGTTGTTTAGGTGTTCTTTCTTTGTTTGATTAAAAATAGGTATTATATAGCTATTATATTTTTTATTATCTTTTCACACCTCTTGCAGTTAATATTAATTCTACTGAAATCCCAATGATAAGAGTCATCTAGCAATACTAATTATTGACCGGAATGAATTACTCTTTATAAAACCCAGATTCCATTATTTTTTGAACTAGTGATAGTCTTCAATGGTGATTCAGGTTTCTTTTTGGTTATGAGCATAAGGTTGCTTTTATTTCATATCTTCAATGTGATATGTGTGCGTTTTTCTGTTGGAGATGATATTTTAGTTATTGCTGCTTTGTTTGAGAAGTGTATATTCAGGTTTCTTTTTACCATTGAACTAGTGAAGTTCCTTCGATGATTATTGAATTTGCAAAATGACTTTAGAATGGTTTTTCTATTATTCATAGATGTATAATAATATGCAAATATTAAAGGACGAATAAAATGGGGCTGTCATAGTATCCACATTTGCATGTCTCTTCCTCTTAATATGGCATTACTCAAGACCAAGATTGTATTATTCAAGATGAAGTTGCCCCACTTCCTACTCAAACACCACACACGGCTACCTCTATTGATAATTTGCACTCGGAGTACTCAACTAGGCTAAAGAAGACAGGAGGAAAGAAAATGTCAATGTCTAATGAGTTAGAGGTTATGCATGGTATGAAAACTAGTGTGGACAAGTTAGCTATTGCAATCAACAACAACAACAACGAAGAGACGATGGCGTCAAACCTTGCTAATGAGTGTACGAAGATAATGCAATATGGCTATTGGCTACACAATATGAGATGTCAGCCACCTATTTATAAATTTAAATACAGACAATATCAAAGCGAGGGATTCTTGGGAGCCACTGAGATAATGCGTGTCCGCTTATCGGTTGAAGATTACCTTGGACCCTCTGGGTCACAAGAGTAATCTCATGTAAAAGATTTTAATTTAAAACCAAGTTGTGTTTATGTCTATTTTGGAATTTTTTTTTGGGGAGTTTTTTGACAAGTTCCTGAGATGAAGTGGTTTCAATTGCTTATGAGATGAAGTGGCTTCCATTGGATTAAAACATTCATGTATTAATCAAAAGGAGCCATCATAGGTATTGCTAAATTTAATATAAACTAGGTATTAATTGATAGGAAAAGATCTTAATATTATTGATAATAAGTTGGGGTATATATAATACCACTACAAGGATAAAATATGAAATAAAAACATAAAAGATAAATACAAGAAATTCTAATGATAAATACATGAAACCTTAATATATAGGCCCTCTCAAGATGGTGTACGAGAAGCAACACCAATCTTGTCACAAGTGTCAAGTAGCCGAGGATGAGGCAGAGCTTTCGTCAGCGCATCAGCAAGTTGATCAGCAGCAGATACATGAACAACCTAAAGAAGAGAAGACTGAACAAGATCACGGGACAAAGCTTTATAGTCATCGGCAGCATGTTCATCCGAGAATCTAAACAATGTAATTCAGCACATAAATACGTGGAAACCAAGATTATCCGGTAAATAGTGGGTCTTTGAAGGAATAGGGACATGTAGTTCATGAAGAAGTGCCTTGATCCATTGAATTTCAAGAGCGCAGCAGGCAATAGCACGATACTCGCCAAGAGACGATCGAGCAATAGTGCGCTGCTTGGTAGACCGCTGTGAGATGGGATTGGCCCCCAAGAACATGACATATGCACCCGGGGAGGTAAGATCATCTGGATTTCCCCCCCCCCCCCCCCAATCAGCATCGGAAAAGCCGTGAAGCTGTAGAGGAGAATTCTCGCAAAGCCGAATGCCAAGAGATTTGGTGTCATTCAAATACCGAGTAAGCGCTTTAATGCCCCCAATGATTCTCGATAGGTGATGCATGAACCGAGAAAGTCCTGCTGACTACAAAGGAAATGCCGTATGAAGTCATGCGTAAGTGTTGAAGACCACCAACAACTTGTTTATACATGGTAGCATCAATTAGAGAGGATCCATTATGAAGGAGGGATGCACCAACAACAAGGGGCGTAGAAACCGGTTTTGAGTCAAGCATGTGGTGTTTCTGCAGAAGATCAACAATATACTTGTGCTGAGAAAGAAGCACACCATCAGAGGTCGGAGTAACCTCAACACCACAGAAGTAAGAGAGTAATCCAAGATCCTTGGTGGAAAATTTGGAGTCAAGTTGTCGAATAATACGATCAACTAGATGAGGATCACTGCCAGTAATCAGAAGATCATCAACATAAACCATAAAATAGATAAGAGTGGAGCCCGCCTACAGAATGAAAAGTGATGTATCGGCGCGAGAAGTAACAAAACCAAGAGAATGAAGAAAGAGCTTCAACTCCTGGTACCATGCCCGCGGGGCTTGCTTCAAACCATAGAGAGCCTTCTGCAGACAGTAGACATAGTTAGGAAACTGAGGATCACGCAAGCTAGGGGGTTGGGCCATGTAAACTTCTTCAGTAAGATGGCCATTAAGAAAAGCATTGTTGACATCAAGTGCGTAACGTAATCGTACCACCTCGCGGATGAAAGGCTACACTCAAGATAGCCAACAAAGTGACCGGATTAACAAATGTGGCTTAAAGTCTCATGAAAGTCAACACCGGACGCTGATAAAATCCTTTGGCAACAAAGCCGAAGCTTTATATCGTCAACGGTACCATCCGCGCCGCTTTGATACGGAACACCCATTTGTTCCCAACAAGGTTCAGATGAGGAGCAGGAGGAACAAGTACCCAGGTTCTGTTGTGTTGAAGAGCATCATATTCGGCTTGCATGGCTTGAAACAAGTATGGATGGCGAAGAGCCTGCGCTAATCAGTGAAAGGTGTCTACTATCAAAAGAAACTGTAGCATAGAGAGTGTACTTCGGATTGGGTTTGAAAATAAAGTTCTTGAACCGAGTAGTCATCGGGTGAACATTAGTAGCAAAGACTGGAGCACCAAGGAAGATGCTGGAACTGAGGTAGCAGATTGGGTGGGAACCGCCGGGAAGAGCCCAGATTGGTGGTGCGGAGCAGAGCCGGTGGGGAGTCTATCAGGAGGCGGATCGCTGAGCCGGACATACAGGTCGGGGCGGGGCGCACTCTCCTCCGGGATGAAGGGCAATCCTAGAGACGGAGGCGCCGGACAGTCTCGAAAGCGCGATAGGCCGCATGTAAGGAGGCTGCACAGAGGGATGTGCTCTGAGGTAAAATCGGAGGCCACTTGGGGCAAATGGCGATCGCCAGAATGTCGTGATGAGGCTACCAAGGTTGGATCAAAAAAGGGTCGGCAGGGCGGAGGCTGGGATGAGGACCGAGAGAGAAGGAAAATCATCTTCAACAAAGCTTAACATATAATGGGAGATGACAAGCTTATGGGTGGAGAGGATCATAGCAAATAAAGGCACTCGAGACAAGGAATATCCTAAAAGACATGGTGGATCGACCGAGGGTCAAGTTTCATGAAGTAGTATAGGGATGAAGCCAAGGAAAACAAAGACATAAATCAAGACATGAAGAGATGTGGGATTTTGTTGTTTGTGGAAGAGAAACTCAAAGGAAGAACGAAACTGCAAGTTTGCTTTTGGCATGCGATGAATGAGATAAACGCAAAGAGTAGCAAAGGAGAAGGTCTAGAACTTAGAAGGAAGAGAGGCATGATGAAGCAAGGACAAGCCGGTCTCGACTATATGCCGATGCCGACGTTCAGAATACCCATTGTGTTCTGGAGTGTGTGGAGGGGTGGTGAGGTGAGTAATACCATTGGCAGTGAGAAATAGACGGAGAGCAATATACTCCCCACCATTGTCGGAGTACAAGGTACGAATGGGAAGTTGGAAAGTCTTTTCAACTTGGTTTTTGAAGGCAACAAAGGTAGCATGGACATCAGACTTCCTAACAAGAGGATAAACCAAATATATTTGGTAAAGTGATCCACAAAAATAACATAATATTTGTAGCCATCAAGAGAAAGGACAGGGGACGTCCAAACATAAGAATATATTATCTCAAGAGGTGAAGAGGAAGAGACTGAGGATTGAGAGAAAGGAAGTTTGTGGCTTTTGTTAATATGATACCTAATTACAAGAAAATTTTAGTAATTGGGAATGCTAAAAGGAAATATCGTGGGATAACAGCTTGTTGCTAAAAAGACTTTAAATGTAAGGATGACCAAAACGCATCGCTATAAATGAAAGCAAAGGGCGTAGAGAAACGAACCTAATCGAGAGCGGGAAGTGGGGAGTGGTAGCCATGTAAATGTGGTGGAGTGGTCGGCCAAATATAGACACCATCCTTACGCCATCTCGTGACCATAATCACCCCCTCGTGCGACGCATCCAACACCGAAAAGAATCAAAGAAAAATCCGAACCGTGATGGCATTAATAGCACAAAGAGCCGAAACTGAAATTAAATTTAAGGACATGGATGGAACATGCTACACATTCGTGAGAGTAAGACTGCCCTGTAACGTCGAAAGAAGCATAAATCCCGTATGTGTAATGGGAAGACAGGTACCATTACTACACCAATAACGCATGCATCTCAGGATTCTTTGTAAGTGGAAGAGTCGTTGGATAGGGTAGCAGGACATGATGAGGAGGCACCGTAATCAACAACCCACATAGAAGGAGCACCTAGAGCAAGATAGCTGGGCGGCGTAAGCATAATGCAGGCATGGCGGCCACCTAAACGCGCAAATGTGATCCCATGTATGTGGGGAACAAGATGGCACTCGTGAGAAAGTGACCACAGCGCCACATGATCCATGAATTGCCATGAGAGCGACGACCACGGTTGAGCAATGCAGATTGCGGACGTGGAGCCCAAGATTATAGGGAGGACCAGTTGGAGCTGTTGGACCGATGGCGATGGGCCATGGCGGATCAGTAGTTGCAGGTAAGATTCGGGGTACGCAGGGGCGTGCGTGCAGGGGTCGTGCGCAAAAACTTGAAGATGTTGTCCGGAACTTGGTGTTTGACTAAAACTTGCTGATGTTGACCAAAATTTGATTTGGTGGTTGACCTAAATTTGGTGATGTTTGACCTGATTCTTTGTGTTTGACCAAAATTTGTTGTTTTCATGAACCTTGGTGACCAGCGAACAATTGAAATTCAATTGATTGATGTGTTGACTAATTGATGAAGATTGGTGTTGACCAGATGATCATGTTTGTAGAGGTTGATCTGGCCTCGAAAGCAATTGGATTGATGATGACCAAAACTTGGTGATCGGCTGAGAGTTGATGTCCCCGCGAGGACGCAAGAAGATACAAAGACTTGCTGAGAATGAGAATATATAGGCGTCTTGTGGCTCTACAATGTAATTTACTGGGGAATTTTTTTTAGGGTTTCTGGATCTTGGCTCTTGATACCATGATAGGAAAAGATCTTAATATTATTGATAATAAGTTGGGGTATATATAATACCACTACAAGGATAAAATAGGAAATAAAAACATAAAAGATAAATACAAGAAATTCTAATAATAAATACATGAAACCCTAATATTAATAAATTATATTAACATGTTAGATATCAGAAAACCAACAAACCACCAAATAAACACACCAAAATCAAGATCAAAATCATAGTTTATTTGAAATAATCTTATAAAAATATAATAACCTTATATATTTAATAAAAATATCATAGAAACAACTTGAAAAAAAAAAATTTAGGGAAAATTATCAGACGCATCCCAAACATGTTTCCTTTTCCTAAGCTCCCTCTGACTTTGCAACTCCCTTATCAGACCCTCCTTTTTGAAATTATTCACATGAGATCCCTCCCGTCAAGCTGTTGTTATGTTATTTTTCAAAATGACAGGAATGCCCTTTTCTCGTCCTTTTCTCTGCGTTTGCCCTTCTCTTTGTGTGTTATTTAGGAGCGAAAAATCCCGCCCAATCACATTGCCTTTCCCCCTGCCATACTGATGACTTGCTTGGGCAGCAAGTTTACTCATCCCGCATACTTTCTCATTTCTCCATTGAGAGCTTCTTCTGCTCATCATCTGCATATCAGTTCTTTCCTCCACCTTGAGCTTCGACTCTACATCTTCACCACCCTTCGCCAATGGAGACAATTTTTGTTGTTACTAGGTACAAAGAAGAAGGTCGTATGCGCTTGACTTTACCCATATATTGTCCTCGTGTCAATCTGCGGATGGAGGATATCTACAATCATTGGAGCCTCAACCTTCATGTGTAAGAGTGAAGTATGTCGTCCCCTGCACGTTCACAAAACTATATGTTCTGTTGAGTCAGATGGGGATTTCTCGCGGATGTGTAGCCTGGATCGTATATTCAACAAGATGGTGGTGGGCATGATGGTTGAGGACAAGGCTGCCGCGTCATCGGAGGACAGGGCAGAATCATCTGATGCCCCGTAATGATTTGTCTTTTCTCTCTTGAAGTAAGGTTTTTTTTGTAAATTTTCGCTTAGTATTCGGCCCAAAGTGTGTATGTCTCGTGATCTTTCGCTTATTAAATGTGTTATTGAAGCAGTTAGT
This sequence comes from Dioscorea zingiberensis, assembly GCA_026586065.1. Classification (NCBI taxonomy): domain Eukaryota; kingdom Viridiplantae; phylum Streptophyta; class Magnoliopsida; order Dioscoreales; family Dioscoreaceae; genus Dioscorea; species Dioscorea zingiberensis. Next base: position 108,459 of record JAGGNH010000064.1, on the reverse strand, counting down.
TTGACCAAGTATTTGTCTTCACGCTTACTATCCGACCCTAATCGTGTAGTTTTTCTTGAGTATTCGTGTTGTTTTTGGAGTCTCACTTATATTATTACATAGTTGAATCGTTTGTTTTGAATTAATCGTTTACTACCTTGATTAAAATTGTTTATTGTTTTGGTTTACTCGTTTACTATTTTGGGTAAAATCGTTTATTTTCTACGCAGGTGTTCCTACCCAACGTTGCCGTCACAACGAGTAGAAATAAACTTACATACCTACGGAGCACTTGGAGTTAGAGTCTATGGTGATCAACACCTGGCGTAACGAGATTTGAGAATGCGGATCACTTCAGTGGGAAGCTTTATGGTCTTTTCTATCGGGCGTAATTTCCACTATCGACTCATTAAGAACGATAAACTTAGAGTTACCGCTGAATGTGTAGCATGATGATTGTGAATGCATGCCTCCACGCGATCGAAAGTGTTGGCACCGCTCAAACATTCGTGGTTAAACGAGAAAACGCCACATACATGTGGAGAGGGATTGGGTCATCCCACCCAAAGGTTTGTAAGAAGTGGGTTAGCAAAACTATGGTTCAAAAATCGAGAGATTAGCCACTCTATAGGCGTGACATACGAAGGACATATTACGCGACAAAGGAGTTCACCGTAGTACAAGCGTGCCTAGTTGGGTAAAAAGCTTGGCGGTAAAAAGATCCACTAGAGCCATACCGCAAGTTATGATCTCTTGGTATGGTATGCTAATAAGTTGGACGAAACCAATCCATGTAGTGTTGTGCTTTTAGAGAAAGAAGGTAAAAGGTTCTGCGAGGGTTCTTTTGTTTTTAGCGTACCTCGATGGTTTCTGTGGAATGGGTGCACTGCAATTATTCCTAGATGGAACTCATCTATTGGGGAAGTATGGCGCACGCTGTTGGGCGCAACCAAGAAAAAGACTGTGAATGAAGGATTCTTCCACTTAGCGCTCAAGTAGCTGTTGACATTGAGACTCCATGAGAATTGGACTTGGTTTTGTGTCAAAACTAGGTGACGATTGTACAAAATTGGTGAACCATATGAGAAGTTCCTTACATTCATATCAGACCGATCATTGAAGGGTCTTATCAACACCATTGCTAGAGTTTTCCCTCGCTCCCCATGCCTATTGCTTCATGTGATCTTCATGCAAACTTTGTGAAGTTTAATCTTTCTTAGTAAGGCTGCGAGACGAAGCGTTGGAACACAGCATTTAAGGTTGCATATGCATGCACAAAGAAGGACTACACTGATGCTATTAATGGGGTCCTGGCTGCATCACGAAAGACATACAACTGGGTATTTCAAAAGTCAGACATGGAGCATTGGTGTACTTTCTTATTTAAGGGGTCACATTGGGGTGAGATATACTCCAATGTGTACTTGTTCAAGCACTGCACTTGTTTAATGTAACGTGCAGTTCTCCGCAGGATGGAAAAGAAAAGCTCCTCGCTCATTAACGCCAGGTGCTACCTGGTTTAGTTCGTGAAGACGTTGAGAGAGCTGCGGTCGTTGATGACAGCTCGGCATTGGGAGCTACTTGAGAGAACTCCCTTTTGCCATTTTATGGACTTGGAGCCTATCATCCAGGAGAGGAGGATACCGATTCCTCCTCCTTAGCAAAGACGCATGTGAAGACCTAAAACTTCAAATAGGTTCCTGGCCACCGGAGTTCCTCGGGCAGAGGATGTCGCCATGGTCCTCGGCCTCCCAGGTCATGGTTATGTGGTAAACTTCAAGCCGAAAGCCGCAAAGAGATCTCGAGAGTCGGTTCCTGAGCAAAGCAGCTGACCGACAACGCCATACCATCGAGAACACTCTCATCAAACTCGCTGGGAAGGGTGAGGGCGAGGAGGAGAATTTCAAGCTAAGATGTTGGTCAAGCAAAAATCGACTTGGTAGGTTTCTATTCTCGAGCACTTCCTATATAGCCCCACACTGGGGTGCATCGTACGCAAGGATGGAGGTATGTGGGGCAACAAATGCCATGGCCCCTCTCCCCCCCAATTTAAGTCAAAATTTTTTTCAAAGAAAGCCATGTTATATATATATATATATATATTAAAATTTAAAAAAAACATAACATTAACTATTGGCCCCGCCTCAGCGCGCTCAAACCAAAAGATTCTTGATTTCTTTCCATTACTTTCAATTTTCACATGTAAAGAAAAAAACAATACAATTATACAAATATATAATTAAAAAATCACATCAATGCATGTTTTAAGAGACTTTATTTAAATGAAAGATGATGGGTTTAGTAGAGTTCAGACACTAGTATAGGCTATAGTTTGAGTGATGACTAATGAGCGTGGGCATGCATGGCTGCATGGCTGCACTGCATGAGTGGTAAATAATATATTTTGGACATTTGTTGTTTTCTTAACATCACCAAAGTTGGATCTTTGTGGGCCTTGTGGCTTAGTTCACTATCTATTTAAATTTGGTGTTTTTTTCTCTAAATTTGATTGTCGGCAATGGAAACTGATTAGAGAAATACAACTTAAATTACTGATTTTTTTTTGTTAGAATTCTAGTGTATAGTTTTGCTAGCAGTGGCTTTGTTAATCAAACTTCTAAACATATGTCTTTAGTTCTTAAATTATATTACATAATCTTTTTAATCTCGCCCCCCTTTCTAACTAAATCTTAGCTCTGCTTAACGATCAGACGGCTGCATCGACTACTCCACCATTAGGGACTATGTGTGGGTGCTGGCTACCCACAAGTGGTTGATGGATGATGTCCCTGATGCAGCAAGTCCTTTCTCGCATGGAAATGCAAAACCTTAGGGTACTTGCGAGGGTGCATCCTCGCACTTAACTTGTGGTTTCATCTAGTGATCGGACGGCCAAAGAGGATATGCTTGAAGAAGACCCTCATGATTTTGTGCTACGGCAAGGATAATTTTAATAAGCGTAGTTCATTTTTCGAATCACGAAAACATACTGAAGGGGAAGAAGTGGACTCGCTTATTTACCGAATTGTTTTAACGATTATCCGACTTCAAATTTAAGTCTTTATTTACTATTATTTTTGTGTATTATCATAGCTTATGTTAAAGCCATCGCTTCTATCTGTGCCAGAGGTCAATTGATCGGGTCCGCATAAGCCCAACCACGGAGGCCATCAACCCATGGCGGGGAAGTTTGGGTTCACCCGAGGAGAATACATGACCCTCAAAGCGTGGGAGGAAGACAAAGAGGATTACCTACAGAAAGAGGTCCCGCAGAAGATTGTTCTCGTGGAGTCACAAAAGCAGTGGGAGGACGACATGGCGTCCGGGTCTGCATGGAGCTAAGAGAGATTCAATCCATGTAATGATGCACTAACATCAAAGTTGAATGCCCCGGTAAGAAGTAAGGCTCTTGAATCGGGCGGAAGCGCTATGAGTTCTACAATCGCCGCCTCGACGGAAAAATTCAAAAAAATTGGCCACGGGGCCAAGGAAACGAATGACAACATCACCACCAACATCACCAGAAGACCCACTCAGCATCAAAGATCGCAAGATTCCCAAAGCAAAGATAAGCACCAACAACACTCAAAGCGTATACCAAGAGGGTACCAAAGAATGGAAGAACTAGCAAAGACTAAAGGGTGAAGGGTAAAACACCTCGCTGGACTCAAGAGGCAAAGAAGACCAAAGTAGAAGAAGCGCCAAATAGACCAAAGCAACATCACAGTAAGCATCAACGCCACCTAAGCACCACCACCAAAGACCAAATCAAGAACCACAAGCAAGAGCAACCATATCACCATAACAACCACTTGCGGCTTTATTACAAAAGGGTGCTCTCCATGACTAAAAACGCCTCAAGCGCCCACCAAGCATAAAAGCAAGCCCCTAAGACGGTGGACGCACCCACCATCTCCCAAAGGTGGATCACTCGTGGTGACATGCCCCGGACGGAGATGGTGAAGCAATGGTGAACAATAGCCTCTCAGGCGGAATGTTAGTCCAAGAAGGGAGGAAAGGACAAAGGAATCAATCCGGATGAAGGGACGATGACAAAGATAGGAAACATTCAAAGTCTCCAAATTAAAATGATTTGGCCCGGAAGCAATCCGTGAAGATACCAAAGCCATCGTCCTGGTTGATGAGAATACTCCCGACCCTGTGGACAATGTCATTGCTTTCCTACCTTCGAACAAGAGGCCAGCTGGTTTTAACAAGCTGGAGAAGCTACCGAAGATGGCAATGTCTAAGTATCTGAATAGCAGAATGGACAAGTCACTGACATTCTTATTCGAGGTTTCACTTACTACAGATCTTTAATCATGTATTTATTTGTCATTGATGTTTATTATACTATTTTATGCGTGTATTATATTTCTATTTGTTGATCATTAAATGCCAATAAGCGTGTAATATTTGTAAACGTGTATTTCCTTGACTATTTATTTTATTATTGGGAATTATTGCTTATTAAGGTGCTTAAGCCGTTACTTTACTGATTTTCATTAAGCGCCAGTATTTTTGATTAAGTGACGCCCTACTTGTATTCTCGCCAACAAAGACCATCGTGTGGTCGAAATTTATCGCAAAAGTTATAAAGCGTAAAATTATATCATTTGATTGAGGGTACTATGGTTCCTGATGCTGTGATTGACGTCTTTACGATAATGTTGATGAATTCCCTAAAGAAGAAACCATACCCATACAAACGGAGGGCTTCAATCGCCGTGCTATTGGTATGTTTACTTTTACAATTTGGAAACTAAACACCGGCAAATGGGTTATCATAGTTCACACCATAATCACTGAACTTCCATGAATTGGAAGTTGTACTAATGCCAATCGTCGACCAATTTAACAACACTACCATCTCCTAGTAGTGGAACGCGAAAACCGTTTATATCTGCACTACGCATGCGTGGGTGCTGATTAAGATAGGGACGCATGTCGAATGGTATGACTTTCAATTGCCTAATATTATGTGTAGATTTTTTAACTCCGGTATGTTGTAATCATAATAAAACATGTTCGCAGCGTCGACTGTATGACAAGTATATCACGTCCATAGCCAAGGTTTATGTCACACCCCTTAACCCGCCCCGGCACGCTGGACAGCATCGTCGCACTCCAAATAGGGACGAGTCCTCATCCAGGCACATGGCCTCAAAGATCCTGTATAATTATCAGTATTCAGAGATAGATAACATAATAGAATTTATATAAGAAAGAAGAAGGGAGTTTACACAACTCCATACAAGTACAATTCTAGGGTCTACACGACCCATACAAGGATCTATCCAAGTCACTACAAGTCTCACATACACACGCAAAAGAAAGGAGGTACGCATACCTCAAAAGAAATATAGCAAGTCCGAGTCAGGTACTCGGTAAGTCCCCGTCTAGTACTCCCGACCCTACTCCTCGTCGTCACCTGAGAAAAACATCAATCAAGTGCATGAGCCAAAGAAAAGGCCCAGTAGGATCGCTAGAAAAGCAATAAATTTGGCGAAAGCCATAAGAAAAGAATAGAATAATGTAAGTACAAATATGCAAGTGAAACAAAATCACAAGAAAATGACAAATCTCTGGAATGTGAATAAATTCACAGATGTACTCAATCTCCTGGCATCTATGATACTATGATACCTCCAGTATCACACGATATCCTCCAGATATCGTCTCCAGTCTACGCCGGATAGAGCTATATAAATCATATAAACATGGTCCAAAAATATACACTCTCTGACTAAGACTCCGTCCGATATATCATGCCTGTACATAAGAGATTGTTAGTATGAATACCTAACAACAGGTATACATATACATCCAAGACAGCAACATCTCAAATATATAATAAATAGTGATCTCCTCAAGATCGGGAGCCAATACATATTTAAGGAGCTATTCAACTCAAATACGTATATGAAAGCATGAAAACAAATATCTCCTCGAGATGTAAAACCAATACATATGAGTATACTCAACTCGAATATGTATTAGAAACATCTCAAGGAAATAAGAGCACAAAATCACAAGCAAGGTAGGAGGTAGGAATACTCACAACCCCCATGCGAGAGCCTACTTGGCTAGAAGCAAATCTCTGATCCTCACAAGCTGCCTCACGCAGTCCTAATCTGGATCTAGTAGATGGACAAAGAATCTCAGTATTTCTATACTTAAGTATTTCATATCAACATATGAACACAAGTGTCCGTACCACTCTACTACTTATAGATACCATGAACTTCAATGTTCATGTGTTCTCTTAGAATATGGATAACATTTTCGTATTCTACTGGAATCATCTTCTTTAAATACGGAAGGGCCTATGAAGCCCTAAACATATCTAACAAAGAGGTTAACTCAACAAATGGTGATTCACTAAATTTAATTATGCTTGAAAACATTAAACAATAATTAAAGACGTATGGATTCTAAGAAAATATCAGAGGCACCTCCCCTATTTATTGGGCCCCGAAATTATACAATCATTCACCAACATACCCATTACACATGGATTTCATAATTCATACATCAATTATACCACACATACAATTCCATTAACTTCTTACTAAGAGTATTTTATAGCTTCTAATACCCTTAATTAAATGTCATGAAGTCCATTAACAACCCCGATCCGACCGGTCCAACTAGAAGTTGATCCATACCTTGCAGTTCGAAATTGAGTCGTTGATGTTCAACAACGAGTCTTCCTTCTTAGTCCTACAGCTCGCCGGAGCTTCACCGATCGTCAATCATGACCGAGATCTCAACAGGAGCACGAAGGAGCAAGAGGGCAAAGCTCCAAGTCCGCCACGGAGTAAAGCTTTCGGCAATGGGCCGGAGGCAAAGAAGAAAAGAGGGTGACGGCATTAGGGCGCTACCGGCAAAGGGCGAAGTTGGGCCGGTAAATAGGGAGCAGGCGCTGGCCGGAGGCGGAGAGTCGCGGTGGAGGGCAGAGGCGACGCCGAAGCGAGGGTGCGCTGATCGGTGGTGAATCCGAAGCAGCGATAGCCGGGCGCGCATTCGCCGGCGCAAGGCGCGACCGAGCTGCTAAAGCCTACGTGACGCAGCCCCAAAAGGGTGGCCGGGCGCGTGTAGGTCCACTGAGGCACTCAGAGCGCCTAAGCAAGGCTGGGAGCGTGGGCGTGCTTCGCCAAGTGGTGAGAGGACTTGGCCGAAGGAATCGGATAGGCGTCATGTGCAGGTCGCCGGCCGGAGCTAAGGTTGGGAGAGGAGAAGATGGAGAGGGCTAGGACACCGGATGAGGTAAAGAGGAAGATACGATCCTCTTAACTTCAATTGAATTGTAATTCAATTGAAAACTTAGGTCTGTCTATTTTATTATAACATTTTCTTTTATTATTTAATAACTCAACCTCTCCTTTATGTCACATGATCCCTATTCATTCACGGGTGAATGAATTTATTAAGGCTGGGGTCCACTGTCATGATTCTTTCATCCTCATGCCCGACCCAGATCCGCGAATCTCGAGTCAATTGTTCTAATAGCACGGGTGCACTGTAATATCACGGGGTCCGTTTCTCGTCAGACCAGATTTGAGAATATCGACTTTTAGTCAATTCCTTTGTCATGGGCATATTATGGCATCACGGGGTTGTCTATGTCCCCGACCAGATCCAGCTTTCCCGGGACTCAAACATTTGTCAATCTTCTTTTCTCAATAATTAATCTTGATTAATTAATACCTAATTAATCTTGATTAATTAGTCCTTTATAATTTTTCCAAAATTTCACCGCTTACCATATTAAATTGCTAGTTAATAATTCTGGGAAAAATCTTTATTTATTTCAGAGCGGGTTTTACAGTTGATGTCATTGAGGATTGGCCTATGCGACACATTAGGGACTGCCCCCATCAAGACACGGGGACCGCAGATTGCTCAGTTTTCACCATCCGATACATGGATTTTTTCTGCAAGGGCGTGATATAAAATTTGACTCTTACGAAGTCCTTGGTGTGAGGCTCAGTTGATCGCTTCAGCCTATTAATTTATGGGTTGCTACGCGCAAGTAAATCGCCGAAGTCTAGTATTGGCAAAGAATACAACTATGTAAAACTTATTTGTTTAATATGGTGGTACAATCGCTACTAAACATTCTAATTCGCGGATCGAGACGGACTTACAGAGTTTATTATTAGAGTTATAATGTTTATGAACTGGATTGGCAATTAAATTTAAAGCTTGATTGAGTATTATTTGACCTATATAGTTCATTATGAGACATTGATCATGCATTTTTAAAATAGTTCCACTGTGCGTATTATTTCGACTTTATCATATACAACACGCATAGAGGCGTGCTTTTCCTATGTTCGGGCGCACTATAATGATGGTTCGCCTTCCCATAATCTGGCGTCCCGGTGGCTATAACTATCTCGCTTCTATGGCGTCAGTGGTATGGCGGTTCCAGAATGGAGGCGTCCGGAGCGGTCACATCGTTTAATAACCTTGTTCCCTATAAACACAGCTTCAGTATTCAACACATCTAAAAGACAATGAAGGCAGAAAAGTTTCCATCTTTCTCCACTCTCCTCGAAGAAGTTTTAACTAAGATCTTCATCATCGTGGCGTCGCAGCCAAGAAGACCGCTCGACGATATAAAGAACTTACGGCAATGGTAATTGAGGTTTTTTTTTTTCATTCATCTCTATTTTGTTGTTTGGTTATCTAATGAAGCTTTCAGTTATGGTAAACTGATTTCTAACAGAACAGTTGTAAGCTCTTTCAACGGATATGTGAGAGTCGGATAGTTGGACAAAATATTTTCGTTGACACCGATACCCATTATTGTCTTCCTTTTTTCCACGAATATGTGGGATTCCTCCGTAGGTGTGCGACGTGTGGGAATCTGAGAGTGAACATCATGCTCGGCCTGGTAAGCATCTCCTACCTCCTTTTATAGTGTTTCTCTGCAATTACTCATAGTGAACATTGTTAACTATTGATTGATTGGTAGGAGGAAACTGTTCGGTTGAAAATGCCCTCTGGAGTACAACGTCTCATTGATGCAGCGAAGAGAGGTTTCCTACTTGCTGGGTATGCAGCAGGTATAATATTATTCAAGAGCAAGGAAATGAGGGAATCGGGCATGCGACTCTTGAACAGCATCGCTAAAGGGAAAGTGGATAATTCATCAGGGGTTGTCGAATGTAGAAGGTCGGGTAGTGCCGCCATCTACCAGTTCTGACGAGTTATCGTACAAATAATTCGTCATGTAACGTGGTTTTCTGGTGAGAGATTTACAGAACATAGACAATTTACTTTTGATCACCTACCCTGCGGGTTCCCCACCACTGATGTGATGCATAATTTCTGGCTGGGTAAGGACGAAATGCAAAGAACCTTCTGCAGCCAGCAGTGTAGATGGGATTTTGAGTTTTGCTTGTTCTCAGATCTGTTATGCAATGTAATTCCATATCTTTTGCACATGAATGTTACTTTGAAATTTATTTATGATTCTCGATTCATTCGTCTAAACGAAAACAACGCTAAAATACACGATTTATATCGTAAAATAATCCTATCATTAGATATAATAAAGGACGCATCAGAAAACCCCAAATAATACACACCTGTCCGTTGTTTACTATCCATCAAAACTGGTTTATTATGCATACACGTTATGCTTACTCAGTCTTCTATGACAGAGTTATATGTTTTTTGTTATGCCCAGCCTCATGACACTGACTACAATGAAGTGGTCTATTGTCGAATCCTTGCGACTCAATCCTTCGTCGTCTAGGGCGGCCGGCCCTCTTCTTCGTCAAAGGTGGACGCATGAAAGTTCCCGTGAGGCGCCTGGCCGATCCGTCGGGTCGTGAATCGAAAATATTAGTTCCTCGTATGGTTCTCTGTATGTTGCTACTGTGAAGAAGTTATCAACGTAATGATACACACTTGTGTATGTTTGCATAATTGATGTGCAAGCGTGTTTGCATGGGAAACCAAGGACTTTCCAACGACGGCAAGAGCATGTCTTACTTGTTAAGTTGACGGAATTGTTATTATTGTCCACTACCTCAAATTGTTCCCCGTTTGAACGATAGACTCTCAAATACCTGCTTTCTTCCACTGTTTCTTCAATCTTCTTGTATACCTTAGGACAGACATAACCTTTCCACTTCTTGCATTACTCTCGGCGGTGATACATCATATTCATCATCTTATGCCTAAAACACACAAAACAAATGCTTAAGCAATTATAATGGACGGTTACTCCAAACAATAAACGCTTCGACTGTCCAATAAGTTAAAACTCAGGGAAAATAAACACTTCCCAGATAATGCATGAAATACCGTAGAAAATAAAAATATAATATAAGGTACTATAATACATGTATAGGCAAAATACATACACGATCAAGCAACAATAATAAACGTTTATGAAGTTTTAATAAACGATAACTCCGGACGATGAATGCTTCGACATTTAAATAAGTACTAACCACCATACCTTATGGAGTCCACCATGTTTGTCACTGGTAGGTGACGGGCCTCCTTTATCCATGTATTGAATGACTAAGTTGAAAGTTTAGCATACAAATAAAGGATTTGCCCTTAAAAATACATGAAGTCGGCCTTAAAATACTCTAAACCTCAAGGAAAATAAACTATTTACCCAATAAAAATAAACACTAAACTAAACTCCAGAGCATACCCATAAGCTCTAACAAGAGATCCAGTCACGAATCAAAATTCACCCACACTGTTACAAGATGTGCCATAGACCCTTAAACAAACAAACATGGTTTCTCCCTCTCGAATCACACACACACTAATCCCCCAAAATCGAAATCAGGTTTCTTTGGGAGAGGCCAACCCTCAATCACAAACCCCAAACAGCCAGAACCGAAGAAAGACTCTTCGGGATAACTCACCATAATCCCTAAACCATAAACCCCGAAAACTGAATAACTTTCCTCTGGCAAGGGATTACCTCAGAGATGATCGCTGGATGTTAGGAGGAGATGTCTTCCCGGCGGCCGGAGGCGAACGGCTCTGTGAAATGTCATAAAGAGCAATCGATAGTACGGACCTAGAGAAGTTGGGGAGAAGAGTTAAGTTTGTACATTTGGTTCACTGTTGATGGGCATAAGAGTAATTTCATACCTTTTTTAACAATGTCAGTTACTTCTAGAGCTAACATGACGTTTATCAAAAAAGTAGTGGCTTTTTGGGAGTGGGAAAATGCCAACGGCTTTTTGTGCAGTTGCAAAGTTTTGAAGGTTTTTTTGGAACTTTCCTCAAAAATTTATACTTGGTTTTATTTGAAAATTATTTGACAATAACATTACATATATTAAATTAAAATATCCTAATTTTGAGTATTGTTAAATTAATCTAAAAATTTTAAATTTAAATACAACCATTACATCAATTAATATATTTTAAAAGATTTAAAATTATCTATTTATTAGTTTTCTTTTAAAAATATTTAAATATCTTTAATCTTTTAAAAGGGGTAAACTCACCACTCACAATAGGGTAACTATATCTCCTATCAAATCTATCTTTGATTAGAAACAAACACAAAAAGTCCACCTACATCCATCACTTTTTTAAATAACCAACCAACTATACAAATGTAACTTTTCATCACTTGTAACTCTCTAGCCTTGGATGAAGAGTTACAAACAAGCAAAAAGCTACCAAAAGTTTATATAAGAAAAGCTTTGACAAGATAGTAAGTATTGTGTTACGGGAAAAATCGAACCTAACACGCGGCACAATACTAAAAGCTAAGAGTAAAGTAGCCTAGTAGCAAAGAGACACCTACTACCAAAGGCTTCTCGCCTAGCTGCACTTCACTACCTCAAGGCCGCATCTAATGGTCTCTGTGTTCGATCTCACTCGCACAAAATAGTGATAAGTTCTCTACTTAGAGGTGTTCTAAGACGCTGAAATTGGCTTCGCTAAGTAGGTAATCCTCCTCTACATAGGCTAAGGGCATAGTGCACACATTGAGCTTGCTATGCGTGCAACACGTTAAGCTTGCTCCGTGCAACTATGCCCGTCCTTTGAATCTTTCATGGGGTCGCTTGTCAGCTAATTTCACAAAAAAAAAAAAAAGAAAGAAAGATGCCTACTGATTGTATCCGGACGACACTAGGAGATCCCCCTAAGGGTTGACATATAGGGTTGTAAACGAGCCGAGCTTGATCGTGCTGGGCCCAACTCGAATTTGGCTGAAAATAGCCTAGCTCGAGCTCGAAATTAGCTCAAATAAGTTTGCTCGAGCTCTGCTCGATTTTAATTTTGAAAGCTCGAGCTCGGCTCGAACGCTCGAAATTAAGAACTCAATTATAATTTTGAAATCTCCGATTTAGTTTAAAATTAAAAATTTAATTTTATAAATTAATTTTTTTAATATTATTTATTATATATCAATACTAAATATTAAATATTTTATTCATATATTATATTTTTTATTAATTTTTTTTATTAATTTTATTAATTTCAATTAATTTTTTAATACTATTTATATTATATATTAATATATTAATATTAAATTTCAAGCTTTCGAAATTTGGAGTCGATCGAGCTCGACTTGACTCGAGCTCGGCTAAAAATTAATTTTGAGCTCCAAATTGAAGCTCGAGCTCTGCTCAAAAGCTCAAAATTTCGAGCCGAGCTCGAGCTTTTACCGGGCCGATCTCGAGCTGCTCACGAATAGCTTGATCGTTTGACAGCCCTATTGACATGTGCTTGGCGCCTAAGTAACCTTCCATCAAATCACATAAATTGATCCGGATCTGCACCTATCCCAAGGGTGCATAGATTTTTGGCATCAACATATTATAAACCTATATTCATTATTCATTATGTTATAGGTAAAAATAACCATAGGCACATGGCATGATCTCGACCGGTGAGATAGAAGCCCAACTTCTTGATCATCCAATAGTAGAGGATGAACCCCAAAAGAGCAAAGATCAAGTGGATCAAGCCAAAATAGGGTATAAAAATCACTTAGGAAAAAATTAATTTGGAATTGAGTATATGGTATTTTGATCGTGGGAGGTTCTCCCGAGGTTCTCCCGAGCACAAGTGCTCGGATCCCTTCTCTCCCACGATACTTTTCTCTTTTAATGCAATGTTCGATTTGTGAAGACCGATTTATAGAGGAGCCCTAGATTTCATGGGGTAAGAAAAGAAGAATAAGGATTATGAATCATGACCAACCTCTCTATCGAAATAATATTTTGCTTACAACCTTATGAACATGGAATTAGACTATGGGACCTCAATGTTCTTAACTCTTCCTCATGAATAGTTTCAAATAATATATATTTAACAAATCAATCAAGTTTAAATCTAGTAATTAAAGAAAGAGTTTTTACTTGTCACCCCTCTAAAAAAATAGACAAATCACTTATCACCCCCTCATTTTTCAATAATACCTCATAACCCCCTACTTTATTTTTATTTTACTTATCAATTATCATCCCTTGTACCAAAGTTTTATGCTTTAACTTGGGTTAAATATAAAACATGGGGTTATAATATATAAAGTGACAATTTTACCCTTTTTATATATAATATCATTTTCAATAATTTTTCTCACATTTCCTATTTTCTAAATCTTAAAAAACTTCAATTTAGCAAATCAAAAGGTTTACGATATAGGTTAATGATATTTTTTTATAAATTTAATATAAATTTACTTGTAGCCCCTTTAATAAAATCATAATTTACTTATAACCCCTTTTAGAATTTTTTTTAATTGTTTATTAGTCATGGGTAAATATCAATTCTAAAAGAAGAGTGTATTTTTGTCTTTTATTTTTTTTTAAAAAATATTTTTAAAAACTATTTAAAACCTTTGGTTGGAAGAACTAACTCAAGGGGTGGAAAGTAAAATAAAAAAAGAGGGGGTTATGGGGTATTATTGAAAAATGAAAGGGTGATAAGTGATTTTGCTATTTTTCAGAGGGTGGTAAGTATAAAACTCTTTCTTTAATTACTAGTTTTAAACTTGATTGATTTGTTAAATATATATTATTTGAAAGGATCTTTAAAAAATAAAACTACTAACTTTTTGTTGGAAATTATGGATATATATTTTTTAATTTACATAAGATTTATATTCATTTTTTTTATTTTTTTAACTAATATCTTATTCAAATATAATTGTGAGTTTAAGTAAAATTATCATAGAGATTCATATTAATATGAAGCGAAAAGGATACACAGAGAGACCTAATTTTTCCAAAAAGTTTTCTGGCTTTTACTATTCCCGATTTTTCTTGGTGGTTCTTTTTTTAATTTTTTATTTTACTAAAACCACTAGAAATATATCACTGGTTGTCCTTTCGAAGATGCTCAATCTCCCACTGATAACGGCGGATTTCCCCCTCATACGCCTTATACATGTTCTTCAACTCAGTTCTATGGTCCTCCCTCATGACGCCGAGCTACGTTGTGAGCTTCTCCTGCAGACAAATACTATGATCAGAGACTCTCCTCAGAATTAATCAAATATGATACCCACTAGGTGGAGAAGCCTTGCCTTTGCCTCTACAACCTTCTGGAGTTGCCCTTCGAGTTCAGCCCGCTTTTTCTAGCGTACTAACTCCACATTCACATCCTCGAGGGTCTTAAAGGGGGAAACTTGGTGGGCAGCCAGCAAGTGAAGCTTGAAGACAACGTACACCATTTGAATGGCCGCCTGCACAGAAGCTTGAAGGAGGCATGTCATTCCCGAATTGCCCGCCGACAAGGCCGAGCCACAGCAGCTAGAACAGTCGTCATGTTTCTTGTCATCGACCCCTTGTTCTGCAGCTACCCTCATGAAAGGAGGGTCACCCTATGACGATCCTCCTGCCTCTTCCACCTCTTCTTTGGTCGAGATGACCCCTCCCTTTTCGCAGATGAGGGGATCCCATCAACATGGCGTTTGGTGCTCCGAGACTCGGGCCACTAGCGAGAAGAGTCCAGGACCTTGTCACCATTGCCTATCACATATCTTCCTTAAAAGGCATATCTACATCCAAAAATGGAGAGAGAAAAAAAGTCAGGCAATTGGGGTTACGTAACCCCTTGATAAACCACTGAAGAAAAGATCCTACCCTCTACTAACACAAGCCCAACCTCTCTAAGGAGTTCCTCAGGCAACAGTTTTGTAAGGTCCAAGGACTATGACCCCTGAAGTTCATCTAATTGGTTCCTCTCCTTGCCTAACATGGGCATCCAAGGAACCACGACTAAACGAGGGGTCCCCCAAGAAGTCAGGATATCCCAATGGCACTCGGTGGAGACAAAAAGGAAGCGCATCTTCCAGCAATGAACATGGGAAGGGGTAGGACCCAAGAAAGACTGGTGGTGACGCCAGATATATAAGACCCGTCATCAAAATGTTGGCGCTTCTTCAAGGAAAAGGGAAGTCAAAACCATCGAAGAAAAGGAGTGGCGATGGAAGGTGATCAAAAAATCGCAGAGAATGTTCCAGATGTTCGAGTGAATCTGAGAAGGGCACACACCGTGATAATACCTCAAGATGTCTCTAAGAAAGGATGAATAGGAAGACAAAAGCTAACCTTGAAGGACTCTATGTATATGGCGACCTCCCGGGTAACAAAACTATATATTCGCACACTCAAAAAGGAAAGGAACCTTAAGATTGAAAGAAGAAGGAATGCTACAGAGTTCCCTAATTCCGGGAAGAGATGCAGTAACGAGGCTACTAATGAAAGACCTTACACTACCACTCTCCCTCTCAGAAGGAAGTCATGAAGTCTCTACGATTCCCCTCAGTGATGTAGGTGATAGATACAGATTCACTATGATCAAAGAGGCTCACTTAAGAAGGAAGATATCTTCGCATGCCTCCCAACCGAATCATGGTGGTTGTGATCTGA
This sequence comes from Dioscorea zingiberensis, assembly GCA_026586065.1. NCBI lineage: Eukaryota > Viridiplantae > Streptophyta > Magnoliopsida > Dioscoreales > Dioscoreaceae > Dioscorea > Dioscorea zingiberensis. Next base: position 92,596 of record JAGGNH010000064.1, on the reverse strand, counting down.
CGGCTCAAGAAAATTAACTGGCGTTCTATCCCTCCTGGGGTGACACGTGGGGACGATACTCCTCCTCCCCATAAGGAATGCTCACGGAATGCGACACTCATCATGATCTCCACCAAACACATTTAATGGAGGTGCCTCAAAAAGCGAGGTAGGTTCGAGGCATTATAGGCACTAATACCAAAGCTGATGGGAAGGGACCTAGTCAGCTGAATCAAGTCATCCTGTGAGAGGTCAGGAAAAGCAAAGTTGCCCAAAGATCCTCTTTGGAAACTCTCCTATATGAGAGATTTGATCGTTCTTGGAACACTAGACTCCGGCCTATGCTCAATGCATCGGTCTCACCCAGACGACGAAAGGTCATCTGAGCACACACGAACGTGATGGGGGAATATCGTACCCTTCTCCAGGATCCTGTCAGTACCTCAGATCAATAGGTTGACCTAAGATAAATCTCAGAGACCTATTAAGCCGTGTGGGGCTTAGTGTTATGGGGGTGAAAATCGGGTTGTTCACTTGGCACGCATCCCGAGATCTCAAGACCCTTTCATACAAATGAACGTGAGGATGGGAGGTAATGCGGGCATGTAAACTCGAAAGTCTCCCCTAATGCATCTATCTCAGAGGGAGGCACGCATGTGCACTTCCGGTTTTACACGATCCACTGGTGGGGGACACTAGGAGGCCTTGGTTATTCCCCATTATTTGTTGGTAGGGGGGCGCGCATCTGCGCCAATGTCAGAGACGACACTCCACGATTCACCGCCTGATCATGACTTGTGAGATATAAAGGGGAAGAGGAAAGAGAAAAGAGGGACTTTCTTTTTGGTTGGTTTCTCTATCAGGAGATCCAAAACCAACCAACCAGCTCTCTCCTCTCTCCTCGGGTGACCTAACCTATATTATGTTTGACCGCGGTTCAGTTTGAACTAGAACCGTAAAAATGGTTCTGGTTCCAAACCGGAACCTTAAACCGGTAAGGTTCCAATTTAGGTTCTTATGAATTGGAAACCAAACGGCTGGTTTCAATTCCACTTTTAATTTTTAAATAAAATATATTATTTAATATTATATGATTTATCTTAACTATAAAAATAAAAAATTCATTTGGATAAACATTGGAATGCAAAATTATTTGTTTTTTAAAATTATTCAAACTATTTATAAAAATTACTTCAATCATTCAATCAATCACAGAATCAAATAATCACATATGATAAGATATAACAATTTTTTTCAAAAAAAAAAAAAAAAAAAATCATACTTATAGTTGCTAACGGTCTTCAAGACCATTGAGCTTACCATGAGATTCATCAAAACCGGAACCTTAAGTTATGGTTCGGTTCAGCTTCTAAGTTTTACAAAATTGGAACTACTCTTCGGAACCAAAACCGAATTGGAACCGAACCTCGGAAGTTATGGTTCAGTTCTGGTTCTAAGATTTAAGAAACAGGAACCACCGGTTCAGAACCGAAACCGAACCGCGGTCAGGTCTAACCTATCTCTCTATTTCCTCATGGCTACATCGGAGAACTCTCTATCTAAGCTCTCTTCTTCCTCCTCCTCCACGTGCAGCTCCACCTGGCTTGATCGTCGGAGGGTCCAAGGATAATTCCCAGAACTTCCATTGCAGTGAACGAAGGCCCATTGAAAATGTATCTGTTGCCTTTCACGATGGAGACATCCTAGAGGTTGAACCAGCTCAAGCCGTCTTCACCTTCACTTCATCCACAACTAGAGGAGTCGGGCGTTTCGATCTCGGCCTCACCTCCCTTTTCTCTAAGTTGATCTCACCGGAGTGTAGATCTCTAGGACCACCCCCACCCCCTTTGTGGATCTCTAGGACCACCTTGGTTTTGAGCATCAACATTATACTTAAATTATAATTTGTTTGGTTGCAAGTGAATTTATATTTTATTTTATATGATCTAAGTAATAAATAATAAAAAAGTTTATCTATGTTCCCTCTATCTACTATCAGCTTGTGCTTTAATTTGTTGGATTAACAACTACAAGAGTGTGGTGAATTCTAAGATACTGTGGGCACTATTCCCACGATATGCTACAGTAATGATACCATGGTAGATCCTAAGATGTTGTTTTGTAAGTTCTAATGTTTGGTTTTTCGGTTTAGGGTGGATTAGAAGCTATTGTGGCGCCGCCATTTTATGAACAGTGATAAACAGAAACTTCGAACCCAATAAGTGAAACTTGGAGCCCAAAAACCATAGGTTGGAATCCAATCGTTGGAGACCATGAGAAAAATCCCACGGTACTATAGAACGCACCACAAGAGTGTATGAGTGAAAATAGATTGTATTTTTTTAAAACCTCTCTGAAAAATTACAAAATTATGGCAAAGCCCCCAAAAAAATTAGGATTATTTCGTTAATGATTTGAATATATCAAGGTAAGGGATGACATGGTAGCTGCGAAAAACTTAATTCCCAAAACCGAAATCTATTTAAATTTTTCTTACTCAAACCCCTCTCAAACCTATTAATAATCTCTACCTAAATTCTCAAATCCGTCCTAAACCAAACCATCCAAAACCTGCTTAATCCTTCCTAAATCCATTTAGTATTTTAAAGAAGAATATCTAGTCAATTCACAGAACATCAAAAAATTGTATGATTGAAAATTTATCCAACCTAAATAAACCAATTCTTAAAATAATAAAAAATAAATACTAAATATTTTATTTAAATATATAAAAATCTAAAGTAATGATTCTAATGAATATCTTGGGTTTTAATTTTAAATAAAAAATATCTCAAACCATGAACCGGTAAAAATTGCCATCACTAATTGCATCTCATTTTTAGATGCTCTTGTCATATTTACGGCCCAGAACATAGCACATGCCGAGACCCACCTCCTAGGAACGACTCGAAGGATTTCTTGGTAATAAGTTGTATAATTGTGGCTGGCTGCAGCTATATTGAAAGCGAACAGAAAATGATAATTTATTTAGTTAAAGCTTTCAACATTTTAGATCCTCCTCTAATTTCAACATGGCATGCTTTTATTGGTGGTCGTGGATATAGATGGTGTGGACTGTGGAGGAATGCTTATCCATAAGGACAGCTAACATCGTTATTGAAGAGCAGGATACTCACGCCGCCGATGGTGACATTGCCAACCCGGGGCACCAGCGTGAGCACGATCTTCTCAGCGTCCTCAATCTCGTTCTCCTCCAGAGCGCCGGTGAGCCCCAGCTTGAATTGCCCCTTCTTCACTTTTTCCTTCATTGCCTTCACCGCCTCCGGAAGCCTGACGAAGCTGCCGACAAAATCACCTTTGTCTGGGCCTGCACGGTCGGAATCAATAGGCGCGTCCACGTAGACATCGAAGCGTGCTTCCTTACTATCTGTCACCTCGATGCCCTCGATAAGTAGGACCTCTGACTGGTCCTCCTTTTCTTCCTTGCTCCGGCTCTTCTTCGGCCGAGTTAGGAGCACTCTGATGACGCTGTCTAGCGCCCTCGGTTCCGACCCGAACTCCTTCACTTGGACTAACTGGCCTTTGGGCTTGGTCTTCAGCTTCTTTTTCGGCACTGCATCAAGCCATGGAGCCGGGGACACCTCGTATGTGTAGCAGAAGTTATTGATGTCCAGACTGTCTTTTACCTGTACGTGTTAATTACATGGTACATTAATTCTTCAGGTTTAATTATTTTGTTAGTCACTACTACATAGCATAGCATGCCACATAGGCAACAGATATATAACTAGAGAGCTGCTAATTACCTGCACTTTGACAATCTCTTTGTTCTCGTCGTAGAAGACAAAGGTGGAGTTCAACCAATCATCGTCATTGAACTCTATGCAGTAATTCCTTCGTCTCCGGTAAAAATCCCACAACCTGTCGACGTTGGAATGCAGGCAGAAAAATATGGAGTCGCGGGCGGCGGTGGCGAAGCTTCCCATATCGATGTGGGGTGACTCCTTCGGCCCGACCCAAAAATGCACGCCGTTATGGATGGCCTCTAACTGACCCAGAGATTTGGTTGCGTCGGCCACCTCCCCGGCCCTCACCCGGTCCCCCATGAATAACTCCGGCAGCGGCAGTCCCATCTTAAACGCCTTCCGCAAGTACTCCAGGTTCTCCTGCACAAGATCGTCCCCTTCCAATCCGCTGTCCCCGTCCGTATACGCGTACTTGTAGTCCAACAGAACCGGCGGATAGTGGTCCATGTCGCGTCTCTCGTTGTAGATCGACGACGTCTTGTCGAGGAAGATTGTAGGCATGGTCATGCCTTCCTTGATGTCGAAGTTCCAGTAGGGCAGTGCGAAGGTCTCATCATCAATGAGCTTCCCGAGAATGCGCTCGTAAAAGTGGAGGTAGTACCTGTGCCACGGGAGGAAGATCCAGCTGTTATGTACCTGGAGTGGGACACCGTTTTCCTGATGATACGCGTCGTTGCAGAAAGCGCAGTGGACCTTCGCCTGCTGGTAGTAGTTCCACGGGTGATCGTCAGGGAGCCCCTTCATCTTATGAACAGCCATCTTATACTTGTTCATGTACACCGGGTCATTAGCGACCTTTTGCGCCGGCTTTCGCACACGCAGGGTCGTTCTCGGGAAATCATAGTTTTTGACCGTCACAGGTTTGCCTTGGTACTCCGGGCAGCAGTTCAGAAGATCTGTGCCAGGACATTTTGTTTCGATGTTATTCTCGGTTGCTCTGACGCATGCCGACTTATCCACGAGGTCTGGTGGCACCAAAGGGTCCGCATTGGCGGCCAGCATTCCCCCGGTTGCTCCGTAGAGGCCACCGAGGCCCATGAGCATGTCACGCCGGTCCATTAGAAAGGAAGAGCGGCTTTGCTCATCTTTCAGGCTACAGCGCACACGTGTGGAAACGAGGTTCAGTGAGGTGGTTGATGATGGTGCGGCTAACTTGGGTTGTTTTGAAGTGGTGGAATATCCAAGAGGGCATGCAGAGGTGGTGGCGCTCAGGAAGCTGGTAAGAGATTGTGTAGTTAATCCCATATTGTTGGTGGAGGCCTGTGTGATATCGGCAAATTGCGGATATGAGATTCCTTGACAACAGTTTCTGCTCACCGGGCACTCAATTTGTACTTCTATATTTTCTCGCACGTGCTTTATTATTACTACACATTCAAAAGTAATTTACACAGAGTAAAAAAGATATTTGGGCAGATCAACCCACCTTGTTCACATGACCCACATGTGGCATGGCAGGTTGCTATCAGCCAACTTAACGAGGAATGAACAAAAAACAGTCTGTAATAAATTTTATATATATAATAGATAAAAATTAAAATTTGTGAGTTATTGACAAATTTATTAAAATATTTTAATTACGAGGAAAATGTAATATAACCATTTTGAATAATATGTTTTAAAGTAAATAAATAAAAGGGAATTATAATTATTGGGTCAGGGTGTGATTATGTGGCCGTTTTAAATATATAAAGATTAATTGTTTTGGAATATTTAAGGACATTATTGTTGTTGAGTGAGACAAAACTATTTATTTATATTTATTTTTTTCAACAAATATATTATTTATTTAATCTTGATAAAAATGATTTATCTATATTAAAAAAAATCCAAACTTAATATGAGCCTTTCAATCACTCACTATGCACCATAGAACTTCATGTTTCTTCACCACTTGCTTTATGAATAATTGAGTTATTTCCTCCATTCATGAATATCATATACTTTCAAAAATCTGACTACCACAACTTTGCACCACACTCATCAAACTTAGGTAAGTTTTGAAAAAAGAAAAAAAAAATCCAATATACAGAAAAAAAAAGTTCTCGAATTGACACTTGATAATTTATAGGGGCACCAAATAATGTAACCAATATTCATTGCTCCATATGAAACATGACTGGCTTGAAAATTAGCCTACTTCAAGCCCCGACAAAAAATTCGATATCACGTGTAGCTCATCCTTTACACATTAGAATAAAATTTGACTCAAATTTGATCTTGTGAAGTCAGATTAGATTTTTAATTAACTTAATTTAAAAATAAGTCATAAAAAATATTTGGTTGTGAAATAATCATTTTATTTCAATTATTACAACCAAAGGAATAATCTAGGGTAGGAATGAAATTTTTATAAAATAATTAAATAAATAAATAAAGTTCTTGAATAAACTTAATTAAGTTAAAACTGGCTTTGATTAGATGAATGTTTTCGTTCTGAAGTAGTAAAGTTTGTTTTTCAGAGGAGTTGGATTAATATTTTTGCCTATTTACATATGAAAAATATCATAAAAATGTAAACTTTATTTAAATGATGACAGTTTTGGAGTTGCAAGAGATTTAGGGATGAATTTGTTATGCAAAAATACAAAATTTTATGGTGTGTTTTCCAAAACTTTTCCTTTAATTTGGAAATTATTATATGATCCAAAACTTTACAATTGCGGGGACCATTATGCAAAACTTTATAAATTGAGACTTTATTATGTAATGTAATACCTAAGAAGTTGGGGAGCTATTGTGAAAACATTAAAACTCCTCAATGAAACAGCTCTGTTGAAACAGAGGTGACTTCCCGCGGATTGAGCGCGAGTAGGTGCTATCGATTGGAATTCTCTATTAAAGAGGGTAAGATGTGAGGAAATTTTAGTGAAAATTTTTTTTATCTCTTTCGTTTTCACTATTTTTTTCTTTTGAAAATCATGTTTTTTTATGTGCTACAACTGCACCAACCCTCGACCCCTTTTGTGACTTGCACCACTCGAGGAAGGAGAAGTATTTCCATCAAACATTGCACTACAGGAAATATAACCTATAGCGGCGGATATATCCGCCGCTATATCTTACTTATCCGCCGCTATATATGTATAGCGGCGGATATTACCCGCCACTAAATCCTCAGTCGGTATAAGTTTTAGCGGCGGAAAATCCATTTATAGCGGCGGAAATATCCGCCGCTATATCGTTATGTGTAACAGCCATTAAGACCTATAGCGGCGGATACATCCGCCGCTATAGGCTCTGTTAACAGCCACTGAGATCTATAGCGGCGGATATATATCCGCCGCTATAGGTCTTAGAGGCTAATAATAATAATAATAATAATAATAATAATACAAATAACCATATAATTACACAAATAACCAATATTCTTGTTTTTGCATTTTTTGTGAGCTTCCCTCTGGAAACTCTATGAACAAGTCAGAGTCTTAAAAAAATAAGAACATGTTTCCAAAATCATAAAAGTGTAAAACAAATTTAAAGAGACTCCAAAATCAACTAGAAATAGTAGAACTACCAAATGTAAGGGGGAAAAAACAAATAGCAGCACTTTGATGCGTAAATAGATATTAACTTACTCTTTAAACTTTTGTTGCCTTTTTTTTAATTTGGATGATTCATTGCAGGCAGCTAAAGACTGTCAAAGATTCAGAAGACATTAGCCCATGCATGCAGTGAATCTGGCTAGAGAAAAAGATATCAGCACAGAACGATACATAAGATGGAAAGGGAATGATGACATATGGGGAAATCAATGATGGGAACTCTATGGAATTTCTATCCTTTTATATTCTCTATGGAAGAATATAAAAGGATAGAAAAATGATAGCTGGAGGTATAGCTTAAAAAATTCCTAAGGATTAATAATGCTCAAACAAGTTGAATAAGCAGCTTCACATGCCACAAGAACATATGTAGCCATTACAATTAATTGGCTAGACCCTATTAAGAAATCCAGTGAATTACTTGTAGAAAAGAAAATAAAAATGTCGGAATCCAACAACTATGGTCTGAAGGAGTAGTGATGTAAAAAGTGGAAATTAAATAAAATAACATAAATTTTTGTCATTTGATATTTGCACATGGTTGAGAAATAAAATAAATATAAAAATAAAATAAAACTGTTTAGAGTAATTTAATAAATCAGGCAGATGAAAACAGTGGAAATTTCGCACACTTCCATTCTGCTCATGCTTTTGACACTGATTAATTTGGAAAACATTTTCATCTTCTATTAAGCACACTCATGTCATCATCCAAACTCCAAAAAGAGTTCACGGACCATGCATCTTTTAGGGTAATGGAAAGCTAAAAACCAAACACTAACATCACATTATGAAGGCCATTTAATCACAAAAAAAATATATACTAAAGACCAGCTAATTACAGAGAATCAAAACATGAGGCCCAAGTAATGAATGAACTCCATTCACCTTTCTACTTCAAGTTATGCCTTCTTAGACATCACTCCAAACTAGGCTCCTTATAGAGAAGATAATTTACTTCACCTAATCTCTCGACAACAATAATACTGGCAGTAACAACAATGATTTTGATGATGTATTTCTTTCTTTCAGTGCAAAAGTTTTCCAATCATCTTACGATGTATTTCTTTCTTTCAGTGCGACATTGGAAAATTCCGAGCAGTCCTCCCTGACTCGCGCCGTGCGATCCTCCTGATTCGAACCGTGTAGTCGTTGATTTAGTCGTCATCATCCAAACACCAAAATGACTACCGCATTTTGGTATGTCACCACTGCTTGTTCTCAAAGCAAATCTTCTTATGATTTCCATGCAAAAGTTTTCCAATCATCCACTCACAAAACCAAGAATCACAAGAATAGACAAAAAGAATCTCATCAACAGATAATTTCTTAAACCCTAAAACTTAAAGGGAAACAAACCGATCTTCACCTTAGCAAAACAGTAGTAAAAAAACATCTATTGGACACCTATATCACCAGAAGAATCAAATGGAAAAAATCAAAATCCTCAAGCAACATGACAAAGAAAAGGCAATGAGAACAGATCAAGAACCTTCTTGGTATTCTGGGGCAGAGATTCCCTCTTCCACAGCCTTTTCCCCTTATTCTCACCGTCTGACTCATCTCTATCTCCCCCTCCCCGAGGTCCCACAGCCCAAGGGAGCTTCGTCTGGACAGATCTCCGCTGCCGATTCACCTCAGCAGGAGGGCTAGGGTTCACAGCCCCACGGCCATCGCATCCTCCTCGGACTCATCCATTGGATTGACGAAAACAAGACGAGTTTGGTCGATCTAGACAACCTACGAGGCGACGAACATGGAGAGAGGGACGGCCACGGGAGTAGAGCGGAGTGGCGAGAGGGAAGAGACACGGGAGACGTCGCGGGAGAGATCGCGAGAGATGAAAAGTTTTAGAAGGCCTTGGCGCCAATTAAAAAAAAAAATAGCGGCGAAAATAGAACATAACACTAATAGCGGCGGATATTAATTTCCGCCGCTAAAGATTTGGGCTGTCACCGACACATACAGATTTCCGCCGCTATAGATTGGACCTGTGAACCATCTTTGTAGAAAGTTTTAACGGCGGATATAAAAATCCGCCGCTATAGATTAGGGGTGGAGCTGCATAATAGGTCTCTAGTGGCGGATCCTATTATTTGTCGCTATAGATATGGGCTGTCATGGTGTTTTGTGCCTATAGTGGCGGATATTAAAATCCGCCGCAATAGCTTTTGGATATAGAGGCGGATATAGTAATCCGCCGCTAATATCTGCCGCAATAGCCCCACTTTCTTGTAGTGTTGCCATGGAAGCTTTGAGGCGGCAAATAGTTTTTCTAGGACAGCGTTTCTGCGCGCTTCTCCATTTGTTCAGTTTTACGAGGCATCCTAGTAACATTAGGATTTTCTTGTTTATCCACATAGATCATAGATCTACGGCAAACTAGCATGATATTAGGTTTTATATACAATGCTATTACGTTTCATTGGTTTGATTTTTAAACAAATTATTTCTTATCATGTTCTAATTATAAATTCTAGTATGTCCTTAGTTTTTATTTATAATGTGATTGTATGTGTTATTTATTTGATCTTTAAACTAGTTATTATTTATCATGTCTGATTTGCAATTTAGTTGAATTTTATTTGTATCAGTTTGATGTTTGAATTAGTTGTTGTTTATCATTTTATGCAATTTAGCAAGATGTTAATTATTATTTATAATGTGACTATATTATTCCAACAAATTATTACCACTTATCAATGTTCTGATCCTGCAAAATAGTTTGTTGTTGGATTTTATTCATGATGCCATTGTATGTCTTATTTCCTTGATCTTTCAATAGAGTTGATTTAAAAACACTGAATTTTACTTGAAATTATATCTATATATATACCACAAATATTATACATGTGAAACACAACCTTAAACAAACTTCAAGCTCTTTCTTTTATTAGGTCAACAATACCACAAACATACTTATAAATTCATTAGGGATTTGTCTCATCCTGGCCTTTAAAGTGTCACCCTTTTTTATCTTTTGAAAATTGTGGATAAACCACTTTTTATTTAAGTATTAAGGAAAGTGTTTTACATTGGCCAAGCCATATACAGATTAAGAGTGGAAAAATGTGTGCTTTGCTCAAAACATATAGGTGGAGCTACCTCTCATGCTTTAGTTGGCCGGTCGCTCGCTCCCTGGAGGGGTCTAAGTCGGGATCAGAGTCTCATCATCTCTAAAGTCTACAAGCTGCTATTGACAGCGTTCCTCTTCCCTTGTGGATTCAAGGTTTCGCTTAACTGTTGCCTCGGCCTTCTGTAGCGCTTGCCTGTTATTTGTGGGGCCGCACCCAATTAACCATGACAGAACAAGGAAGTCAATGCATCGAATTAGGTACTTGAAAACAAGATGTCTATTGCTGAAACATCTCTCGTTTCTCTCCAACCAAACGCTCCAGGTTATCGCCATTGCCATTAAGTTCCATCCCATTTTGTTGTCTTCATCCACTTGCTTGGCGAGGAATACCTTGCCCCTTATGTCCTCCGTGTTCTCCAGTTTTACCTTTATGCCAAACATGCCACAAAAGTGTTCCCGTATACTAACCGTATATGGGCACTGAGACAGTAGGTTGTTTGTAGTTTCTGCTTCAGTTTCACAGAGGTAACAACATGTTCGGTCTCCCCTCCAGTTCCTTTGGGCAAGGTTTTGGAGGGTTAGGATCTTGTCATCCCAGGTCAGTCATGTGAAATATTTCATACACCTTTGGTGGGCAACGATGTCTTCCAGAATTTGCGTCCTAATGGGCATCTCTGTCCCCCATCCACCTTGAACCGTGAATGTACTGTTGTCCGTGAGTTTCCATCGTCTGAAATCATGGGTGTCCTCTCTCCATGATATGTCAATTGAGGGAACTCAGTTGTTATTGTCTCGCCCGTATAAGGGTTCCCGGTTTGAGGATCGGTATGCCATTGAGGATTTGATGTTATGCCACATCTATTGTTAAATGCTCGATGCTCATCTTGGATCATATGTTACAGCTCTAAGAAGATATAGCATGGTGCTTAACCCTCAATCCAGTTTTCTTAATATGGTAGAGGCCCACATCAAGGAATTGAGTCAAGCCCAAATGGGGCTGACCCAACCCAACACCGCCACACATCGGAGGGGCCAATCTCATAAGATTCTCTGCCGACACCACCGGGAATGAGTCTCGTGAGCCACTCAAAGACATATCCACCTCCTCACCCTCCCCAATTGGACCACGTTTTCCGCCCCCTCGTCGTCGGCGTCGATCGCCACCAAGGCCATCTCGATCAGCAAGATTGTCTCCAGGGTTTTCTTACTGGACAGTAACTTGAGAAGGACCACACCGAAGGCAAAGACGTCGGAGCTCTGTGAGCTCCGACCCCCAACAACCACCTCAGGTGCCATGTAACCTGTTGTCCCCTGGATCAGCTGAGGAGAGTGGCCCGTAAACTCATCAGGATCTCGTCGAAGAGAGCCGCAGCTCCAAAGTAGCAGATGAGGGTGTCCAAACCGAAGTTGGACACGGCGGCTGCCATGGGGGGAGGAAGCGGCGGAGTGGTGGTGGATGTAGTCGAGGCCCTGGGCGATGTCGGCTGCGATCTACGAGGAAGAGGGTTTCTTGAGGATGAGGTTGAGGTTAGAGAGGTGGGTGCGGGAGGTGGAGGAGGAAGGGATTTAGAAATCAGAAATTTTAAAATTAGGGTTAGGGTTTTTATAATTAAGATTTAAATTTTAATTAAAGAATTAGAGGTGGGTTAGTCATTTAAACTCACGACAGTTTTCACGGATGTTGACAAAGGTGCCTTTTTGCAACTTAAAAAAAATTGCGGGTCTCTGAAAAACTTAAAAAAGTTGAGGTGTCGGAGTGAAAAAACGGTATAGTTCATGTGGATAAAAAAAAATTAACCCTATTATGAACGGCAGTTCTATTTTATTTTATTTTATTTTATATGCTCGTTGATAATATTGACAAGATGATAGAGGATATTGGAAAAAAAATATTTGAAAGATAATAATACTTTTATTTATTATTGTTATTTTAGTTTGAATTCCATAAGCAAAGTTGGAACCCTATTATTTAATAAATGGACAGGGGGACATAAGTATACATAGAAAAACCTATTATTTATTTATTTTATATTAAATTTATTATTTATTTCCATTTTAATTTTAGAATTTATTGTTTTCTTGAGTAGGGTTATGATAAAATTTTGAGGTAATTATTTGTTAGTCCCTGGTACTATTTAGTACTATTTTTCATCCAAAATACACACACCCAAAATACTATTACACTAAACCCCTACACACCCCCATCAAGGACAGCAAGAAAAAAAACAAACAGTACTAGGGACCAATAATTCATTATCTATAAAATTTTTAAGATCACAAATTAATCTCTTTTTTAATTCTTGCAAAACAATAAATATATACTATTCCAAATTATTTATAAAAGCTTTTATGAGAACAGTACAATAAAGTTGGAACGGTTGTTTGTAGTTTTAATTTTCTTTTATGGAAATATTTTTTTTGAGTTTTACGCAACTTTAACATAATTAATATAAAGGTCTAAATACACTATTTGTTCCTGTATTATAGGCCAATGTTCATTTTCATCCATATATTTTAAAAATATTAACTACGGTCCCTATATTTTGCATATTTTGTTCAATTCATCTCTAACGTTGACGTGGTAGCACGGAAGAAATACAACACAATTTTCTAATTTTTTTTATTTACCCATGGCATTATTTTGCTGACGTGGGATATGTATTCCGCCACATCAGCAAAATAATAATTTTTTTAAAATTAATTAAAAAATTGGCAGAATATGTATGTCATGTCAGCAAAATACTGTCATGTGTAAATTAAAAAAATCATAAAATTGGGTTATATTTCATATGTGCTGCCACGTCAGCATCAGGGACGGTATTGAACAAAAATAAAGTACAGGGACCATATTGAATATTTTTAAAGTACAAGGAAGAAAATGAATATTGGGGTATAGTACAGGGATAAATAGTGTGTTTAACCCTTAATATAAATTCAAATAAATACTTATAATTAATTATTCATATTTGTAAATATTTTAAAATTTTATTACTAATAAATGATAATATTTAATTAATTAATTAATTAAATTTTGTTAAAAAATATTTCCTATTTAGTACAATGTCTCTGTCGTTTGTCTTTGTATATGTTTGTTATACAAATATACAATTTACAATATTTAGTAGATAGGCAATAAAACACAAGCTACAATTTGCAGCGGGACCAGCTCTCATTGTCATGTGGAGATGTGGACCCAATAGTGTAAATTGCCATGTAAGGTGTCTTGATTGACCTAAAAATTCAAAAGTCGTGTTTCTCACATGTTTTTTGTTTGCATTGTTGGACTTTTGTAATATATATTTCTCTATATTTTTTTATCAAAGTCTGAAAATATACATATTTGATATTTTTAATTATCTGAAACATATGGATAAAATGTGATGTTGATGTAAATTATTGACGCTGAGATCGACTTTTTCTCGAGAGCAAACTCATTCTCACATTAACGGTTGAATTTGTTGGAATAGAAAGCCAAAACCAGCCGAAAATCAAGTAGAAATCAGATTAAAACGGAAGGAGACACAAAGTTTAACGTGGAAAACCCTCAAAATCAGGGAAAAACCACTGGTCTCTCTCACGAGAGTGATTCACACTATAAACTCATAGAAGTTACATGGAGGATGGAGCATTTTAGAGAGAGTACAAAGTGAGGAAGGAGGAAGATGGGTTGTTGGAGAGGCAGGGCTTTAGCGTTTTCTCCTCTCCCTTTCTCTAGAGTCACTCCTCCTCTTTATAGGTGTTTGGCCTAGAGAAACTTGGCACCCAAGTTTGCCAGCTCAGCCTTAGGGGAAGCTTGGCGCCCAAGTGTGCCAGCTCAGCCCAAGGAGAAACTTGGTGCCCAAGTTTGCCAGTTGTCCTTCCTTCTAAAGGCTTCTAGAGGGGCCCTTATGGCCCTCCTATTTTGCATGACTGAGTCTAACACTAGGATTTTTTAATAGAATTTCTGAATAGAATGTCCAAGTAGAATTATTTGAGTGGGATTCCAAGTAGAGTTTCTGAATAGCATTTATGAGTAGAATTATCCGAGTAGAGTTTCCGAATAGAATTTCTAGGCCGAGTTATCCGAATAGAATTCCGGATAGATAATGAATTGTGATGGTTTGAACTGGAGTTATTTTGTGAAGCTAGATAGAAAACACCCTAGTGAAATTGAACAGAAAGTAGCAGACCCAATCAGGATTTTCGAATGAGATTTATGAATGGAATCGTCTCTAGTCCAAGCTAAATTGGGTACGGGTCCGAGTAGAAACCATACTGACTCGAATGGGATCATATGTAAGCCCGAGCAGAAGTTTCCTAGATATTTCCTGGATGCTTCTCCACATAGACGGCTGGATGGGCGTCACCCGTCTTCTCACTTTTACCTTGCCATAAATCATATAGAAATAAGGTTTTGGTGGACAACTTGCATCTCTATAATACAAAAATCTATTTCTTTTCATAGAAAATTATAATAAAAAAAATCTATCGTTTAAAGTGCTAACGCAAATAAATTATTTTCTTAATTAATCTATAAAGAGAGAGATTGATTATAATGTTGGTACAAAATAATGGATTTGATTATATGAATTAAATATCGAATCCTATTCCACATATGGTGCACCTCATCACAACTCCTTTCTTACCAACTTTCTTACCTCTGAAGCCAATATTCTCTTCACCCTCCTCTTTCCTCCTTTGTAAAGTTTTCCTGCCTGTCTCCTACTCACTAGTTTAGGTGGGATCGTGGGCCCTTAATCACTCTTAGGCCATAAATCCTTATCATGTGTGGGGTTTAAGGTGTGCTTATATGTTTCTAAAAAAGTCCTCACCTCGTAAAATGCATTCATATAGTTTTCAGGCTTCACTTTGTTATAGAACAAGATTGAGATTACATGACTACATGGTAGCCCAATTAACTACCATCTCCTACAGGAAAAATTATGCCCTTCTTTATCAATCCATAAACCGGCCTTCAGCCCTAGAACCTCGCAGTGTACCTATCACCCTCGGACCATATTGTGTTATAAGACAACCTCAATTGCTTCCAACTTTTCTAATTTCTTAAGTATTCTAAGGCATTGCATGTTTGTGCATTTTTTCAAAGCATCTCTCCTTTTTTGTATTCTATTCATTAACTTGGCCCTGATCATCTCATTCATGCTGATTATGCCCTTCATCCTAGCTTGAAGTATGTGGTTGTTAAAGCATTTACACAAATTGTTGAGAAGTATATCACACTTGAACCGTGTTTGAAAGTGAGACCTGCTCCAATGTTTAGGTTCTATTTTTTTTCATGTAATTATGGTCTCCTTCAGACATCCCATTGAGTGTGTCCATTGCTTTCTCAAATGCAGGGAGGTGAAAGGCCCTTGCACATTGCCAAACTTGGTCTTTTAGTGTTTTGGCCTTAAAAATTCTTCCTAAAATTGGTGTGGATGTGCCTACTACAAAATCTATGCTCACTATGAGGGAATAACTCTACAACTGCAGGCATTAAACCCTAATTAAAGCAAAGGAAAAAAAATAAAAAACTGGGGAGAAGAAATCAGTAAACCTTTGTAATCTACAAAAAATTGAATAAACAGGGAAGATACCTTCTGCTTGTTACTGGTGAATGCCCATTTTAGACTGTTAGTGATCCTTAAATCATCAGCCAATAGCTCTAGAAACCACTTCATGTTCTCCATGTTCTCTTGGCTAACCACAACCCACGCAATAGGGTAGATGCAATCATTTGCATCTATACTTACTGCTGACAGCAATTGCCCTCCATATAGCCCCTTTAGGAAGCATCCATCAAGTGAAATTATTCTTATGCATCCTACAAGGAATCCAACCCTAAGTGGAGCAAGGCACACATGCATGGCTTCAAAGACTTCTTCACTACTTCTAAATACTATTGATGAACCAGGATGTGCCCTCCATAGATCTAATCTGTAATTATAAACCTCAACATTTGTGTCTCCTCATTACAATCTAGAAGCCTTGTTCCCAGACAGAACCACAGAGGAAAAAAAATTGATTAGTACATGAAAAACTAATTAAATCACTAGACAGTTGTAATAAATAATAGGTAAATGACCTTTGTGCAATTCTTTTAGTAATGAATGCTTTAAGCCTACTGATTGGTTTTCACAGCTTGGATAATGGCAACAGAATTCCATAGAAGATCTGCCCTAAATTGTTCTAGATAGGTCTTTGCTATCCACTCTGCACTCACATGCCTATTATTGTAATCCATTACACACTCATGCTTCAATATTCTTGACTTGATATGAACTGACTCCCATCTGTCACCATTGGTGAAGCCCATAAAAAGAAAGGGTAATCATTCTTACAAATTACTTTGCACCTTGTTTTACAGTTGGGCCTGAAGTTCATCACATATTGATGCTTAATCTCATATTGTCTCTTTAAATTGTTTGAAACTCCTAAACTTCATTCCAATTTTAAATACAGTGTTCTTCATATAACCTCCTCATTGAATTTTGCATACTTAGGCCAAATACGGGATTATTTATCCCTAGTCTGTTAAAGAACATGATAGCATCTCTCCAGATTCTGCATATTCAAAATCACTATTTGTTCCTATAGATTCTCTTTCCACAACTACCGCAACCCTAAGCATATAAGCATTATCCATAGTTTCCTCCTGTACATCATCATGAAAGCTATAATCTAAATCAAATATATCATTATCTTTATCCACTTCATTTTCCTCACTTGGTTTCCCATATAACTGACCCTTTAAATCATCATCTCCCTTTTATAGTTCATGATCTCCCTCCATTTTTTTTGTTTCTTCTACTTCTTCTCCTGTGTTGTCCTCCAAATCAAGATTTCTTTGACTTGTACCTGCACCCCCAACACTATTGCCAACCATGACACCCTCATGATCACTCCCTTTACCGGCAACCTTAATGTACACACATCTTCTTTGGAGGAATCCACAAACAATGCTATTGATAGAGCATCTAAATCAGTCTTAATTTCTCTTACCCCGTTATTCTCACTTGTCAGATCTAACCACCAAACACTACAATCATCTACTTGTAATTTAAACTCTTTGACTTTGCTAATAAGTTCAATCCTAGACATCTGATCTGTACAACAAAAATCAACATACCCTGCCATTCCTTCTACATCACTGAGCATATAATGCATCGAAATTGTTAATAACTTTCGAGTTTGGCACTTGAAATAAAAATATTAATATGTTAGTAATATATTAGAATCATTAGATGAAAAAAATTACAAACATTACTATCATTAGATATAATAGTATAATCATTCATTTTTATCACAATGGCTTAATAGTATATACAATAATTAGATAAAATAGTATAAGTCACGGTGGCTTATAAAGTCACGGTGGCTCCAAACAAACCTAGAAGACATTAAAAAACTCTTCAATAACCCAGATTAGTGAGATGTTGATAGCCATGTGTTCAATGTACTAACTAGCAAAAATTAAGACTATTGATGTGAGAGCACAACCACATTTTTATTTGAGAATTCTTTAAAAAAACTCCTCTCATGTTGTCAAGCCAACAGAAGCTAAATAAAATATTAGAATCATTAGATGAAAAAAAAATTACAAACATTACAATCACAAGATATAAAAGTATAATCATTCATTTTTATCTTGGTGGCTTAATAGTATATACAATAATTAGATAAAATAGTATAAGTCACGGTCGCTCCAAACAAACCTTTCAAATGGAAATAATTTAAAAAACTTACAAGGCATAGTGGCTCTAACATTTTGCCAAGATGATCAAATAATCCAGAGGATAATAAAAACCCTTCAATAACCCCGATTAATGAGAGGTTGATAGCCTTGTGTTCAAGAATTATTACAAAAAAAATTCATCTCATGTTTTCAAGCCATCATAAGCTAAATAAAATAATTTCTTATTTGAGATCAGGACCACATTCTTACTTGAAATTAGGTAATGAAAATATGAACTTTTAAATGTATAAGTAGTGTACAAATTTCTTAACATCATAATATAGAGTTGTAAATGTGTATCCAACTATTCATAATCAAATACAACTTGTTGTGATGTTAATTATGAAAAAAATTTAATGAATTAAATTTATTCACAAGAAAATAATGCTTAGACCCTAATTTGACCTTAATCTCCATCACAATGTTCAAAAAAACCGCAAGGGAGCTAGGGCTTCGAAAAGGGCCACTTATAGTAAGCCGATACTTTCTCTCTATCAGGTTGTACCTCGCAGTTCACTTTCATTTCACTCTAACGGCAACACGCATTATGTTTTCTCGCCTGTGATTGCAGTACGCTTTCGCTCGCCTGTGATTGCAACAGTCGCCCGCCCTGGTCTCACTCCAAGTGTGACGGTTTTCTTTCAGGTAGGGAAAAAAAAGGAAAAGCTAAGGGAGTTTTTTTACGAAGAGGATGCTGACTGGATCGGTCTACGTGGCTTCTCCGGCATCCACGTCAGCAAAAGGACACCGGAATCCCTTAGGTAACTGCCTGTTAAACTCAAATTAAAGTTGAGTAACTGCTATGAGACAAATTGAAGTTCGGTAACTGAAATGAAATCCATACATAGTTTAGTGACCCCCCAAAAAATTTACCCAATAATGAGTCATGTTAGAAGTTTGTTTTGAACTCAACTTAAAATGGCTTGCAAACAAACGACATCCAAGACTATTGGTACCAGTTGGTTCCTTTGCAAAGAGGCTAGGTTCTCTCAGGAAGAACCATGGATCAAGCCCCTCCTTATGCAGAGGGATCAAACGTATTGAGTGTGCTCTATGTTTGGGCCACTTGACTTCTCTTGTGGGGGGCGTTTGTCGCTTTATAAAAAAAAACAAAACAAAACAAAACAAACTTGCAATTGGTGTTCTACTTGGCTTAGCATATGGAAAGTTGATAACTCATTTGTCTCACAAAGAAAGAGTGATGGGTTTAAATCATGCCTATGGCGTGGTTCTAGTGGTTTATCCACATTATATATATATATATATATATATATATATATATATATATATGGTCATGTTAGTATAGGGCCGGCCTTAACACTATTCATTTAAGGTCGCCTCATTTTGAGGCACTTGGAGCGTATTTTTTTTTCAAATCCAACCGTATGGATGGAAAGAACATCGAAAAATAAACTAGCATGTCGACTTTCATACATTTTAGTGACCGTATAATCATTCATCTTAAAGGGTGAAAAATTAACCCGTTAAGATTTCTATAAATTTCACCCTTTAAGATGAATGATCATACGGTCACAAAAATGCATGAAAATCAACATGCTAGTTTATTTTTCGATGTTCTTTCCATACGATAAGATTTGGAAAAAATACTCTCCAAGTGCCTAAAAATGAGACGACCTTAAATGAATAGTATTAAGGCTGGCCCCATCTTAACATGAAAATTTATAAAAATCTTATCAGTTCAAAATTTCACATGTTAAGATGAAGACCCTACGAGTTCCCAAATTGTATGAAAATTGACATGCTAGCTTATTTTTCGATGTTCTTTCCATCTATACGGTTGGATTTCCTCAAAATACTGTGCAAGTGGGCCAAAAAGAGGTGACCACACTTGCACAGTGATGAGGGCGACCGCATAGTATCATGATAGGTGTGCCACCCTTTAGGGTAATAATACAGTCCCGCTCCTTCGTAGGAGATCCGAACATGCCCGGAGCCAGCCTTACACACTATAGGCAAAAGTATAAACAAAAATACATCATGATTATCAAAACCGATCGTAAGGGCAACGCCTTAGCCCATAAAAGGCGACATTTAAGAGATACTATATTCGCTAGTATTAGGTTATTGAATCGTGCGTCTGGTATGATGTTGTATGAAAGGGCCTATGATACTCAGAGGTTTTATTCATCTTTTACCTCTTCTTCTTTATATGGTTATTGGCAACGTTTACAAAGTAATATTGATTATGTTAGATGGAAACTTCTTTATCCTGGATCTATCTATGCTTCTATGAGTTTTTCAGAACCATACCCTATAACTATTGATTTTGAAGTTATAACATTAGCCTTAATACAGTTGGTCGAACAGTACGCTTACAATATTGATTCTGAGTATGTGAAATGGACAATTGGATATACTATGCAATTACCAGCATCCAATGAGATATCCTTTACTTTAGGTAATGCTATTCCATTGTGTGATCCTGTAGGTAATAGACTTCCCAAAGGGGAGATATATGATATGATTGAACAACTTGTTAGGTTAAATGGTGAGAAATATAATGATGGTGTGGTTAAAGATGTCTTTATTCGTATCTATTATGAATCTAAGGAATCCCTTAAATCATTAGACTTTCCTAATATATCAAATATGATTGGAAGAATATGCAATGTTATGGATTCTGAAATCGTAAGTGGTAATCTACCCGAAGTAAAATCACTTATGTATAAAAAGACTCGTAATCCCTCTCAAATAAGCGCTATCAAAGGTCATAAAATAAAAGAATGTCGTCCTTTCATTGTAGCCGATCTAGAGACTATAGTAGTTAATAATGTTCATGTTCCTTATGCTGCAGGTTACTTAGTGGTGAAGCCAGGTGATGATCTAACATCCCTACCTTCCTATTCTATTCAAACCTTTTTCAGTGAAAACCACATTACTTTTTATCCTACCTTTGAAGAAAGGAGTGAAAGAATGTTATTTGAATTTTTATACCATTTGGAAGAATCTGTGAAACAAAATAGTGGTTTTCGTCTTCGAACAGTTTATTTCCATAATTTTGGCCGATTTGATGGTATTTTAATTCTTAGGTATTATGTTGATCGTGGTAATAAGTATAAAATCAAAACATTGTTGAGGAATCATAAACTTTACGAGTTGAAAGTTTATCTTGGCGATAAGTTATTATTACGTTTCAGAGATTCTTGCACATTACTGCCTAGCTCTCTTGAAACATTGGGAAAGACATTATGCCCTGAATTAGGATCCAAAGGTTCTATCCCACATGCGGATTTGTCTGTGTCTAATCTTCTGTTGAATAGTGTGGATTTGATAAACTATCTTCGCCAAGATATCCTTCTATTAGGTGGTGTGATGTTGAAGGCTCAAGAGATTAATTGGTCTAAATACCGTATTGATGTCGAGGATGTGATGACATTATCATCGCTTGCCCTTAAAATCTTTCGTCAGAATTATTTTGATGATGAGACCTTTCATATCAATATACCTACAAGAAACCAAGACACTTTTATTAGGCGTGGCTATTATGGGGGTCATGTTGATGTCTATAAGCCCTATGGTGAGAATCTTTACTATTATGATGTGAACTCATTATATCCTTATATTATGAAATCCTATCCTATGCCTTGTGGTATACCTGTCTGGAAGAATAATTTGGAGCGCGTTGGATTGGATAGCTTGTTTGGCTTTATTGAGGCCTATGTTGTATGTCCTACTAATATATCACGTCCATTCTTGCCCTATAAGGATAAATCTGGTACTTTACTCTTTCCCTGCTGTGTAAATTCATTGGAGTCTTTTATAGCGAAGAGTTGAAGTTTGCACGCGATTTAGGTTACCATGTAATTCCTCTTAGGGGTTATTTGTTTGAGAAGAAGTCAAGTCCTTTCGAAGGCTTCATCTCAAACCTTTATGAAAGCAGACTAGAAGCCAAGAAAGCTGGTGATGAAGCTATGACATATATTTATAAGATTCTAATGAACTCCCTATATGGTAGATTTGGTATGAATCCTGAAAGTACAGTAACAGAGATCTGCAATCAAAAGAAATATTCAGAATTGATGAAGATGGATAATTTTCAATCTGCAGAGAAGCTTACCGATCATTACTATATTGTCAATTACATTAGCAATAGTAGCTTTGCTGACGACTATGACTGGAAATATCCTAAGATGTCGGCAGTTTAATTGGCTGCTGCTATCACTGCATGTGCTCGTATTCATATGTACCCATACATTTCCAGACTGATCAAGTTACTATACCGACATCGACTCAATAGTTCTAGGAAGTCCTCTTCCTGACGATTTGATCTCTTCCATTGAATTGGGTAAGTTTAAACTCGAATACCATGTATTGAGAGGAATCTTCTTAGCACCTAAAAGTTATATGTTAGACATAGAAGATGATAGACAAATTATAAAACACAAAGGTCCAGCTAAAGATTTAGTCACATCTGAATGGTTTCAAAAGCAATTAGCAGATCTATTTCTAACGGGTCAGATCCCCACTGTAGCTAATTTCAGAATAGATTGGAAAAAACTCCAGATTGGAAAAAAAAGATATGCTCCTAAAACTAGGACTACCACAGAGTAATAAAAGAGAGAATGTCTATGATTCAAATAATGTCTGGATAGACACACGACCTATAGATGTAATAGACATAAGAAATCAAGATGCTAATACTATTTTTAAATATGAACTATTGAAGAAAAATGAAGAATCAGTCAGTCAGTCCACTACTGAAGGTCAAAAGACCACTACTCTTCAACCCACTCTCTACAAAACCAAGGATGAGGCTAAGAAGGACAATGACAATAGCTCACCCTATAGACCAAAACCAGATGAATAAGAGCAATAACTGGAGTGGGCCCTTCCATACCTCCCTACTCTCCGGTTCATCCGTTAGACCGGTCCATTTTAACACCATACTATATTCTAAGACACAAGATAACCAGACAAATCATAAGCACTCTCATAGACCTGATTTCTCATTACATCTCTATGATACTTTCAGGTCTTTCCCATTGTAGATGCCCCTCCGTATTAATATAGAGCTTACCTTGCCAAGGTCTAAGAACTCTACCACCCTCAGCGCCTCGAACGCATTTTAGCAAATAAACCCTACTGAAGTAATATGTGTAAATTCAAAATATCATTTAATTTTAATACAGTTTTCTTATCAGTAAATCCAAGGATTGCGGTATTCAGGCACCTAGACCAAAAACAGTTTAATCCTGATTTATTTATAGTCTCATAAATGAAATAATCAAGATGCTCTAAATACAAGTCCATCAGTAAAAAATATAGCAAGCCTATACCTTTAGTTGGTTTCCTTTTAGTTTGAACGAATCCTAAGATTCTATCAACCTGATCACCATCTACCTGTAGTTTATTGACAAAGGAATCAACCAATCTTTTTAGAATTTGATTCTCAGAATAAAGCATTCAGAACGCTCTCGACCCTATCCCGGGACCTCTGCACGTGAAATGATCGGTCGTATTCGGAGTGAAGACGAGCCCCGCTCGGATACAAGGCCTAAGTAATATAAGCAGATAACAAATATAAATCCATAATAAATCAAAATAAAATCGAGTTAGCGAAATAATCAGTGCAGGTACACATGCCCTATAATATCGAACAACATGTCCTACAACGCCTCACTCACAATAAAAATAAAGGAAGAGGTCTTCAACCTCAAGAATACCCCTCGCCTCGTGCAATCCCTCTAGATCACCCTCCCGCCTCCCCGAGGACACGAAAAGGAGGAAAAAGAAAAGTCGTGGAGCTTCGAATGGAAAGCCCAAGAAGCACCCCTCGCAAGGAACTCAAGGCAAATGAAAAGATGAAACAAGATATCACAATCAATGAATCATCAAGCACAGGGGCTAAACCCCACACAATCAGATCCTAGAATCCAGCTGCGGCCCTCGGAGCCCTGGATAAGAAGTCCAATAACCAAAGAAAGTTTTCCTCGGACAAATTTCAGTCAGAATCATAAAACGCAAATTTCAGATCGCAGAATCCAATAAAATGGCCGCGAGCGATTTAACTTGTCGCGGTCGGTAGCACCACCTCTACGTGTCGACACGGCCAGCAAATCAACCCTAATCGACAGTGGACGGAGCCTCGACTCCACCGGCACGGGAAGATCGAACTCGCTTGGCACATACCTCACAAGACACAAGACCATGTGCCCATGATCATGTGTCGGCCTATCCCTCCCTCAAATCGACCGCCACTGCGTGATCCTGCGGCCTCGGCCGAAAGCAGCCTCCCCGCCAACCTCCATATCAACTGCCGGTGGGGGAACCTCCACCTGGGGCTGCGGTATCTCCTGTATTGGAGGTTGTGGTACCTCCGCATGTCTAGGTCGTCCCCGTCTGCCTCCTCCCCGTCCTCCACGTCCTAGTTTACGAACCATGGTGCCTGTCACGTAATTTCACAAATCAGTTACTAGATTCAAATCTTGGTCTACCCGACCCAACACTCAGTTCAACTTAATTGTCTATGTCACTAGGGCAACTAGGGTGTTATCTATCTGCTTTTTTTTTTTTGCTCTTGGATTATTTGATTTTAAAATTTTGAGGACGAAATTTCTGTAAGGGGGGAGGATTGTAAAACCCAAGGGTTTTAGGAATAATTTTAAAATTTAGTTATTTTTGAATTATTCTTATTTATTGGAGATAATTCTCTAATTCGGTTTAATCGGAGAAAGAGATTAGATGGAATTAAAGTTTTGTTTAGTTTAAATCTTAAATTGTAGATTTCTGAGGATCGGATTGATGTGATTTAATTGAATTTTAAGTTGAAATGATTGGTTCTGCCAAGGACTAAGAGGAAAATCTGGAAAATATGAGGACTTAAATGAAGCATAAATTTCCCTCTCACAAGATAGTGTTTGCATGAGGTTTTAAGATAAAACAAGGGCTTCTTTGCAAAAAAAAAAAAAAACTAAACCAAAGAATATGAATCAAACACGTGCATGGTTAGTAATATAAAGTTACATTTTTTTGTATATACATATATATATAAGATATAATGCAAAATATAGGAGAATGTGCACGGTTGAAGATTTGGTGTTGAATTTGAGTCAAAACGCGTGGAAACAGTGGTGAAGTGATGTGAAATATAAAAAAAAATAAAATAAAATTTCTGAAGATTTGAATCAATTTCAAAACGGTGGATAAGAAGATTATCTTTTTAAAATCTTGTTGTAACTTATCGGTTTGAACGGGGATTTATATATAAGAAGATACGATCCCACGAGCCCTAGTTGCTTTCATCCCTCGCCGCCGCTGCTGTCGTTGAGGAAGGAGATCAGAAAGAGAGGGCGCTGCTGAAGGCTGTAGGGAGGGTGCCGTCGTCCGGAACGTCGCCGGAAACGTGGAGAAGAGGCGGTCGTCCCTGTTCACCGGGTCTTGGAGGTGCTCGTCTTGATCGCCGGTAAGTCTCTCTCTCTTTTAGATCTCTTCTTCCCAGTTTTAGAAGGGCATGGGTGACAGGAAAATGGGTTTGAAGTTCAGCCATGTTGCATGCCTTTATTTGTATGAATGCTTTCATGAGAGAAGATTATTGTAAAGGCTGGGGGATAATGAAGAGAAGGAGGTGTTAGTAAGTTGGAGGGTTAGTTGGTTCTCGGGGATGAAAATACATGGACAGTGGGAAATTGAAGTAGTTGCATGAGGTTGATGGTTCTGGTATGTGTGCGGGTTCAGAGGATGGAGATGAGTTTCATTGGGTTCATGTTGTTATTATGATCTTAGAATATGACAGCGCTGTGCCTGTGTGTGCTTCTGGGAGATTCCAGTTTTGGTAGGTTGTTATTGGGTTCATGATATAGATCCCGAGCTTGGGAAATTGTTTCAAGGTTTGTTTGACTAGTTGGTAAGCTTGGAGATAGCTCACATATTGTTTTTGAGGGATGCTCAAGGGATTCTGGACTTGAGGTTCAGATTAAAGAGGACAGGAGATTAGTGGTAGCTTGTGGTTGTTGTTGATAATTCTAGTAATTAAATTATGATCAAAGTCCAGTTTAGAAAAGTGTGTGTAATGTTATTGAATGTGGATATTAGAAAGAGAGGGAGTGGTGCTGAGGAATGTTAGGGTACAAGTTGGTGGACTAAGTTGTGCAGGTTCAAAGGGATTAATTTAAAGAATCGGATTATTTTGGAGTCATGATATTGGATGAGAAGTCATTATTTCATGTGTGGGCAATGGTTAGAGCTTTGGGGTTTTGTGTTCAGTTCCATAAAAGCTCGGGTTTTAGAGAGATGTTCTGGTCTATTTGGTGGTTGGGAGCACTGTTATTGGTTTAATTTTTTTGAAATTGATCTATTATTATTATGAATTGACTTAAGTTAAAGGTTGTGAATCTAGTTTTCTGTTTAAACTAGAGATGGAGTTGTATGGTAGGGCAGTGAGGATTTAGTTGGGTGTTGGTGGTCTATCGATTTAATAATTTGTAGAATGGTGATTAGTGACAGCCATGGTCTTGGCTTGGTGATGGAGTGTGGAAATGGACGTGTAGTGGCTGAGCAGTTTCCAAGCCTTGTTGTATGTCATGCTTGGGCTTTGGGGATTTGATTGGGTCTGATATTTTGGAATTCATGTTATTGTTATATTTGAGGTTGTGTGGGTTTTGTCATTAAGTGTGAGTGTGGATACTATTATCGTGTGTGGCTTGCATGTGGGCCCGTTTACTATTTAATTGTTATGCCATTGAGATGGTTGGTGTTATACAGGTTTTGGGTTTCTTGTTGACTGAATTAGTGTTGTGACTCTTATGATTTTATGTGAGTATGTTGGGTGGATTTCATGGAGCATGCAGGTGGGAAACTAGAGGGGTCAAGTTAGACAAGCAAAGGTTGAGTTAAAACCAGGAATGGCTGCAACTGGCTGTCCCCTTCGTGGGACAGCTGGGCAGTATGTAGTTATCCAATAGGGTCAAGTAAGGTACCGTTGGAAAGATAAAGAAGAGATCTTTCCAACGAGCCCTGGTACAACTTGATTGGATTTCTGGATCAAAAGTTATGGACTATTCTTTGGGACTGCGCGATAGGTTCAGAAATTCTGCATTTGTGTTAGTAGGCATTCGTCGTAGAACTGGTTGTTCACGAGCATGTATGCATTGTTTTGTGACTAGTTTATGGTTTCCAGGTATCGACTTGGAGCTTTGAGGGGCGTCAGGAGAGACGCGGGGTTGTCGGTTGGACTTACTAGTGAGGTAAGTCACTCTTGCCTCGTTTCCACCCTTGCATGGGTTTTCTTGTCTTGTTGGATGCTATTTGTTAGCATGATCTATTTAGTCCCTGCTTTTGTTGATACATGCACATATATGCTTGTTTGATATCTTTCCTAGTATGTGTGTGATTGATGAGCTAGAAGTAGTGCTAACTGATCACGAGGGTCCGCTTGATCGCAAGACGCGGCCGCGGGAAACACGCGGAGCCTGCGGTTCGGGTCCGGACAGTGAGTGTAAGTTTCACTACCGGGTTTGTTTGAATGCTCTTTTGGACTTACCCACCCGTGGCCGGCCACATGATCATGGGCACATGGTCTTGTGTGCCGGCCGTAGGTATGTGCCAACCGAAGTTCGATCTTCCGCCCGCAATGCGGAGTCCGAGGCCCGGCCCCTCGCCGATGGGGTTGATTTGCCGGGCCGGTTTACATCGCAGAGGTGGTGGCTACCGACCGCGACATGTTAAAATTGCCGCCACGTACCGAGGTCGCTTGGTTGCGTACCGAGGTCGCTGCTTTTATGATTTACGTACCGAGGCCGGCCGTCCGGGGAAAACTTTGCCGAAAGTTATTGGACTTCTTATCCAGTGGCTCCAGGGCCGCAAATGTGGATTCTAGGATCTGAGTGTGTGGGGTTTAGCCCCTGTGCTTGATGATTCGTTGATTGTGATATCTTGTTTCATCTTACCGTTTTGAGATCCTTGCAGGGTGCTTACTGGGCTTTCCATTCGAAAGCTCACGACTTTTCTTCTTCTCTCATTTCAGGTCCCGAGGAGTAGGTTGACTCGGGCTCAGGGACGTGCGAGAGTTGGTTGGGGCTTTTGCAGAGGTCGGAGGATCTCTAGGATATTTACTTGTGTGAGAGGACACTTACTTTGTTTTTATTAGGACCCTGGTAGGGCCTGGATTATGTAGAGGGCAGGGGACCCTTATTTGATTATTTCCCTTCCGCTGGATTTTATTATTTATTATTTATTAACTTTTGATTATGTATGTTATCTGCT
Source organism: Dioscorea zingiberensis (assembly GCA_026586065.1). Lineage (NCBI taxonomy): Eukaryota > Viridiplantae > Streptophyta > Magnoliopsida > Dioscoreales > Dioscoreaceae > Dioscorea > Dioscorea zingiberensis. Next base: position 64,294 of record JAGGNH010000064.1, on the reverse strand, counting down.
TATCATTTTTAGGCCTTGTATTCGAGTGGGGCTCGTCTCTACTTGGATACGGCCGATCTGTTGATCGCTTCGAGGTCCGGGTTCCGGGTCGGGATGCTACAGCCCACGGGTGGGTAAGTCCAAAAAGAGCATTCAAACAAACCAAAGGTAGTGAAACTTACACTCCTGTCCGGGGCCGGAGCGAGTGCTCGCGTGTTTCCGCGACCCGCGTCGATCAATCCGGACCCTCGTGATCAGTTAGCACTACTTCTAGCTCATCAATCACACACATACTAGGAAAGATATCAAACAAGCATATATGTGCATGTATCAACAAAAGCAGGGACTAAATAGATCATGCTAACAAATAGCATCCAACAAGACAAGAATACCCATGCAAGGGTGGAATCGAGGCAAGAGTGACTTACCTCTGATCGCAATCCTACTACTGCGTCGTATCTGTCCCGATGAAGCTCAATACTCCACGCCGATATCTGGTACACACAGATCCGCACCAACTAGTCCGCGTCCCTCCCGTCAACACCTGGAAACCATGAACCTAGTCTCAAATAATGTATACGCGTGCATGAAGAACTAGCACTACTCACGTCGAACTAAATAGGGCTCGGCCCAACAAATTCAACTCAAACCCTTAATTAATCTTAATTCTTTAATTATCTCGGATAAACCCTTTATCCCAAAGGCTCAACCCACTTGATCACAACATCACTAAAATAATAATTCTCAAGAACCTCAAAAATAATATCAATGCAGAATTTCTGAACCCCTTGCGCAGTCTCAAAGAACTGGCCATAACTTTTGATCCAGGAGTCCATTTGAGTTGATCCTGGGCTCGTTGGAAAGATCTCTTCCTCATCTTTCCAACGGTACCTTATACGACCCTATCCAACATCTACACATAACCCAGTTTTCAGTTAAAGTCGGCAGCCAGACAGCAGCCTTAAATTGACATTAACTCACTAAACCTCACATAAAATCATAGATTCTCATGGACAAGTCACCACTCAAACCTTCAGCTCAACTAGTTCATTCATTAGAACCTCCACTGTTATCAATTACTAAGACACCCAGGTTTCAAAACCTCAACAAACCCCAGCTAAAATCAATTCATCAAGCCATGGGTCATCCACAATCACATGCCTGCTCACACTCACATGAAATCACAAGCATGGCCATTATCTCCTTACCAGCCTCAAACCCACCAAGTAGAGAGCTTCCACAGTTAACCCAACTCTCTCTCTCTCTCCAGGTTATCCCACAACTTGGTATGTATTTTTATCAAAAAATAAAATAAAAGTAAATGCAAAATAATAACTGAATATATTCTATCACTTTACTTTGGCCACCATACTAACAAATAAGCCATGTAACTCCTTTACAGCCCTAACTTGAAATGAAACTAAACCATAATCACCTCCAACTTCCATTACTTAGGAAAATCAGATTCCATCAAACTACAGTGGCCCAAGTTGTGTTTAAAACAAACAAATACACTTTGCTTTAAGCAAACCAACTCACTTGGTATTAACTATACTCACAACCAATCCTCCACAGAACCACCAGATTACACACATGTACAGCCACACAGTGACACTATTTCCTCAACACCCAATCTTCCAAAAACAGTCCCTTAAACCTGTCTACTTTCTGATGAGAATAGTTACCAAGTCTTCCATAAACTCACACTAACACTTCTAACAATCATTAAAATCTTCCTCACATGCATACATATAAATCAAGTCAATACAAGGATCTGAACCTCTAAATTACCGATCAAATATCCACCTCAGACCATCATCTCTATCATACAAACAACAACCATTTACCCATGTGTTCTAGAACCAGAAGCAACCCGAAAACTTTTAACCAAAGCCATTAATCCATCATGAAACTCTCAAAGCACTGTCCCAAAACTTATCACTCCCCAGACACAATCATCTTCACAAAATAGAAGAACTATGGGACTTATGCATGCTCTTAAAAACTTTAAAATAAAACCCTCCACAGCCTTTCCTATGTGTGGATCTACAGCAGCGAAGAGATAGAAAGGGAACTTACCTATTGGGACCGCCCAGTGTGCGCTTCCTTCTCTCTTTACTCAGCGGCTATCCCCTGAGTCTCCACGAGAAGCAACGGCGACGCTCTTCCTGGTGGCCGGTCGCAGTCCGATCAAGACAAAATTTCTTCCTTTTTTCTTCCCACAACCTTCTCCGCCTCCCTTCTTTCCTATCTCTCTCTCTCTCCGGTGGTGGCTAATCGTGGAGAGACGAGGGTATTAGGGTTCAGCGAGGATATCTCCCTACTTATATGAGGGTCCGTGAAGATCTCAACCGAGAATCTCACCCGACGATCAAACATGAAGATCTCTACTATCCTTATCCATTCTTGTTTCAAACGTGCAGAAGATTCGCGGTGACGTGCGATCCACCCTCCGCTCCGGCGCACCGCCAGCCTCCAGACCCCACAGCAGCCGTTGGATCGTCTAATCCAAGCCCCCAGCTTGATCACAGCCGTCCGATGCACCCCATGCAAAGCCCTCGACTGATCTCCTCCATTGGTATGCCACGTTCATGAACAGCCCAGTAAATATCCTAAGAAGCCCCAGGACATTTGATTAATTAACACTATTCATTTTCTGAAGAGATGGAAAATTGCTTTGACGTCCTTTGAGTTTAGTTTATTTCCAAGATAGTCCACTTTCTAGAGAGAGTGCCAAATTCCTCTCTAATCCTCAAAGAAAATGAAATCTCAATTAAATCCTTATCAAACTCAATAACCATCAATCATTGCAGCCACGTCCATTCCATATATATATATATATCTAAACATATAAACTAATATTTTATTATTATTTTTCCTTGAATTCAAAGCTCCGAGTGATAATTACTGTGTAATATATATATATATATATATATATATATATATATATATATATATATCCTCCAGATCATGCCCTTTTTATTTTAAATTTATATTTTTTTTTATGCACATGAGTCCCTGCCCTTTAAACCTTTTACATGCAAGCCCCTATGATGTGAGGGGGACACAATTACATATGGGTCCTCAATTTTTTCCGAAATCTAAAACTAGACCCCTGGTAGCCCCAATTAATTCTCATTAAAAGATTAGTCGATTGAGTCCATATATTATTCGTAAAAACCCTGGGTCTTACAGCATCAACCTTTAGCATAAGTATCCCTCTGTCCATAGATGATGTACCTGGTGTAAATTCATAAAGCTTAAAAGATCCTAGTGTGACCGATGCTTTATTTGCTATTAAGTTATCCATAAATTGAAAACGTATGTAATTTGGATGGAATGTTTTTAGATCTGGGATTTGATAACTATTTTCGTCATCCTTGATATCCATATCCATATTTGTAAAACCCGAGGATTTTAGGGGTTAATTTTTATTATGGATCTTCGGGGACCCACTTGTGATTTTTGAAAAATATGAGAAATTAATAGGAAATTTGTTCCTCTTTCTAGATGAAGGACTTGCATGTAAAACATTTGAAAAGGTGGGGGCTTAGATATAAAAAGGTAGTGATTTGATGGGGGTAATATAGTATAATATTTATATATATATATATATATATATATATATATATATAGAGGGAGAGAGAGATGAGATAAGGATGAGATGCTATTTGAATTCAAGAAAAATTAATAATAAAATATTAATTTAAATGCATAGATGACTAAATAGGGAACATGCATCATTGATGGGTTTTAATTGAAGATTTAAAACGTGTGGTTGACCGAAATGGTATTAAGGACTTGATTAGATATCAAATATAATATATATTATATATTTTCATATTTCGGATGGGAGAGGAACGGTTTTGATTAAAAACTTATAATAGTAATTATTATCTCCTTTGGAACAAGCACGTGAATTTCCTTTTGAGTGGAGGGGTATGGCAGAGGTACGGATATATATATATATATATATATATGTATATATACTATGTATGAATATGAATGGATTTATATGTTTTATAACAATAGATAGAGAGATAAAGATACAGAGAGAGAAAGTAACTTTATCTCTTCCATTTAAACTCATATCGGCCAGCAACCTTCAGAAATTCAAATATGGGATAAACCTTATCAGATCTCCTCTGAATCTTCCCATAAACCCCTATAAATAGACGAGCGATCACCCAAGAAACCCTAACGCCGTCATTGATTAGAGAGAGAGAGAGAGGGTGTCCATCTATGGTTTGACGACGCGAGGCCACCGGAGCGAGGGGAAGTGACGGCTCTGCACTAGGAGGTGATCGTGAGGTTGCTACAGGTGATCGACGCCGGTCACCAGGAGCCGCCGTCCAAAGTGCTGGTAAGTCCTCTATGCTGCTATTTTATTTTGGGAGAGGAAGTGAGAGAGGTGATGATAGGGAATACATGATAGTTATAATTGGTATGTAAATCCATATACATACATGGCAGTGAACCTGTGAATAAGGTTGGGTAAGCACAAGTGATTGACAAGTGAGTATAGAGAGATTATGTTCACAGGTCTTTCATAATAGTAAATATGAGTTTGAGGGTTAATGAAATAATGAAACCTTGGTAAGTAAGGTGATGAAAACCATTGATGATTAGTCAAGTATGCATGATTCATGAACTGTGTGTTTGAGGACTGGTGGTTTGCATGATGTTTGATAGAGTTTAGAAGGTCAGGTGCATATATTTCTAAATAGGTGACACAGTTCATGAGTTAATGATAAAGACTAGTATGCATATATGGAGGTAGGGATTTTTGTTTAAAAAGTGTATGCTTTGAAGGGATGATAGCTCATCGGTATGAAGGATTAATTTGGAGATTCATTAATATGGGGTCTCACTGTGGTCAATGATGGCATATAAGTTTAGAATCCACTAGCTTACACTTTCATTTCTCTAGAACTTTTGGAAAGCTTTTGGTGAATTATGTTCATTATTTTAAATGTCTCTTTGGTGATATTGTGGAGTATATGATATGGTGTGTGTGGCCTAAACTCCATTGTCAAAGCTTGAGCAGTAGTCAAGTGTAAATTGGTTTCCTCCATGATTAAAGACCGATGGGCATGAATACTCAAGATTTGTTTGGTATTGATTTATTTTTAGTGATTGCTATTTAAGGAGGCTAGTGTTTTGAATGGCTTTAGTGAGTGTTGAGGTTTTGAGGCTTTAGAGGTTGCTGGACCTTAATGATGAATATGAACATGTATTTTTTTAGAGAGAGAAAATGGCCGGTTTGGTCAATTTATATTTGGTTGGTTTGATTTTTTTGTAAAATTACTTTGGAGCTTTGATTATTGATCCAGTTAGAGTGGGGTTCAAATAATGACTTGAGTCTAATTATTATTTTTATTTATTTAGTTATTTAACCGGTTCCTTTTAGAATTTATTGGGTAATTGAATTGAGAGTTGGCTAGGATGTGTTTCAAGAATTGATCAAGTTAAGTTGATAAGATTTAAAGGGACTGGGTTTGTTAGTGGGCAGAGCCCAATAATTGGAGATGCATTATAGAAATATATTCTTAAACACTTGTGTGTGTGGGTTGAGTGTGTACTTGTGTGTACCAGCTATCGACGAGGAGTGTGGGACTTCGTCGGGACAGATACGGTTCGGTCGATAGGTTGGATTGCGAGTAAAGGTAAGTGCCTTTGCCTCGTTTCTACCCTTTGTATGGGTTTCTTTGGCATTCTTATACCTGGTTTGGTATATCTTTTGCTGGTATCGTGATTGTGCCTGTGACTATGATTTGGATATCTGTTGTTGATTCCCGGTATACATGTTTTGTTTGATGCTTCCATATCGGTTGATTGGTTGTGGTATGAGTTTGCTTTTGGATGCTCACTGAGCATGCCACCGTGGACCGGGACATTACTGTGCGACTCATGGTGCTTGTGTTTAGGTTGGGTTGGTATGTCTCAGGGATGGAGTATGCATTATCGGGGAGCATAGCCACCGTCGTCCCAAGACTTGATCATTGAGGCACACCTGCACTTGGCCGACCGGGTGGAGGTGTGATTGGTCTGCTTAGGGGCCCCGCTTTGATTGACTCATTGTGTTGGACTGATTGTCTTGATTTGTCTATCTTGACTATTTGGACCGTGCTTATCGTGGATTTCTCTGCAGTAGTACTTACCGAGCTTTCCTTTCAAAGCTCACTTCACTTTCTTTTCTCCTGTGTTAAGAGGAAATGTATGACTCAGTGGTTTGGAGCTACGCATGGGACCTTGGGATAGGTTGGAGAGGTCCGAGGGACCTCAAAGTTGTGTGAGAGTTTCACTTGTAGGACCCTTATAGGGACTGATTTTGTATAGAGCTTTGTAGGGTACCTGGAACCCTTAATGATTTTTAATTCCGTTGTAGAACTCTGATGTTGTTCTTTATTATTAATGAACATTTGATTATTATTTTTATCTGCTTATCATTTCTAGGCCTTGTATTCGAGTGGGGCTCGTCTCCACTTGGATACTTGGCCGGTGGGACGCGTCGAGGTCCCCTGGATCCGGCTCATGCTATAATATTATTCTTTTTCATGTAAAGGAAGTGTGCCAACGACGCATTTATCAATCAATGGTTCCATTATAGGATCATATAGCATATCACTTCCAATACCATTGTATGAAATCACCATTCGATTTTTAAAACATTTTATATCAACACTAGAAATCATGGGAAATTCATTATAATGAAGTTTATAGTTAAGTTCCATTACATCAAAAAAGAACACCAATTCCATAGGACCTGTAGTCATACTAATGAGTCGTTTTTTTAAAATCCATTTAGTTTTCATTTCATATACACACCTTGCACTAAGTTACTTAAGTTGCCCTACCTATCTGCTAAGAGGCATCTGCTATAACACCCTATTTCCATAGCTTCTCCTCACATCATTATATACATAAAAATTAGTAATGCACGCTGTAATTATGACTTCTGTTCTCTAGAAGTTTCTGAAATTTATTCCACTTCTCTTGAATAAGGAAAGGAGAAAGATCCTCTGAATCAATCACTTGATTACTGCATACAGCATCTACATAGTTGTTGTAATACTTAACAAAGTCTGATACCTTTTTTTTCCATTTCATTTTATCTTTAGTTGGTGAATTATCGGGTAAAAGTGAATTCAATATCTCAGTAAGATAATCAGATGGCATAGGATAATTATGGTTATAGTATAAGGGTGATGAGTTATTAATATCTCGAATGTATGATTTAATCAGATTTATCCTAATAAATTCATTAATAATTTTAAGTGGAGGACCCATATTAATAAAGACCTTGGTATATATATCAGGTACAATTCTTACGTAAGGCGGAGTAGTTATAAAATTATCATGTACGGTATATATAGGGGCTCCTTCTCTCAATAATGATTCTACTACTTTCATGGCAATGTATGCATCCTTCTGATGAATAAAGTTAGCGCATGCTGAGGATTGAGTCTTTCGCTTATCCCTCTTCATAGTAGGTACACTTAGAGTAACCCGTCGTCTCTTTTTGCTAATCCTTTCATAAACCATTATCTCTTCTTTTACGAAAGACATATAATCCTGTTTTGTAGTGAAATATGGTATACTATAGACAACCGCTCTATCCATTACTAAACAAAACCAACTAATGATGGTAATCAACTTCATAAAATTGACTATATCTGGATATTTATGGATCCAAAATTCATTGCTAAGTTTAGCGAGGTTATAGCTATCCTTTCGACTAAGCAATTCACCATATTTTAGCCTAATATCCTTTTCCATGCTGATCAATGTCTTCCCATAGATCAATGGCATGAATAGACTTTTGATGAGCTTTCTATCTAACTTAGATTCAATGATTTCCATCTGTAACTTATCATTTATTCGATGATGCAAAAATTCCTTAAAATCATAGAGCAAGTACATGTATACATCTTGTATTTTCCCATCAGGGTGGGGAATAAGATTCGTTCTCCTAGCCATTTCTTCGTTAAGCAATAAATAACTCATGATCTGATAAGCACTGGCAGCAGCATCTTGAGTTATTGGTATCCTATTATATTCTTGAACTCTATCGTAACACATGACCTTGGCTATGAACTGAAATGGATCACTAGCACCCTTTGCGATGCTTATTAAACTCTCATCAGAAGCATAGATCAAACTCTGTTTTTCCTTATACCATTGAAGAGCATCATCATAAAGATAGAATTTCTTATACTTAAAGGCAGCTGAAGAGGCTACTATGTCCTTAGCCGACTGGTTGCTTCCTTCTTGATGATTATTGGCAAATACTATTAAACTTCTAGCTAAATCACGCTCATGAAAATGCAAGATACCTGAGCGGTAGATTCTACCACGGAAGTCCATAAAGGCAGGCAGATAAAAGACATAATCCTCGTATGCGGACGCTAGCCTGATTATTAAATCTTGATACCTAGCAGTCTGCACCCTATTAGCAAATTCCTTTAAGAGAACACTAAGGCTACAAACTTTCTTTATATACTTATTCTGGTAATATTTGATCCTCTAAGATCGTGAGGCTTCTTTGCATTCACGTGTGCTAGTTTTCCATGCATTAGTAGACCTATTTTTTCTAAAGTAGCACGATTATTCTTAATGAACTCCAATATTTTATTATTTATCTTAAATCCTTGTTTCTGAAGCCCATTCAATATGTTGCACATTTCCTTATACCTATCATCTTCTAATTCAATATTGAAATTGCTTAGGTTACGGGATGATATAAGACTAAACCTATTATTTAAGGAAGAATTCAGACGAAAACTATTATATATATCTAAGGTAGGACAGCTTAAGTAACCGCCTATCATATCCGATAACACAAAAGGCTTCCTTATCTCAAAGTCAAAAAGGAATTCTTTTTCCGATATGTGTTCCCAATTTAATGGCTTGCAAACCATTGGAAGATTGAGTTTCAACGGGATAAGACTTAAGTCAAAATTACATACAAATAATAAATTGGATTCTAAATAACCCTTTCCTTTCTTTTTTCACTCTTTTGCTTTCTTATCATCACCGCAAAGGTCTCAATATGGATCAACTTTCTATCAATCATGAACTCGAAAGCAATCTTTTACCTATTTCATATGTTGTACCTTTTTATGCTTGATATAACCTTCCTTACTACTATCAACTCGACTACTTGTTGCTGTACTACTAACCATGTTTTTATTATTTCTTATATTAGCCTGTGTTCGAACAGTGCTATCTAGCCGGTCCACCAATGTAGATACCCTCACAACCGAGGACTCTTGAATACTGTTGTACAACAACCCTAGGACATATATAATGATAGCCTCCAGCGTATATTGACCAAACTGATCTATAGTACTATTATAAATATCTTTAGGTAGGTATTTATATAAATAAGATTTAGCGCTTATAAGATCCTTTCCTACTAATAGTTTTATTAAGTTTGGAGTCTCATTAAATATACTATATTCATCGAAATTAATAGTTATATCTTCAATCCTCTTCTGTAACTCATATAATTCCTTTTCCGATAGATCCATAGTATTATTTAGTTTTTTATCCATCTTGTACTTATTCAATAATTTAATAACTTGTATATTAAACCTTAAAGGATCTTCTTTCTCTATGCTTTTAGCTTCTATATCCCTGTATAAATCATCCCAAAACTCATTAATGATAGTCTGACTATAATATCTTACAATTCCATACCTCATATTCGACAATTTGAATATAGTATCTCTTAAATGTCGCCGTTTATGGGCTAAGGCGCTAGTTCTTACGATCGGTTTTGATAATCATGATGTATTTTTGTTTATACTTTTGCCTATAGTGTGTAAGGCTGGCTCCGGGCACGTTCGGATCTCCTACGAAGGAGCGGGACTGTATTATTACCCTAAAGGGTGGCACACCTATCAGGTGTATATATATATATATATATATATATATATATATATATATATATATATATATATATATATATAATGTCATGATACTATGCGGTCGCCCTCATCACTGTGCAAGTGTGGTCACCTCTTTTTGGCCCACTTGCACAGTATTTTGAGGAAATCCAACCATATAGATGGAAAGAACATCGAAAAATAAGCTAGCATGTCAATTTTCATACAATTTGGGAACTCGTAGGGTCTTCATCTTAACAGGTGAAATTTTGAACCGATAAGATTTTTATAAATTTTCATGTTAAGATGAAGATCCTACAAGTTCCCAAATTGTATGAAAATTGACATACTATGTTCTCTCCATCCATAAGGTTGGAAATCCTTCAAACATACTCTAGGTGGCCAAATGGGAGGCGACCGCAAATGAACAGTAAATCCGACCGACCTTACCTTATCATATATATATATATATATATATATATATATATATATATATAGGTATGCTACTACGCTATCGCCTTATCATCAGATGCAAGTGTGGTCACCTCCATTTGACCCACTTGCACAGTATTTTGAGGAAATCCAACCGTATAGATGGAAAGAACATCGAAAAATATGCTAGCATGTCAATTTTCATACAATTTGGGAACTTGTAGGGTCTTCATCTTAACATGTGAAATTCTGAACCAATAGGATTTCTATAAATTTTCACCCGTTAAGACATTTAAGCACCTATAAAGTTCCCAAATCGTAATTTAAAAATCGCACGCTATTTTATTTTTCACGTTCTTTCCATCCATAAAGTTGGAAATCCTAAAACACGCCTCCAATTCGCCAAATGGAGGTGGCGACCTTTACCGTAACAATGTTGTACTTGGCCTTATTGTAGAAGACGTGTATATATATATATATATATATATATATATATATATTATTCAACCTTTCAATTGCATGTTGAATATATATTTTTTTGTTATAGTCACAATTTTTTTTTTCTATCAGGCTTAATTTTCATATTTAATACTTTTTGTTTGTTCCAAGTCTTTCTTGTAAAAATAAAAAATAAATAAAGTTGCTCAAATTTTTCTTTAACTTATCAATTTTTACATCCTTGCTTACTAAAAGTATGTCATCAGGATTGATTAACTGTGTTGTTTGATTCTGTGGTATGATTCAATAATATAGTGAATTTGATTGTCTTATTTTATTTATTTTTTCAGTTAATAGGCTCATAGCATAGCATACAACGGAACTGCTTTTTGGCAACACTTGTTACAAAATTGTCTATTTTCTTTAATTAATTTTTTAATTACAATTAATTTATTAATTTATTTATTTTTATGAAAATAATATTTCCCATTTGTTTCAGTGTCATTGTTGGTTGTGTGGTGTATATGTTGAGTGGTGATCCAGTGGACTCGGTTCCACTGAATCATCAGTGGAACCGAGCCCACTGATGATCTCCACCATAAAATGTGCTTTGGGATGTGTGCGTGGCACACATCCCGACACGCACACATCCCGAAGCAACACATGTGGTGGTGATTATCACAGTGGAACCGAGCCCACTGAATCACCACTCGTGTATGTTTGTTCTACAATGTACTACTTTCCAATTTATATTGCATCTATTTCTTTCAAAATAATAAATATATAATTAATAGATAGGCTATAAAGCACAAGGCCCACGTTGCAGAGGGACCAGCTCTCATCGTCAAATGCATGGACCTTTAACAAAACGGACAAAGGTGTGGGTGGCTCACATTGAAAAGTGCTCTGTTCACATGTGTTGCCATTAAAACTTTTTGACTTTTGTAGCATATATTTCTCTATATTTTTTATAAATGTCTGAAAATATACATATTTGACATTTTAAATTATCCGAAACAGATGCATAAAATGTGATGTTTATGAAAATGGTATAGAATTAATGTTGTAATCAACATGACCAACTAACCAAATTTAAGCATAAAATGGTCCTATCTATGAATAGTGTTATTGATGCCGATTAGAGAGCATTTATGAGCAAATGTCAATATTTATTGAATTTTTTTCCTCTGTTTATGCAGTAAAATAATTTTATTTATATATTTGTCATAAAAATATTTGTAGTTGCCAATGAAATTATGTTTTGTGTTCCTTCTCATGTTAAGAGCTAATTATTTAATTTAAATCAATCAAATATTAAAATTGCTAAGAAAAATTCAATATATCTTCAATTTCTTAAGATGTATTCTGATAGGGGTGAAAATATAATGACACGTGGCGTTCATTCCAACCACCACATGTCAAGACTGGAAGCCTTTACAACAGATCCCCCATTCATCGGCCCAAGACAGATCCTCCATTCATTGGCCCGAGACAAGTCCTCCATTAATCGACAGATCCTCCATTCATCGACTCGAGACAGATCCTCCATCCATCAGTCTGAGGCAGATCCTTCATTCTATACAGCCCAAAAAAGAACCACCATTCTTTGACTCAAAACAACACGCCGCTCTTTAGCTTGAAACCGCTTATTTATTTGTCCATCGATCCATGGCAAACGTAAGAGGAATGATCTCAAAGAACTTCAAGATATGGTCTTCTAGAAGAGTTTCCAGCTACTACCAGACTGGCCTTCTAGAAGAATTACCAACTATTGCCCGCCTAGAATTAACTGGAAGCTTAGCTGGTGCCAACCTGACCAACACGTGGAGAAATAGAAAGCTTGTGCTCCAAGACACCAAAGTCTATAGAAGGCAAGGGAAGCTATTCATTTGGACAATCCAATCTTGAGATACCAAACTCTGCCTATCTGAAGACTTAAGCTCCTTCTCCATCCCAGTTTGAAAATTCTTCATATTTCTTACTCTCTCCTATCCTAAATCTTTGTAAATATGATGATGATAATGAATTCTTTCACTTTCGTAGTTTTTTCCCCATTTTTAAGGGGTTTTCCCACGTAAATCTGATTCCATTTTTCTTTTTCTCTTGATTTCTGCTTGATTTCATCCTAATCTAGCCCACAAATTAAACAATAAATTCAACAGTTGAATCAGTTTTGGGATCAAAACCATTCGCTGAATCAACATATTCAATGCTATAAAAATTTAAATATTTAATAACAAAATTTTTCTTTAAAATTCAGTTTCACAAAATAAAGAAGGAACACCGACGAAACCAAAGATAGTGTATATTAAATATAATTGTTTTAATTAAAAAATCATTTAAAAACGTCATAAAATCAAAATTAAAACTAATAAAAAATGTTGCAAAATTTTTTCCTCACTTCATATAAAAATTAGTAAGCTTCCAAGGACAGTAGTGGGTAATTATGGGTTCAATATAAAAAGGGAAATTTCAAGAACTACCATGTGTTTTACCACTTTATCAATTCAGTATTTCTGGTTTGATTTTAAACACTTTAGTATTTTGTATTGTGCCCCATGATCATATTAGTGTCAACATGTTAAAATTGCTGACGTTGAATAAAATATATATATAAAATGGCCTTTTTACCCCTTATATAAAAACATGATATCATCGGCGTACTAAAGTGACCTTTTTATATAAGAAATAAAATGTTCATTTTATATATTTTTTAATGCCACATCATGAATTTTAACGGGTGAGCACCAATATGCTCATAGGGCGCATCACAGAGTACTAAAGTACTCAAAGTCAAACTACAGATACCAAATTGATAAAAAGACAAACCACATGATAGTTTATTGAAATTTTTCCATATAAAAAAATTAAAAATAAAATAAAAAACCAAGACTTTCTCAACCCCAAAATAAAAAAATTCAAATAAAAAATAATAATAATAGAAAAATAAAAAGAAATTAAATAATTAAGGAGTTCAGCATTAAAAGAAGCCAAGGACAAGTTGTCCATGCAATATCATAATTAATAGCACGTGCCGAAATAAATTTGTGAGTAATGGTCTACTTTATCAGAACAAAATTCGTAAAAAATAATAATTTAATTTTAATTTATTTAAAAATAATAATTTAATTTTAATTTATTTGTAAATAATAATTTAATTTTAATTTATTTAAAAATAATAATTTAATTTTAGGTTTGAAATTATTGATGACATGAAAGAGACATGGCATAATATCTGTAGCTCATAAAGTGGGTTATCCACATTATCAGAAAAAGTGTGGGGTATGTGGAGATTATCCATATTATCAAAAATAAAATTGTGGGTTATGTGGGATTTGGGGTGGATTTAAGATAACTAAGCATCGATCAAGAGACAAAAACGGAGGGAATCTCTTCTTCAAAAGCGATTTCTTTTCTCCATTTAAAAGCTTTTAACCTCCTCTCTCTCTCAAGAAAATAAAACGACTCTCCTTCTCCATGGAGCCTCCCCAATTAGAATGGTTGGCCACCACCACCAAGATGATCAAAGCCCCCCTTTTTTACTATGTTTATCTTTATTGTGTGGAGATCATTGATAATTGTACAGTTTATTCTTATAATCAACCGCTATTCGGTGGATTGGCCCTCTTGGTGATGTACCGTGGTTTTTCCCCAGATTGACGAGGTTTTCCACATACATCACGTGTCATTTCATTATGCTTAGATGTTTGCTCCTTAGTCCCTCAACTATTATAAATTTAATCGTTGATAGAGATCGGGCCCAATCCTAAGGAGGATACCGATTTTCGGTCAATAATTTTCAATTATTTTCTTATATTGACAATCAAAAAGTTAATAATGTAATACAAGTTATTATGAAGTGGACCCCTCGCCTGTGAAGCTTGGAACAGTCACCATAATAATTTGTACCAACATAGTCAAATACAAACTATAGATGTAAAATACCTTTTCTATTACTATATGTTGTACTATAAGCTTTATATGAGCCTTTTTATTTTTTAATATACATGTTTATTTAATAAACTTTAAAAAATTAATTTGAATAATGCAAATCAATTAATTTTTTAATTAGTTTTTGAACTTTTAACTTTATCATCTAAACTCTAAATTTTTAATTTAGTTGTAATTTGAGCTATTCATAAAATTTATTATTAGCAAATTCTTGAATTGCCCGTCAACACTACTTGTAGTGGTAGCCGTCCATGTGAATCATACAAATAAAAAAAAAAAAAAAATACATTTAAGAATTCTATAAAGGTTTAATCAGTAAAGCTCCTTTGAGCATGGGCTGAATTCAGAGCTCTATACAAAGGGCATTAGAACCTGAATCAGCACAATGACAACAACAAGCTAAGCCCACTCAGCTCCTTAAAGATTGGGCTGAATTTAGAGCCCAGTAATGCACTAAACAAGGGCATGGGAATGGGAGCTTTGACAAGACAAATGATAACAAAATAAAACAAGCCAAATGATACCCTATTTTGACTTGATCCGCTGGATCTAGACTCTTTTGGGGTTCATCCTCTACCATTGGATGATCAAGTAGTTGAGTTTCTATCTCATCTGTCGAGATCATGCCACATGCTTATGATTAATTTTAACCATAACATAATGAATAATGAATATAGGCTTACAATATGTCAATGCCAAAAATCCGTGGACCCTCGGAATAGATGCAGATCCGGATCAATTGGTGTGATTTGATGGAGAAGATGACCTCCGAGTGATTTAATTGTTGGGAAGATGATCTACGGCAACGGATGGATTTAGGTGAACTCAGCCTTGCAATGGAGGTAAAAAATATCAAGTCATGGTCTTGCAATGGAAGTCCACATCAATCCCCGAACCTTGTGACTGTCAAATTAGAAAGCTTAATGGGAGAAGGAGCTGGTGGAAAAGATGAAGAGATCGATGGAGATAAAGATTCTTCCCGAGAGTGAATGAGTCCAAAAAAACCCCGATTAAAGAACCAAAGCCTCCTTTTATACATCCTGATAGGTTTTTAGTGCCAAGCACACATCAACCCTTTGTTGGCTCTTTGGGGGATCTCCGGGTGTCCACTAGATGCCATCGATCAATAGCTACTTCTTAGCAACTAGGCTACATTACTCTTAGTTTTTTGGATCATGCCACATCTTCGGTTTGATTTTTTCCCCGTAACACAATACTTACTATATTACCAAAGTTTTTATTATATGAAGTTAATAATTAGTATAATTGTGGCTGCAACTCTATTGAAAACGGAAAAAAAAAATTATATAATTTAAAGCTTTCAACATTTAAGATCCTCCTCTTATTTTCACAAGGAATGCTTTTATTGGTGGCCGTGGATAGATGGTGAGGAGGAACGCATGCGTCAATGCTTATCCATAAGGACAGTTAACATCGTTTTGGAAGAGCAGGACACTCACGCCACCGATGGTGACCTTGCCAACCCGGGGCACCAGCGTGAGCAAGATCTTCTCGGCGTCCTCGATTTCGTTCTCTTCCAGAACGCCTGTGAGCCCCAGCTTGAATTGTCCCTTCTTCCCTTTTGCCTTCATTGCCTTCACCGCCTCCGGGAGCCTAACGAAGCTGCCGACAAAATTACCTTTGTCTGGGCCTGCACGGTCGGAACCTACAAGCGCATCCACGTAGACATCGAAGCGTGCTTCATTACTATCTGTGACCTCAATGCCGTCGATAAGTAGGACCTCTGACATGGCCTTCTTTTCTTCCTTGCTCCGGCTCTTCTTCGGCCGAGTTAGGACCACTTGGATGACTCTGTCTAGCGCCCTCGGTCCCGACCCGAACTCCTTCACTTGGACTAACTGGCCTTTGGGCTTGGTCTTCAGCTTCTTTTTCGGCAGTGCATCAAGCCACGGAGTCGGGGACGCTTCGTATGTGTAGCAGAAGTTATTGATGTTCAGACTGTCTTTTACCTATACGTGTTACAAACACGGGGTACAATCAAATTATTTACTTATTTTTGTTAGTCACGTAATACTACATAGCAATATAGCATAGCATGCCACATAGGCAGCATATATAACTAGAGAGCTGCTAATTACCTGCACTTTGACAACCTCTTTGTTCTCGTCGTAGAAGACAAAGGTGGATTCCAACCAATCTTTGTCATTGAACTCGTTGCAGTAATTCCTTCGTCTCCGGTAAATTTCCCACAACCTGTCGACGTTGGAATGCAGGCAGAAGAATATGGAGTCGCGGGCGGCGGTGGCGAAGCTTCCCATATCGATGTGGGGTGACTCCTTCGGCCCGACCCAAAAGTGCAATGCGTTATGGATGGCCTCTAACTGACCCAGCGATTTGGTTGCGTCGGCCTCCTCCCCGGCCCTCACCCGGTCCCCCATGAATAACTCCGGCAGCGGAAGTCCCTCCTTGAATGTCCTCCGCAAGTAGTCCAGGTTTTCATGCACAAGATCATCCCCTTCCAATCCGCTGTCCCCGTCCGTATACGCGTACTTGTAGTCCACCAGAGCCGGCGGATAGTGGTCCATGTCACGTCTCTCGTTGTAGATCGGCGACGTCGTGTCGAGGAAGATTGTAGGCATGGTCATGCCATCCCCGTAGTCGAAGTTCCAGTAGGGCAGTGCGAAGGTCTCATCATCGATGAGCTTCCCGAGAATGCGCTCGTAAAAGTGGAGGTAGTACCTGTGCCACGGGAGGAAGATCCAGCTGTTATGTACCTGGAGTGGGACACCGTTTTCCTGATGATACGCTTCGTTGCAGAAAGCGCAGTGGACCTTCGCCTGCTGGTAGTAGTTCCACGGGTGATCGTCAGGGAGCCCCTTTATCTTATGAACGGCCATCTTATACTTGTTCATGTACACCGGGTCATTAGCGACCTTCTGCGCCGGCTTTCGTACTCGCAGGGTCGTTTTCGGGAAATCATAGTTTTTGACCGTAACAGGATTGCCTCGGTAATCCGGGCAGCAGTTCAGAAGATCTGTGCCAGGGCATTTTTTTTCGATGTTATTCTCTGTTGCTCTGACGCATGCCGACTTATCGTCGAGGTCTGGTGGCTCCAAAGGGGCTGCATTGGCGGCCAGCATTCCCTCGGTTGCTCCGTAGAGGCCACCGAGGCCCACGAGCATGTCACGCCGGTCCATTAGAAAGGGAAGAGCGGCTTTGCTCATCTTTCAGGCTACAGCGCACACGTGTGGCAACGAGGTTCAGTGAGGTGGTTGATGATGGTGCGGCTAACTTGGGTTGTTTTGAAGTGGTGGAATATCCAAAAGGGCATGCAGAGGTGGTGGCGCTCAGGAAGCTGGCAAGAGATTGTGTAGTTAATCCCATATTGTTGGTGGAGGCCTGTGTGATATCGGCAAATGGCGGATGTGAGATTCTTATAGGGCCCTTGACTGCTCAGTGGCATTCAATATATTTTTCCATCGCACGTGCTTTATTATTACTACACATTCAAAACCAAACCTTAGTCACATGACACCCATGTGGCATGACAGGGACAGCATTGACAGGTTGCTATCAACCCACTTTATCACGGATGTACAAAGTGCAAACTGTAATAAATTTATATATATAATAGAGAAAAACTAAAATTCTTGAGTTACTGACAAATTTATTAAAATATTTTAATTGCGGGGAAAATGTAGTATAATCGTTTTGAATAATATTTTTTAAACTAAATAAATAAATAAAGGGGATTTATTATTGGGTGTGGTTTTGCCGTTTTGTGGCTATCACGTGTTTTAAATATATATATATATATGTATATATCATATAATGTAAATATTTATCTCTATTTTTATTTTTTTCAACTAACATATTATTATTTTTAATCTTCATAAAATTTATTTGTTCATATTTATCAAAAAATAAAATCCAAACCAAATCTCGAGCATTTCAATCACTCACGATACATCATGGAACTTTAGGTTTCTTTCCCATTTGCTTTATGAATAATTGAGTTGTTTCCTCCATTAAGGAATGTTATGTTACATACTTCAAAAATCTTATCACGACAACTATTGCACCACACTCATCAAACTTAGGTAAGTTTTGAAAGAAAAAAATAAAATAAAATCCAATGTGCGAAAAAATCCTCCAATTGACACTTGATAATTGATAGGGGCACCAATAATGTAACCAATATTCATTGCTCCATATGAAACATAACTGGCTAGAAAATCCACCTACTTCAAGCCCCGATAAAGAATTCGATATCACGTGTAGCTCATCCTTTACACATTAGAATAAAATTTGTCTCAAATTTGATTTTGCTAAGTCCGATATGCACGTTATATTTTTATTTAAAAAAAATTAAAAATAACTCATAAAAATGTTTGGTTATGGAATAATCATTTTTTTCTATTATTCCAACCAAAGGAATAATCTGCGGTAGAAATGAATTTTTTTTATAAATTAATTAATTAAATAAATAAAAGTTTTGAATAAACTTAATTAAGTTAAAGTTGGCTTTGATTGGATAAATGTTTTCGTTCTGAAGTTTGTTTTTCAGAGTTCTTGGATTAATATTTTTGTATATTTACATATGAAAAATATCATAAAATGTAAACTTGATTTAAAATGATGTTTCTTTTGACAGTTTTGGAGTTGCGAGGGATGAATTGATTTAAAAACAATTGAATTTTGCTTGAACGGTGATGTTATTATATAGTCGGCCGGAACACTGTACAAGTGAAAGAGAGCAAATCCCAAGATAGAGAGGGGATTATAAAAGGCAAAGGAAGGCACGATCAGAGGGCATCGAAGATCAAGGAAAACCTAGGTTGGACCTCATGAGGAACAGAGGATGGGAGAGCGAGATTCTTACTGTCAGAGTGGTCGCGGCCGACGGAAGGGATCATCTTCCACTCATCTTGTTTTATGTTTCTTATTTCCAGTTTCTAGCTGTCAGTGTTTCTCCTGAGTTGAACTCCATTTACTTTAGTTGATCTCATTGCTGTGAATGTCATGATTATTGTTGGGGATGAGATTGTCTATGAAGTTTGGCTAATCTTTTAGTTGCAAGTCAGAGTATTCAAGAGCGTAATATTTGGATACGCTTACAAGTCACATCTCATTTGGCCACTTGGAGAGTGTTTGAGAATTTTCAATCGCATCTGGATGGAAAGCATCATCAAAAAATTAACTAAGATGAACCTGGGTTGGGTGACGATATGCTATTCATGCACACATACACATATGAGAAATGGAGGACCTAATCGGTGATTCATAAGCTATTCACATGCACATAATAGCCAATCAAATAGAGCCACTTCCGTAACATATTTCGGGTTAGGGTGGGGCCGTAAAACTTACAAAGAAACATGGGGCCAAAACCCATCTCCAAGTGAACAAAACTTTGAAGGGGTTAGCACCCTCATACTAATGGCAATTATCTTGAGCATATGGAGAGAAAAAAAATAGACAATGTTTTCAAGATCTAACAACGCCGCTTTTCTTTAAAATTACTCGTGATATTTCTTTCTCCATATTATCGTGGTAAAATGCAACTCCACTCTTAAAAATTGAAGTTTGAGACAAAGACACAATTTGGTGAAGAGAAGTCTCGAAGTTTGCTATTGAAATGTTGAGATCTGACCAAAGGAGGTGACTTAAACTTTTGGAGGACTTAAACAGACCGAGAAAAGACCTAAGAGGCATCACCAACCCAAATTTAAAAGGACAAATCTAACTTGAACATTGTATTATCATACCTTCACGAGTAAAATTGGTAACTCATTCCTCGCTACAAAAAGACAAAGATAAAATAACAACAACAACAACAACTATAAGCCTTAATCCCATACTAGATGGGGCCTCCGCTTATATGGATTCTCTGTTTTCATGTCGCTCTCAAATATAAAATAAAAATAAAATAAAAAGAAATGAAATAAACTGAAATAAAATAAAAAATAAAAAATACCTAAATAAATAATAATAACAACAGATAATTTCTATGAGAGGTTGAGATGTTAGAAACAGAGCAGTATCCCTACAAACAAAGCTAAGCTAATGAAAGAAAACCTTTAAATTTAATTTATCAGAATCCTACAAAAGAGAGTGATGGGTTCAAATCGAACTATATGCTGGTTCTAAATGGGCTTACCTATATTTATTAAAACAAAAAAAAATAAAAATAAAAATAAAAAAAACCTTGAACTTTATATTAATTTAAATAAATATGATTTATTCACTTGATTTAAAAAAACAAAAAAACAAAAAAACAAACAAACAAAAACAACAACAACCACTTTAAACCTTGTTATAGACAGTTATTGGGATATCCCCAAGGGTTATCCCCCAACACAATTCCCCATAAAAAGTTTTTTCCGTCAAAACTTTTAATTAAGATTTAAAAATATAACCCACCAATATATAAATGACACATCACTATCTTATCATTAATATCTTTGGTTTAAAAACTCCCTCCAAAAAATTTCAAAATTTTCAAACCTT
Source organism: Dioscorea zingiberensis (assembly GCA_026586065.1). Classification (NCBI taxonomy): domain Eukaryota; kingdom Viridiplantae; phylum Streptophyta; class Magnoliopsida; order Dioscoreales; family Dioscoreaceae; genus Dioscorea; species Dioscorea zingiberensis. The sequence continues at coordinate 43,133 of JAGGNH010000064.1, read as the reverse complement.
ATTCCTATCCCCGTTTGGGGATAACTCCCAACAACAAAGTTCTAAGCTTTTGCTTTTATCAAGACAAAAGATACCACAAACATATGTATAAATTCAATAGTGATTTGTCTCTTCCTCGCCTTTCAAGTGCCAGCCTTATCCAAAACTTTTTGGACGTTATCTTCTTAGTTGGCACATTTTGGAGGAAATTTAAAAATAAAATAAAACACAAAATATCTCTGTTTTATGAGGCCAATCAATAGAATATGTTTTTTTTTTGTTTACAATGTGAAATAGATTATAATTGAAGTGATATGTTGAAAATTATTAACTAATATTATATTTTTTTTTAAAAAAATTCAGTTGTTACCGTTTAGATAAAGTTGTTTCCATATTAGGTTATTTTTTTTTTGTTTATAAATATAAACAAATAACTAGAACCACTGTGATTCGAACATTTAACCTCCCATCGTGAAAGAAATTAGTTAACCAATTAATTTTTCTTGTGAGAATACGAATATCAATGCCCCAAGTTATTAATTTTTAAAATTAATTTATTTTCGTTTGAATGTACTATATAAAGCACAAGCTACAAGTTGCAGGGGACCAGCTCTCATCGTCATCTAGGTCTCATGGTCATGTGCATGGAACCTAACAGAATGAATTAAGGTTGGTAGCTAACATTCAAAAGTAGTCCTATGTTTCTCACATGTTTTTTGTTTGCATTGTTGGACTTCTGTAATATATATTTCTCTATATTTTGTAAAAACGTCTAAAAAATATACATATTTGATATTTTTATTAATTATCTCAAACATACGGATAAAATGTGATGTGTATGAAAATCATATAGAAATAAGGTTTTGGTGGACAACTTGCATCTCTATTATACAAAAATCTATCATTTTAAGTTCTAAGACAAATAAATTAATTTCTTAATTTATCTCTACAGAGAGGATTGATTAATGATTATAATGTTGGTACAAAATAATAGATTTGATTCTATGAATTAAGCCGCATAGATGATGAGTCATGTTTGAAGTTAGAATTTTGTTTTGAACGTTAACTCAACTTAAAACGGCTTGCAATTGGTATTCCAATTGGCTTGACATATTTTGTATTCAACCTTTCAATTCCATGTTCAATATATTCTCTTGTGATGGTCACAATTTTCTTTTGATTATGCCGTATGATTCATTGGTATAATGAATTTAATTATATTATTTTATTTATTTATTCAGTTAATAGGATCATAGCAAAGCATGCTGCTGAACTGATTTTTGACAACACTTTTTACAAAAGTGTCTATTTTCTTTTAGTTACTCTTTTAATTACAATTAATTAATTAATATTTCCTATTTGTTTCATTGTCTTTGTCGGTTGTGCGGTGTATATGTTTGTTATACAATGTACTACTTTCCAAATTATATTGCATCTATTTCTTTCAAAATAACAAATAATTAAGCAAAGGCCCACGTTGCAGAGGCGCCAGCCTCATCGTACGTGAAATGCATGGAATGGAGAAAGGTGGTGGCATGTTGCAGAGGGACCAGCTCTCATCGTACGTTAAATGCATGGAATGTACAAAGGTGGTGACACGTTGCAGAGAGACCAGCTCTCATCGTACGGCAAATAAATGCATGGAACAGCTGTTCCATGACGGACAAACGTGGGTGGCTCACATTGAAAAGTGCTCTATTGCTCACATGTGTTTGCCATTAAGACTTTTTTATTTTTCTAGTATATATTTTCTCTCTCTCTCTCTATATATATTTTTTATTTATAAATGTCTGAAAATATACATATTTGACATTTTAAATTATAAGAAACAGATGTATAAAATGTGATGTTTATGAAAACGGTATAGAATTAATCATGTAATCATTTAAAACGGTACATAAAATAAGTGACATTAAAAGTAAAAAAAATTCAAATCATGAAATCAAAATTAAAACTAATAAAAAAATGTTATAGTTTTTTTGCTCCCTTCATATTAAAATTAATAAGTTTTAAGCACAGTGTTAGGAGTTCAACATAAAATAAATAAATAAATAAGTAAATAACCAAGACTTTCTCAATCCCACAATAAAAATTTTCAAATCACAAAAAAGAAAATTAATAGAAAAAGAAAAAAAAATTAAATAATTATGGGGTTTGGTATTAAAAGAAGTTAAGGATAAGTTGTCCACACAATATCATAATTTATAGCACGTGTTGTAATAAGTTTGTGAATAATGGTCTACCCATTTTATACAAAAATATATATATAAATAATATTTTAATTTTAATTTTTTAAAAAATAATAATTTAATTTTAGGTTTGAAATTAGAACAACTTCATTATAGGCCCCTACACTATTTGGACACTACTCATCTTTTTCCCATACACACTTAATACCCTATTTACACTAACTCCCCACACTCAATAGTACGACTTGGCATAACATGAGCAACTCATAAAGTGATTTATCCACATTATCAAAAATAAAAATTGTCGATTATATGGGTTGGTTGAATCATTATTAAATAACATTACTTTTTTTTTTTACCCCTTTATGTTTCAAGAACAGTGGTTGGTAGTTAAGTGTTCAAATACACAAAAATAAAAAAATAAAAGATAAAAAAAAAAAATTAATTCACTATTGATCTCTAAAATAATGCCCTAATTGTCTTGGGATCCTTATACATGCTTATTATTATTTATGTGTTACTTTCATAGATATATGTTGATTTTACTGGCCCCTAAACAAAATGTCGGGACCTATAAATAATTTCTCTTTAATAAATTAAATAATAAAAATTAAATATAAAAAAATCTCAACCACATAATAAATAAGGTAGAATACCCAAATTGGTCCATGTAATTTTCTCTCTCTATCCTTTTGGTCCATTTACTCAAAAATGGCAGAAAATAGCCCCCGACTTTATAAACACGATAAATTTAGTCCAAAATTTAACTGACGTTAAATCTCCTGTTTATTTATGCTAATGTGGCTTTTATGAAAATAAAATATTATTAAAAAAATTAAAAAAAATCTCTTCTCTTTTCCTCACTATTCACTCTCTCTCTCTCTACATCTACGACTATACCAGAACTTTCACCGGAGAACATGACCGCCAGCGTGAGCTTCCGCACCGACTCAAACATGGGTGGTAGGTTATTAGGAGTTCAACATAAAAAAAAATAATAAAAATCCAAGACTTTCTCAACCCCACAATAAGAATTATCAAATCACACACAAAATAAAAAATAATAGAAAAAGAAAAAGAAATTAAATAATTAGGGGGTTTGGTATTAAAAGAAACTAAGTATAAGTTGTCCACGCAATATCATAATTTATAGCACATGTTATAATAAGTTTGTGAATAATGATCTATCTATTTCATAAAAAAAATGTAAATAATAATTTAATTTTAATTTTTTAAAAATTAATAATTTAACTTTAGGTTTGAAATTATTGTTGACATAAAAAAGACTTGGCATAACATGAGCAACTCATAAAGTGATTTATCCGCATTATGAAAAATAAAAATTGTCGGTTATGTGAGTCGGTGGAATCATTATTACATAACATCACCTTTTTTTTGCCCCTTTGGTAGTGTTTGATTAGTGGATATCCATTTGGAATTATGAATAATATTTGGAATTATGAATAATATAAAAAAAATTAATTTTTTTAAGAGAGAAACTTTAAATAAAAAATATTAATGTAATACTATTTTGTATCCTCCATTAATTAGTTGGTGGTTTACTATTATATTTTTAAATCACTATTAGATTTTTCATTCCGTGCTATTCGATATCCCATTGCCAAATTTATGTTATTTCAAGAACAGTCTTTGGTAGTTGGTAGTTAGGTGTTCTAATACACAAAAAATAAAAAGGTAAATTATCTAAATAGTCACCCAACTATTCGAGCATTTCTATTTGAGTCACAAACTATAAAAAATTTCAATTGGATACCCCAATTTTAGAATTACATTCAATTGGGTCACTCATTTTCATTTAGGATGTTAAATTTTATTAATTAGGGTTTTGTAAAGTAAATCATAGTTGTATTATTTGTTATGTTGTTTAGAATTACATTGATCCAACCCATTGTATTATTTTTTTTTAAAAAAAAATAACATAATTAATGAATTAACAACTAATCTAATTAATGCAAATTACAATCAAATAGCATACAATTGAAGGTTAATTTTTTTAACAAATAACATAATTATATGTAAACAACATAAAAAATAATACAACTAAAGATTATTTACTTTTACAAAACCATAATTAATAAAACCTAACACCCAAATTGAAAGTGGGTGACACAATTTAATGTAGTTTTAAAGTTAAGGTATCCAATCGAAATTTTTAAAGTTTCTCACGACTCAAATCGGAATGTTGGAATAATTGGATGACTATTTAAGTAGTTTACCCAAAATAAAAAAATAAAAAAGTTAAAATAATAATAATAACAAATAAAAATAAAAAAATCTCAGCCACGTAATAAATAAACACAAAGATAAAGTTGAGCAATAGAGTACATGGCATTAAAAAAAGAAAATTTGAATATGCAAAACATTAAAACATAATGAAACTAAATAAATAGGTGGTTGGAATTGAAAGGACCAAGTTATTGTCCTTGCAATATAAAGAAGGATTCTTGCCTGGGCTATACGAAAGCAAGGAGGCAGTGAGTTATCATCTGACTAGATACTTTTTTTTTTTTTTCTGAAAAAACATAGTAATATTTTATATTTGAGATTGGAATTGTCAATTTTGTATGGTAGATGTAATCATTATTGCATTGTGTCACGTTTTTTTGAGGACGCAAAGTACAATTAAACCTTTACATGTTATGTAATGTCTCATGACTCTCATCAAATCATAAAGAAAAAATAATGAAAGAATGCTGCTATTTTTTTGTAAATGATAATTATTTTATGAAATTTTTATTTAATAATAACTTTTCAAGAATCGGTTTAGTTTTCTGATTAAACAATTTAATTCTAGTGGACAAAATGATTTTTAGAGATTTTTTTAATCTCAAAAATCAATGTCCAAGCCAATAATTTTTTTTAAAAAAATATATCTAATAAAGTTGTTTGTAAAAACTGAATACCGAAACGATTGAAAAAAAAAAACACTGCAACACTCCTAAATAAAATAAATAATTAAACTATTTAAATTTTATTATTAAAAAATTGAAAGTTATGAAAACTGTGATTTGAAGGTTCATTAGATAGACTGATCTTGAACTTCTATCACATGTCACATACAACAAACCGACAATTTAATGTTTTGTCACCAAGCGATTTTTTGAAGAACCTCCCTAAAGCAAATTTTGGTTGCATGTATATTAATTTACAATTATTTTCTTAGATTGACAAAGAAGAAGTCAAAAATGTGGTACAAATTATCATGAAGTGGACCCTCACCTTCACAGGAAGGAGCAGTCACCATGATAATATGTACCAACATAGTCAAAACCATCAAGCCTCTAGGAGACCTGTACAAACTATTGATGTAACTACATTCTTTAATATTATATGTTGTACTATAAGCTTTTTTATGAGCCTAATTAATTTTTAATAAACATGATTGATTGATTTATTTATTTATTTAGAATAAATAAAAACTAAAGACTCTCTACCAAGTGCTTTAAGCAAGACTACTATCTCGCTGCTAATTTGACTTGGCCTCAGATTTCACTTCCACTCAAGACAAAATAATAATGATAGTGCTCCCTACTTATGCTGTTTGGCTTCCCAGCTAGTTTACTATGTCATAATCCCTCTCTATATATGAGAGCACAACGTGTACACGCTGGAAATTGCTCTCGCATTTAGAAGACGCTAATTTTGCCCGCATAATTATGCATGTTCTAACCCTTGTGTATCTTGTCGCTAATGTCAAAGAAAAAAATAATAAATTTTTAAAAAGAATTTTAATAATGTAATTCAGTTAATTTTTTAATTAGTTTATGAACTTTTAACTTTATCAATTAAACTCTAAATTTTTAATTTAGTTGTAATTTGAGCTATTCATAAAATTTATCATTAAAAAAATCCTTGAATTGCCCGTCAACACTACTGGTAGCCGTCCATGTGAATCATACAAATAAAATAAAATAATATAAAAAATACTTTTAGAATTCTATAAGATTTAAGCAGTAAAGTTCCTTTGAGCATGGGCTGAATTCAGAGCTCAGTAATGCCACTACACAAGGTCATGAGAGCCTTAATCAGCCCAATGATAATATAAAGCTAAGCCCAGTCTGTTAAGAATGGGCTGAATTCAAAGCCCAATAATGCCACTAGCATGGGAATGGGAGCCTTAAACAGCCCAATGATAATAAAAAGCTAAGCCTACAATACCTGCAGCTAATGCGACTGATCAACTAGGGGACACTAGACCTCAACTTAATATTGCTAAGATACATCAATGAAGGATGGGACTTGATATTAGTTGCCACATGGGACCTCATCAATACCAGCTGCGTGGCTGGGCTTAGCTGCTAGGGATTAAGTTTCATAAGACCCCTGCACTGTACATTAACAGTGGTTAGCGTTGATCAATTTACTTAGTTATATTATGACATCTGCTTTCTCTCTTACATCATTGGACAATCTTAGATCACTTAATAAGCTCAACCAAATAACGGGATAATGTGGCCACTCATACAGACCATCTAATTAGGGGCATTTTTGTCATATGTGGATGTGAGTGGTACATCAATTCCACCATTATATTACCCATATGATATATGCTGTAACCCATTAAATCTTCAGTAACATATGTGCAAGAATCACTTTGTATTGGAATCTATGCTATTCCAATTCCATCTGGCCAATTCCTTTATCAAACACCACCATGATGTGTTAGGATTAGAGGTGTCAAATGAACCGTGGTGGCTATGGCACAACCCAACCCTATAGCAGTTGGATTGTGCCTAAGCACAACCCATACGTGGGCTTGTGATGGGCCGGTTATGCGCGGCCCGTGAGGTGGCATGACACACGACCCACATGCCAGCTCAACACAAGGCCAATCGTGTGTCTTCCAAACCCTAATTGTGTGTCTTCTGATTTCCTTCTTTGACTCACACTATTGACCAATGACCAGCCCTATCACCAACAACACCAAACATATGCAAATGCATCAATCAAAAGCTTTTAATATTAAAAAATTAAAAGCCCAGAAGAACATAACAATACTAAGCTCTTCTTCAACCTTCATCACCTGTACATCTCTCTCTCTCTCTAAAAAGCTCAAGCAAAACAAGGAAACCCTAGTTAGTTAGGAAAGAGAAGAGGCCTGCCATCGAACAACATCAAGAGTGGTGCAAGCTCAAGAGCAAGTTCATGCGCCCGAGCAAAGGAAATGCTCATCGAAAAGACCGGCTACATGAAGGTGGATGGGAGAGGGTGCTGGATCCAACGCCGGTTGCGGTGCAGCTGTGGCGCCCAGTGTCCCTTCAAAGATGAGTCTCGCGGAATAGGGTCGGCACAGAGCTAGGTCATGCCTTTATGCTCTTGGGTCACAGCCCATGTTGGCACGCATGACTCCTCGCAGGTCGTGGTCGCGACGGCACAAACAGTAGTCTCCGCCTAGGTGGGTTTGGGTCATGCCATGCCGGGGAGACCCTTTCACACCTCTAACTAGGTTATGTGGGACAACGGTTGTCGAGATTGAGCTCAACCTAATTCAATGCTATTGTTTTCTTAAAAGTTTTTAATGAATAAACCATGATTTATTAATACGATGCAAGAGTTTAGAAAGTACAAAGTGCAAAATGCATAAGTAGAGCTTATCAAGAATCCTAGTTGATACCGTGGCTCATCCCTTCACTAGCCGGTGTTTGAACACTATTGTGATTCTTTCTTTATTTAATGGAAAAACGCTTGTTTAGGGCAGCCAACTTGTTAGCTGGATCGGCATAATCGACCGCCACACGTAGCGAAGGAAATGTTACCGGCAGGTACGCACCTGGATGGTCGATTCTAGGAGAGGTCCGGGTGCCGACCGAAAGTTTGCTCATATCGATTCTTGGAATTCTATTTTGGGCCCGAGGGTCATCGCTAGACTAGGAGTCGCCTTTGATATTTTCTTGATAGACTTCTAGGTTCTTGATTGTGGGCATGGCCCCAGTGTGCTTTGACGATCGCTGAGTTTTGATACGCTTTCATCGCTTGATGTTTTTATTTTCGCTGTGATCCTCGCTGGAACTTCATCGAAGCTTTCCTTTGAAAGCTCATCCTTCTTGTCTTCCTTTTCTTTTAGGTTTAAAGGAATAGTGGATACCATTCGTGAGCTATGCGTAGAGGTTCAAGACAACAAAATTTTTTAAGTAGAAATATTGTATTGTGTTTAAGACCCTTGTAGGGCCATAACTTATACTTTTAAGTTTTAATTTCCGCTGTGTAACTCATTGTTATTAATGAGAATTTTGTTATCTGTTCTGGATTACTTAGGCTTTGTATCCGAAATGGGCCCTGCCTCCACTCTGATACTACGGCTTGTGCACGCCAGCCTCGAGGTCCGTGTGGAATCGGTCGCCTTAGGCGCCATAGCTTATATCTTAAAAAAATTCTAGTTGTGCATATATCTCTAGTTATATATATATATATATATATATATATATATATATATATATATTTATAAGACCTGCCGAAACACTATTCATTTAAGGTCTCCTTCCATTTGGTCACTTTTAAAATTGCTTTTAAGGATTTTCAAATCAGAGTGATTTGTATAACATAAAATAGTAGTGTTAATTTTTCATATTATTTGAATGTAGTGGCCTTCATCTTAACGGGTAAAAATTTATAGAAATCTTACCGCTGGAAATTTCACCCTCTAAGATGAAGACCCTACACCTTCCCAAATTGTATGAAAATTGACATACTTGCTTATTTTTTGATGTTCTTTTCATCCATAAAGTTGGATTTCCTTCAAATACTGTGCAAGTGGACTAAAATGGGGTGACCCCACTTGCACAGTGTTATGGTTGGACGCATAGTAACACAACGTATATTTATATACTAAATGTATATATAAGGTCGATCAATCGCAAGTAAGCTACTACTGCAATATTTTAAGTGATTTACCGTATGGATGGAAATATCGAAAAATAAGTTGTAAGATGTTATTATATAATTCTGGAACTTGTAGGCCTTCATCTTAACGGATGAAAATTTATAGAAATCTTACCGCCTCAAAATTTCACCCCTTTAAGATGAAGACCCTACAAGTTCCCAAATTGTATGAAAATTGACATGCTAGCTTATTTTTTGATGTTCTTTCCATCCATAATGGTTGGATTTTCCTCAAAACACTGTGCAAGGGCCAAAATGAGGCTACTGCCAGACAAAATGATAAAGACCTACCGCATAATATCACTCATATATCTATATATAAGAATTGTATTAAAACAAATGAAAAGTGCCACGGTATATTATATATATATATATATACATTTGGAGAAGTATAAATATTTATATTTATAGTCAAATGAAAAGTTCAAAAGTGTATTAAAACTAGATAAGTGGTTATAAAAGATTGAATAAGATTAAAAATGAATACAATCGCATATTGTACCAATCAAGATAAAATGAGAAGAGGGCATTTCAGATGGTTTGAACATCGCAAGGCCATAGACCCCAAGTGCCCCGGGTTTGAAAATGTAATAATTTAGTTATCAAGATAAGAAGAAGGGTAGAGGTAGGATTACGTGGGAAGAGGTAGTAACCTACGTATATTAGATATTGTGTTTGATCTTGATTTTGATAGAGCCATGTGGAGACAAGGAATCCATATAACCAACCCTATCTAGTATGGGATTAAGGCTTAATTGTTGTTGTTGTATATAATATTTGTCATAAAAATATTTGTAGTTGCCTATGAAATTATGTTTATGTTCCTTCTCATGATATTAGCTAATTATTAATTTAAATTAATAAAATATTAAAATTATTTAAAAAATTTAATATATTTTTAAAATTTTAAGATGTATTCAATGCTATAAATAATTTAGATATTTAGTACTATTATTATTATTTTTTTTGACATAGGCAACAAACGCCTCTTAAAGGATCCGTCAAGTAGGACGTGCACAGGTGCTCGATTCACCCCGGATTTCACACAACACAGCTTATTTTACCAAGGTTTCTCTACACAAAGATGCACTTATTTTATCGTCCTGGCTTAGTATGAGTCAACAATAAAAAGACTCTCAGCCAGGTGGGCTACTACTAATCGGTGACCCATGTCCTACGCCCCCATCTTGCTCTAGCTGGGATTTGACCTCGTGACTCCGCTCAATCCCTTTATGCATTAGGACCTATGCCACTAGATCTAAAGCGTCTTTGGCTAGTACTATTTTTTATATCCACTATGATTGTAGTTTATCTATTTTTTCAAAAAATTAGTTTAGATATTTAATAACAAATTTTTTATTTAAAATTTAGTTTCACAAATAAAGAAGGACCACAGGGGCTAGTAAATTAAATACAACTGCTTTAATTAGAAAAATCATTTTAGAACCATAAAATCAATTTTAAAACTAATAAAAAATTTATAATTATTTTTTTATCCCTTCATATAAAAATTAATAAGTTTGAAGGACAGTTGTAGACTGGTAGGTAGTTAGGAGTTGAATATAAAAAAAATAAAAAATAAAAAAATTTCGAATCACAAAAACATAAATAGAAAAAGAAAAGAAATTAATTAATTAGGGGTTTGGTGTTGAAAGAAGGGCAGGTCATCCACGAAAATCATAATGGCACGTACTAAATAACTTTGTAAATTGTTGACTATGAAATGGAGATTGCCTCGAGATCAATCTCAATTCCAAATCAATCGCTGAATTTGTTTGATTAGTTGGGATTTGAGTAGAGAAAGCAAAAGAATAGATCAATCAATCAAGAAGTAGAGACGAAGATGTAACGTGGAAAACCCTCTTATTCGGGAAAAACCACGAGGAAGAAGAGGTATTCTCATTGATTTGGGCTTATGAAAGCCATTTACAAGTGGAAAAAATGGAAAAAGTGGATCGGGCTTCAAGAAGCAGTAGCTTCGCCGCCTCTAATGTCTTCCCTCAAATAAGCGTGGGTCTTGGCCTTTATAGGCTCCGTAGCTTGGAGAAGAAGCTTGTATTTTCGACACGCGCTTTATTGAATTAGCCACGCGCCCAACCGCTGAGTCAAGATTCCGCCTAAGTGTTTAGTTGTTAGCCTTCTAGAAGATTTCCCAAATTGTGCCATAAGCCGAAAGTGTGTATTTGAAATGAGAGCCATGAAGAATGTTTCGATACAACGAATCGAGGGTTATTTTCCCATCCGCTCGCGTTGAGGTTCATCGGTTTGATTTGATCCATGCTTCTTTGACCGATCCGATATGATGAAAGACGGCTATCACAATGGGCCGATCCGAAATGGGCCATTCTTAGCAACGGGTTCATGATATCTACACGCTGACGCTTCATATATTCCACGTGTTCCTATGCATCTTTCTCCCCATCATAAGTCCTCTCTAAGTATGCTTCATGGCGAGCTAAGCATACAAATATAGTGTTTACTCTTCGGATTCATCGCTAAATTCTCAACAACAACCCTTCTTGCAATTCCGATGAGATAACTTCATGCAATCTTGAAGGGCAAGTTTCCAAAGGGTAATCTTGTCTTTTCCTTTGATCATTTATTACCCGCTGCTCGCCCTTGGGCTCGGCTTTCAAGGAGGAATAAAGGGATAGATCACCTATATGGGATCTTTTGAAAACAATGATGAGATAATTGATCTCCGCCTCCACGTATCAAGGATCATCACCGCCAAAAGCGCATTTCATGTTTCTCAGAGAAGATTCATAATTGAGGTTTTTCAAACTTCACCGGGCGGGTGCTCCTCCCTCTATTTTGCAATCGCGGACTCCTATTCAAGATCTTCTTCTTCTTAAAAGTTCTCATCATCAAGTGAGAGTGTTATCACAGTGTATGGGATCCTCGAATCGCCCCGTGGTTTCTTCTTCTTCGATGTTCTTTCGCTATCCGAGAACAAGATTGAGTCGAAAAGAACTAGGGCTTGTTCCAATTCTTACGCCAATGTTCTTCCGGCGGATGTGATTGAAAAGCTCGTGGGTCATTACAGACTATTTATTCCTCCTTATAGTTATAGAATTCCTGCTTCGACTGAAAGAGCTTGCTCACCCTCTCAAGAGGGAGATTTAGTGGTTTATTACGATGCTTTGATCGTTGGGCTCAGACTTCATTTTCCTCAAATCTTTATTGACATCTTTCGCTTTTACAATGTATGTCCTTCTCAATTGTCCCCCAATTCTTGGAGGATCTTGTGCCGTTTTGTGATAATATTATCTCAGAATAATCTTGTGCCTTCTGCCCACCTTTTCAACCTTCTTTTTAGTCTGAACAAAGATAGGAACACGCACCGGTACTATTTCTCTGTATAGACAAGGTAGGAAATTTTTGGGCTCTATTCCCATTCTATTAAGGAAAGGAAGAGCAAGTTCTTCTTTATCTCCTCGCAGTTGAGGATTGGGGCTTTCCCATCAAGTAGGTGTTCCACGGACCCATATAGCTAGTAAGGAAAACCTCATTCCAAAGAGACGGAGATAGTGAAAAGATTACGTAAGTTTCTGCCTTGGCCCCCTTAATGAACTTTTTAACCGACGGCTACTCCAAGAGAATGGTTTATACCTTGCCATGGGTAGGGCACCTTTTAGGATTTTCCATGTTATTCACAGATCTACCAGCTTCTTTATCTCAAGAAATAACATTTCCTTTTCATTGGTTGTTAGGTAACGTAAATGCCTTCCAATAAAGGTGTTGATATTGCCGATAGAATGCGCAGCTATTTCCTGCCGTGAAGCGTAAAGAGAAAGCTCTTTCCAAGACCACAAGGGTCAAGTAGTTAGTGGGCCCCTTCGTAAAAGAGAACTTCCGTGAGAACAAGGTGAGGAAGTCGTGGTTAAAATAGATCTTCCAAAGTCTACCGTGGAATCAACATCGGAATCGCCAAGGAAAAAAGATCTTTGAAGGGTGTATCATCGAGGAAAAGAGGGATAATCTTCGGGCGATGAACAAATTGTGTTCATCGAGAGGGGTCGCAACATTCCTCATACTGACGTGAGAATCGAGTATTCAATCGCTGGAAGCGCCTGCTTGTCGCTTCTCTCCCTCCTCCACCATCGAACTAGCTCCAACTAAAAAGAAGGAAGTTGGTTTTGATTGATGATGATGATGTTGGAAATGCTCCTACTTGTTCAACGGCTTCCGATCGCTCCCAAATGGCCTTCCAAGACTTTGCCACTACTTCTTTGATGTGGGTCTTTCCTCCCTCCAACTGCCGCAGAACCGATCAACCTTTGTTCCGTGCCGCTTGAAAGAAGCGTTGTCTTTAGTGAGAAAGGAAACGGAAGTAACGCTCCTCCCCGCTCCGTGTGTTTGTACGCTTTCTTCATATTTTTATCAATATTTTGGTGAAAATTTTTGAACAAAGTCTTCTCGATAGAAGGCATTAGTGGTCGAACATCCATGATGAGGTTTCCGTGACTCGATTCTCGAACTTCCGGGGCCAAGAGTTGTAGACGGATCAACCGCCGGATACTATTCCTACCTATCGATTATCACTTGATCGGCGAGTCCGTGACGCACTTGGGAGGTGAGAGAGTCAATGTTCATGTAGGTCAATTTAGTGGTCTTCAACCGTGGGACATCTTCGCCATGCCTTTGGCTTCGTAAGTAACTATGAGATATTTTCTCGCTCATTCTTTTCTCTATGTTTTTCAAAATTCATATCCACGTGATTCCTTGTAGTCTCTCAAAATGGGCTCACTCAAGTTGATAAATGTTTGAGGAGGGAGAATTCTGATTTTTCTGCCCGCTTAGAGAAGGTACAAGCTGAAAATGCTCGATTAGTGAAAGAATTATTTTGTAAGGACGAGGTAATTATCAAAATGGCTGATGAAGCAGATCGATCTTTAAAGAAATATAGAGAGATCGAAGAGTCTTTCAGAACGCTTGAATGTGAACGCAATACTCTTCGAGAGTCCGTTCGCTCATTGGAAGAGAGCACTTCTGCTTTATCACGTAATTTTGATAAGATCAAGAAAGAAAAGGAAATACTTTCCTCGGACTTATTGAATATTGCAGGGGAAAATGCTATATTCAAGCAATCCAATGCTTTACTGAAGGAACAGAATGCCATCCTCACTGAGAGAGCAAAGGATGCTGAAGATAAAGCTTGAGTTACAAAAATTGAGAAGAGCCGCCCCATCGTGAGAATAGCAACCTTCAAACCGCTTCTTTTCAAGTCAAGGTAAAGAGGTCATATTATGGCCTAAAAAGATGTGGTCTTGGTTGAATTATCATCTTGCATGGATGAACTAGGTCGAAGCAAAGGGAAAATTAGTGAACTGGAGACCCAAGTTGAGACTTTGAAAGGGTCAACAGTGGATGCAAGAGAGATTTCTGAGGACGAGTTGCAAAAGCTTGGGGAAGATATTCATAAAATGTTCAGCGACCTCCAATCCACCGATCCCTCCATTGTTTTCAAAGACTTAAGTTATGCTGATACAGTGGAAGAATATTTCACAAAATGTCGAGGACAACCATCCTCCCCGTTTTCTGAGAATGAGGAAACTAATCTCAAAGGTATATAATCTTGTGTTCTTATTCGATCTGCTCATCTTTTCATGAGTCCCTTGGTTTTCTTGTTTTGTATTCTTCCTAATCAGATGATTCCGCTCCTGATGAAGGTGAAGCAGTTGTAGATGAAGCCGCTGTTAACAGGGTCGTTGAGGAATTAGCTTTGATAGTCGCTTCCGATGACTTTTCTAATTCCATGAGTGGGCGACGTGTGGAAATTGAGGCCGTTGATAGACCAGATTTTCTAGTCGAGAAGACGACCTCTCCTGCTGCCGATAAGGATACTGGTTCATCGGAGCCCATCTATATAGAAGGTCTTTCACCGGCGAAGGAATTTATCGCTTGCCATCGACACCAACGCATCCCCAAATCATTCGTGTTGAACAATCAGGGGGAGATAAGACCATTATTGGTGTTGGTATCTCCGCCGGTTAGAACTCTACTTTCACCGCCTTTTGCATTTACTTTCTAACTTTTGAATATTCTTCACTCGTTTCCACCTTTTCATCTTTAACAGAGGAAACTACTGTTAACCCCGTACCTGATTTGGTTTCTATCGATATGGTTGAAAAGAAGACAGTTGATCCTGATAAGGAGCCTTCGGACCTCGGATTGAGGGCAGGTGAATATAATTTTCTGCTTTAATTCTCCTTCTTTGCCTTATCGGAAAAATGTCTTACTTGAATTGTGGGCATTGCTGAACTAGTTTCCGCTGACTTTAGAGATGTAGGTTTCCAATCTTCTCTTCGTATCTTAAGGGCCAAACGTCCTCGTATGGGTACAATATTCCCCCTCTCTTTTTTATATCTCTTCTCAATGCATCTTTACCAACTTTTATAACTTCTTAGGTGGAGCTAAGGCCAAAGCTGTCCGTGAAGAAATCAGAATCCTGGAAGCAGAACTGATAAAATGGGTAAAGAAGCTGCCAAGAAGTGCTGAAGCTGGGTCCATGCCTATTTTGGGTTCTTATAGTGAACCTTATGCTTCGCATTACTAAAGAACTTTTGGGATAAGTTGGATCCGGAGGAGAAAATTTGTAGACGACCAGTGATCGTTAATCCCCCAGAAAATTGGGATGCTATTCCTTGAATTATTTTTGTGACACAACTTGTCTCGATATATCGCTTGACTGATCCGCTGTCTAAATGGGTCAAATCTCACTTTTTACTCTTTTTTTTGTCTCTTTTGAAGAAGCATACTTTTCTTATGATGTTCCATTGCTCGGATCTTATGCGATTCGATTTAGTCAATCTTCTTTGGATATCCTCCGGATTCATTACTGCTTCGACTTGTATTTCCAAGAGGTCTTTTATATGTGTTTTCCTATAAGTAATAAGATCTTCTCTATGGGTCTTGGAACCATATTATTTTTTCGACGTCGTTTCAGAAGATCGGCGCGTCTTTTCATAAGAGCAACCTCTAGGGATTTGAATAGGTTTCATAAATCTCGTTTTCAATCGAGGAGCCATCATTAATTTAGACGCTTCGGTTCGCTTTAGGTGTTAATCGCCCACTTTGGCTTTCTTCTGAGATAGTATAAATGGGGAATACGGGCGCATTGATCCTTTGGCAATATCTAGTTTGAACGGTATGGTGAATAACAGCTCTCCTTCCTTTTATAAATTCTTCCTTCCGAGTGATCATACTCAGAGTCTGTGGATTCCTCGTTACTTCCATGAGCGCATGACGTCTGTTGCCAATGGACCCATTATGCTGCGAGGGCCGAGCCATCGGCCTCCGTGGGTGACGCCATCCGCTTACGTGAGATGGGAGAGGCCAAGTTTATCGACGGGTGGAGAGATTTTGTATCGGATCATCGCTTGGAGGAAAGAGATCTCCTCGTGGTTTGTTCTTCGCATGAATAGTCGCTTTGAAGTTCATATCCTTGGGTGGGATGGCCGCCGTAAGATCCATACTTCCACGCTTGTTCCTTCCTTACCAACGGATCCCGATGTACCGAAAGGAGCTCCGGCCACAGGTAAGAGTCATCCCATTCTTCCTAATCAATGCTTTATTTGTACTTTTCCTTTTTTGTGCTTTGTCGATGAAACTGGAATCTCTTTATTCCTTTTTTGACTCCTTCTAGTTTGTTACTCCCCCCCTTTTTTTTATGTTTATTCTAAAATATCTTCTTCTTGCTTGTTATATGCTCGTGTGTAGAAGATGGTCTCTCCTCATATTTGTGTAATCCTTTTGAAATGGTTCATACGTCTGTTTCGCTTGGATAAATTCGAACAACTTTTGATAATCATGAAATTATATCTCTTGTCGTCGTGTCTTTTTTCTGGAATGAAGGATCAGCATATGTACTTCTCAATGGTGGAAAAATTACAACCCTTTGCCACACAACAGGAATGCTGTCATCTGTTGTAGATAACTAATGTATTTCCTCTGGTGTGCTCTGGACGGATCTGGTTTATTAATTCAGGAAATCGATGCAGAGGAGATTGATGTAGTCTCTCCTTTTTTTTATCATATCGAATCGATGTGGTATCTTTTGATATGTCAGACCGGTATGGTCTGGCGAAACCAGTATGGTCGGTTGAGATCGATATGATCTGTTGGGGCGGGTACGGCCTATTGAGTCCGGTATGGATAATGAGATCGGTATGATCTGTTGAGTCCGGTATGGACAATGAGACCGGTATGATCTGTTGAGTCCGGTATGGACATCGGACCGTATGGTCCGCTGGAACCCGCAAGCAGGGACATCGGGACCGTGATGGTCTCGCTGAACCCTGTATGGGCATTTGGTGCCTACAAGTGGCCTTTAGAGTAGATTCCTTCCTTCTTCGTTAGCAAGCAAATAAATCTTTTCCTTTCTAGAAGTAGAGTAGAAACAAAAGACATAAATGTGTGGAAGTAACTAACTTTATTGATAGTACCTCCTCCGTGAGAATGTTCCGGAGAGTGGTATGGACGCTTGAGTTCCGCCATCCATTTTAGAGAGCCAAGATGTACCGGCCTTACAATTTCTTGTACAAATATATGGGCCTTCCCAATTGGTATTGAGTTTCCCTCGTCCGACTTTTGCTGCCTTTGAAAGATATTCTCTCTCAAGCATAAGGTCTCCACCTCGAAGCGTCACTTCCTTCACCTCGGGCGCTATAGTACCTCTTGACCTTTTGTCGATATGTCAGCCGCTTCAAACATTAACGCAATCCTCTTTTCAAGTAGATCCAGCTCGCCTCGAAATGCTTCTTCATTTCTTACCGGATCAAAGGATTGCATTCTTGGTGTGGGTAAGGTGATTTCTACCGGGAGCACAGCCTTCACTCCAAATGCCACAAGAAATGGGGTCGCACTGCTGGGGTTCGAAAGCAGCTTGTCCCAGATGCCCATAAAGTGTTCTAACTTCTTCCACCCAGCCGATCCATTTATGAGAACTCTTGTCTTCAAACCATGAAGGAGAGTTCGCTGGTTACTTCCACTCTGTCCATTCTCCCGTGGATGAGTAACGGAAGTTAGCCTCAATTCCATGCCAAGATCCGCGGCTCAACTTCTTGAATGCCGGATTGTCGAATCGGGCGCAATCATTGTCCGTGGATGAAAGTAATGTGCAAGCCAAACGGCAAATAATGGACTTCCATAAAAGCTCGCAAGCCTTTGTTGTGATTGACGCTTAGTGGTTCTCGCTTCTCCACCCACTTGGTAAAGTAGTCGACGCCACAATTAAGAACTTCATCCTCCGGATGCCTACGGGAATGGCCCAAGTATATCTACTCGCCATAAAGCAAAGGGCCTCAGACTCACAATCATGTGAGCTGCACCGGGGACGACGTTGGATGTTAGCGTAGCATTGGCAAGCATCACATTTCTTGACAAAATCAATAGCATCTTTATTCAAGGTCAGCCAATAATATCCTTGTCTCAAAATTTTGTGACTTAATGCTCTTCCTCCTAAATGATCTCTTGAAATTCCTTCATGGACCTCTTGAAGAACATAAGTTGACTCCGATGGGCGAAGACATTTTAAGAGTGGTAGAGTATATGATCTCTTATAAAGCTGTCCCTCCACTATGTCAGACGGATGATCCGTAACAACTCTTCGCGCTTCTTTTGGACTTGGGGGAGGGTCCCATCCTGAAGGTATTTCAGAATTGGGTCGATCCAACATGGTGTGTCATCTATGTCCATCAACTCCTCAACCGCCTAAGCATTCAATAGTTTTCATCATTAGATGTTGAACATTGACGGCTGTTTAATATCCGTGATCCGATGAAGCAAGTTTTGAGAGAAGATCGACATCTTTTGTTTTTCGCCCTGGGAATCTTTGAAATATAACACTTCTGGAAGCTGGAAGTCAGTTTCTGCCCCAAAGCTTTATACTTCATCATGTTCTCTTCTCTAGCCTCAAATTCTTCAGTTTGATGCCCAACCACCAATGGAGAATCCGTGTTAGCTTGAAGGTTTTGAACTCCAAGCCCACGGGCTAGTTGTAACCCTGCAATCATGGCCTTATATTCCGCTTCATTGTTCGTTGCTTTAAAGTTAAACTTTAAAGCGGTGGATGTCTTCCATCCTGATGGTGATTTTAAGACTAAACCTGCCTCGCCCATCACAAAGTCGACGCATCCACAAGATGTAGAACCCATTGATCAAAAGACATTTCTTTTTCTTCAGATAACTCTTGATTTACTTCTCCCTCATTACTTGTTATGGTGAGTTCAACAATAAAGTCAGCTAGTACTTGAGCCTTTATGGTTGTCCTTGGCTCATAACTGATATCATACTCCCCCAACTCTATCACCCATCGTGCTAGCCGACTGTGATGTATCGGCCATTTAAGAACCTCGCTTTAATGGTTGATCGGTCAAAGACTTGGATCTTATGAGATCGAAAGTATGGGCGGAGTCACCGCGTAGATTATCAAAGCATAGGCCGGCTTCTCTAGAGGAAGATATCTAGATTCTAGATTCATGAGGACTTTGTCGCGTAGGTATACGTGCTTCGCAGACATTCTTTCCTCTATTTTCACCGTGAATCGCATCACTAATCGTGATCGGGTGGCGCCGTAGATAGATATAAAGATCTTCTCCTTGTCGGGGTTTGGCTAACAACGCCGGTGACTGTAGATATTCCTCCAATTATACAAAGTACTTTTCACACCCTTCAGTCCATACAACCCTGGGTGCCTTTCTCAGTGCTCGGAAGAAAGGGAGGTTCTTTTCACCGGATTTGGAAATGAATCTTCCCAAAGCATCTAGTTGGCCATTAAGCTTCTGTATTTCTTTGATGGTTTTGGAGACCTCTATTTCCGTAATCAGCCTAGATTTTCTCGTGGTTTGCTTCTATGCCCTCGCTGAGTTAGTAGCATGAATCCAAGGAACTTCCTGCATCGGACACCAAATGCACATTTGTTGGGATTGAGGCTCATTCCATATTTCAAGGGCATTGAAGGTTTCTTGGAGATCAAGTGTATGTTGCTTAGCATTATCACTCTTCACCAGTATATCATGCACATATGCTTCTACGTTTCTTCCGATCTGGTTTTTAAAAACTTTGTTTACTAGTCTTTGGAATGTGGCGCCTGCATTTTTTAAGCAAAAAGGCATAACTTTATAGCAATAAGTCCTCAGCCTGTGTTGATAAAAGAAGTTTTCTTCTTCGGATTCGCCATGCTAATTTGATTATACCCAGAGAAGGCGCTCTAAGAAGTCGAAAGCATTTGATATCCCGATGTGGAATCTACCAAATTATCAATGTGAGGCAAGGGGTAGCAATCTTTGGGGCAAGCTTTATTAAGATCAGTAAAGTCTACACACATACGCTACTTTTCAGTGGACTTCTTTACAAGTACTACGTTGGACAACCAATCGTAATTCACCTCCCCATAAAATTGGCTTTCATTAACTTGTCAACATCCTCTTCGTCAGTCCTCAGACCGCCTGGGCAAAACTCCTTCGCTTCGCATCGCACCGGTTTGTGCCCGGGTTGACGCTGAGACGGTGTTCAATAACTTCACAAGGTACCCCGCATTTCTTCACCATCCAAAGTAACACGCCGTAATTGTTCTTGAGTAGGTCCAAGATCTCAACGCTCTGACCTGCCTCTAATTCCGCCCCCAATTGTACAGTTCGCTCGGGTTGTTCCTCCTTTAACGGATAGGCTATCAGCTCCTCGACAGGTATCGTCCTCCGCTTCTCTCTTTCTTCATCTTCCCCCATGATTTCTTCAACAACCTGCGCTTCTCCCACACCGCTGCTCCCTTTCCCCTGCATCATTAAGCATAGTAGTATAGCATTTTCGAAGCCAACCGATTACCCTTCACCTCCCAAAGAATAATTCGACGCTGGGAATTCCATCATCATATGGTACGCTGAGGGATTGCTCCCATCAAATTGATAGATGGCCTCCATATTATCGCATTGTAGCTCAAATGGACAAATCTAACAATAAGAAAGTTAATGTTCACAAATGGTGATTCGAGGAGTCGCGCTAAGGGATAGGGGAGAGATATCATACCGCTCGGGTTGGAGCGGACTTCCGCTGAACTGATGAGAGGGGATTTCACCGCTTCAAATTCTCGACCTAGATCTTCTATTCGATCAATGCTAAGAAGAGAAAATAATGTCTACAGAGCTTCCTAAGTGGTTCACTAAGACCCGCCAACCGTAAAGATCCCATCTTCGCAGCTTATCACCAGAAGGCCATCATGGGGTGATGGACACCTCCAAGTCTTTATCGAGAAGCAAATCTCCATGGAAGAGCTGGGCCTCTTTTGTAAGTGTGATATTTTGCAATCGCCTCCCACCATTTTGATGTAGTTCTTCCTAGAAGTGGACCTTTCTCCCCCATATCCTGGTCCTCCTGCGATCATTGTAAGGTGAGTATCACTTACAAGAAGTGGTGGAGCAGAAGAGGAATCTTCGTGCTTGCTCCTTCAAGTAGAATTGATTAAGCTTCCCCTCACGAATGAGATTTTCTATCGTGTCCTTCAGATGGACGCACTTATCGGTTGAATGCCCTTTATCCTGATGGTATTTGCAAAATTTCTTGCTCTTCTTCCTTTTAGGATTATCTTTCATCGGCTAAGGTGGTTTCAGGATTTTCTGGTCCTGAACCTGTCGCAAGATATCCTCCCTGGAGGTATTCAGGACTGAATAATTGTGATATCTCGCCAATCTCTCCGGATCATACCGTTGTCGATGAGGTGGTCTCCTATCATCGTCGCGACCGGCTTGCCTTTGATCCCAAGCGCCTTCTCTTCGAGGCCTATCTTCTTTCAAGTGACCCTGCTTAGGATCTTTCTATTCCCTTCTCGGGGGTTCTCTGCTCCGGAGTTCCTCCATCTTGAGAAGATATTCTTCCTCCCATCTGGCCTTCATCTCTTCCGCGGCCATATATTTCTTACCAATTGTAAAGAACTCGGATATATCCCGAGGGACATCTCGAGTAAGGGAGTCTTTAAATGATCCTTCATTTAATCCTCTAATCACAGTTCCTACCACCATGATGGAACTGAGGTCCGTCATCCTGCAAAGGATATCCCGTTAAAGCTTTAATGGATGTAGTCACACGTGCTCTCCGGCTTGGCCGCTTATAACCCAGAAGGATGTTCGGATTCTTCTTCAATCGCTTATTACTAGCGAAGCGATAAAGGAAAAGGTCAGAGAGTTGCTGGAAACTATATACGGTTCCAGGAGGAATGCTTCGGAACCAATCATGAACAATGTCTGTCAATGTTCACGGGAAAGCGCGACACATCACAGCTTCTGAAGTCTTGTTGATCGCCATCTCATCGGAATACCGCTCAAGATGTTCAAGCGGGTCCGATGAACCATCAAATTTTTGAATGTTTGGCGGTTTAAACTGGTCTGGGAATGGAACCTCCCAGATCTCTCTGATGAATGGTGAAGTGGGTTGTGGTACTAGCTGAAGGACTCTCTCCTTCTCAAATGTAGATGTCACCGCGGGAGAGCGATGACGCCGCATATGGTGAATAAGCCGAGGTGAGAGAGCGATCTTGGCTTAATATCGGGCCTGTATCGCGTGTAGGGATGATATACGCCATCCAAATAGATTTGTGCCTCGCTTGGGTGATTTTCTCGTGAATATGCCCTCTCCTTGTAACACTGGGTCGGGGAGATAGTGGCTCTCCTTTCCTCCTATCTCTCCCCTGATCTTGAGTATCATGGATCCGATGCGGATGATACGGATCAGAACTTCCGAAGGAGGACCCGGACTCCCATTCCTCCTTGGAGAATGTGTTGCTCTATGTTTGGGAGGACGGTTTGTCGATCCGTCCCTTTCGACCCTCAAGGGTGGTGCATCACATGGCACTGTAGTCTCTGAAAATATGTCGCCAGACATATCTGCCAGGCACGCTTCAACTCTTCATCTCCCATGCCATTGCTATAATTTGGGGATTTTCTATCGTAAGTGACTCCTTTGTCCTTCTGAGGTACCTCCACCCCTTCAAAAACAGCAGGGATATTCTCAGGAACTTGATCATCTTGCAAAAGAGAAGTAACCGGCTCCTCCTTCTCTTCTGAGATTGGAAATCTCTTCACTTTCCTCATTGTAGTTGCTATAGACTTTTCGGCCAGCTTCTCCCCATAGATAGCCAAACCGCTGACTATGAAAATAGAGATTGCCTCAAGATCAATCCCAATTCCAAATCAATCTAGTGAATTTGTTTGATTAGTCGGGATTTGAGCAGTATAGAAAGCAAAGAATAGATCAATCACCAAGAAGTAGAAACAAAGATGTAATGTGGAAAACCCTTATTCGAAAAACCACTTGAGGAAGTTAAGAGGAATTCTCATTGATTTGGGTCGGAAAGCCATTTACAAGTGGAAAAATGGAAAAAGTGTATCAGCCTTCAAATAAGCAGAAGCCACTGCCTCTAATGTCTTCCTCAAACGAAAGTGGGTCTTGGCCTTTATAGGCTCCGTAGCTTGAGAAGAAGCTTATATTTTCATTACACGCGTTTTATTGAATTAGTCCACCTAAGTGTTCGCTTGTTAGCCTTCTAGAAGATTTCCAAATTGTGCCAATAAGCCGAAAGCGCGTATTTGAAACGCAGAGCGCACGAAGAATGTTTCCATACAAATCTAACGGAGGGTTATTTTCCGATCCGTTCTGTGTTGAGGTTCATCGGTTTGATTTGATCCATTCTTCTTTTGACTGATCCGATATGATGAAAGACGGCTATCACAACGTGGGCTGATCCGATATGGGCCAGCCCATTCTTAGCGACGGGTCTCATGATATCGACACGTGGACGTTTCTGATATATTCCAATGGTTCCTCATGCGATCTTTCTCCCATCATAAATAATAATAATAATAATAATAATAATAATAATAATAATAATAATAATAATAATAATAATAATTTTAAGCAACAGTCGCTATGTGGGTTGGTAAATAAAGAAGGAACACGTGGATGAGTAAATTAAATACAACTGCTTTTAATTTAGAAAAATCATTTTAAATGGTATGTAAAATGATAGGGATGAAAGTAATGGAACACGTGGTATTCATCTAAACAAGCCACATGTCAAAGCCACAAAATGTAATCTCAATCATACTACAAGGAACCGCTCCGATATGGGATTACTTACCCGATCCTAAAGGCACACTATGAAGTGACTTGCCGATTCGATACGCACAAACGATATATGGAACAGCCAAGTAAACTCATCGGGATCGGGAAGAACTTCACCAAACCAGCACGTGTCAACCAGAAAAGATATGCTGAACCGATGAATATCCATATCGATCCTTGCCCTTCTAGAAGAAGTACAACCATGCATATCCCGCCTTCTAGAAGAGTTATACTGGAGACAAAGTTTCGATATACTTCACTGCATATTAGCAGCGCCATCGGACCGACATACCGGCAAACACGTGACTAAATTGAGGAGCGTGTTTAGCACTCAACCCATGCCTATAAAAGGCAAGTATCACAGCTTCATCTGCATAACTGAATCCAAGCAAATAAGTTTCCCACGCCATTTGGAAACAGGATCTACTCTTTCTATTCCCTCGCTTTCCATTTGTGGAATTCTTGTAAGATTTCTTGTACTATTTGATGATTCATAGTGAGATCTTTCTCTTCTATGGTTTTTTCCTCACTGATTAGGGGTTTTTCCAATGTGAAATCCGTTTCTCTTCTCTCTTGCTTGATTTCTCACTAGGATAGCCTCCCAACAAATATAAATTCTACCCCTCAATCCAATTTTAGCTCTAACATAAAATAAGTGACATTAAAAGTAAAAAAAATTCAAATCATAAAATCAATTTTAAAACTAATAAAAAATGTTATAATTATTTTTGATCTCTTCATATAAAATTAATAAGTTTTAAGGACAGTTGTAGGTAGTTAGGAGTTCAATAAATATATTGGTGCGGCTAAAATCGTCATTGCCGCTTAGGATCACACCAATCTCAGATCAATTGTTGAATTTACATTTAAGGGACTAGATCATAGAAGGAGAGATAAGGATTGAGGTGACGAAGTAAAGCATACGCCAATTTACATGGAAAAACCCCATAAATCGTGGGAAAACCACGGCCCAACCGCTGGAGCAAATCCACTATATAACGGCTGATTATAAGTATCTCTCTGCATGAAGGTGCTCGGCTTGGCTCGGCCTTGAAGTTGGTCACCGCCTACCTTGGAATGAGTCACCTGCTTTGCTGGGTTGGCCTCGGCCTCAAAATGACTAGGCCTCAGCCTTGTAGATGGCGTAAGAGAGCTTTTACGGGTTTAACGAAGAGCTACCTTGGAGCTTTGGAGAAGGCTTGAAAGTCTTGTGGAATCTTGAAGGCCTTGGAGAGGGTTGGTCAAAGAGCTTGGTTGGACCCTCATCTTCTTCATCCTTGGAACTCACTTGAAGCTATTTGGAGATGAGCATGTACTTGGTCATGAATGACACCATGAAAAATGCCTTGAAGCACTCATCAAGATTGAGAAGCTCTCATGGAGTTGGAGGGTCTTTCTTGGAGGTGGAAAGCCTTTCATGGCCTATTGGAGGGCTTGGAGACATGGGGAAGCTACCAATGTTGCCTTTTTTTTCTCTTCCTCCTCTCGCCCCCCTCCCAAAAAGGCCTCCCTTCTTTTATATAAGGGCATGGCTTCATGGTTAAGAGCCTCCCCACCCCCTTGTGTCGTAACATCCCCCTATCTTCTTATCTCCTTATTTCCTCGGGTCTTGTGCTTGTACCTATATTATCTCCTTATCTCATCGGGTTCGCTCTCTCGATTTTCTTATCTCATAGGGTTCTGCTCTCTCTCGATTTTCTTTATCTCACCGGTTCTGCTCTCTCTCATCTTCTTTATCTCATGGGGTTTTGTTCCCTACCATTGGGTCGGATTAACCTTGGAGCACACCGCTCGTCGGTCGGATTTGGAGCACACCTGCTCACCGCTCGATTTGGAGGACACCATTCGGTCGGGTCGGATTTGGAGCACACCATTCAATCGGCTCGGATTTGGAGGACACCATTGGGTCGGATTGGCCTTGGAGCACACCATTGGGTTGGCTAGGGCCTTGGAGGACACCTATTGAGTCGGCCTTATTGGGCCTGGCCGGGTTTTGGAGCACACCATTCGGTCGGGTCGGATTTGGAGCACACAATTCTGTCGGCTCGGATTTGGAGGACACCCATTCGTCGGTAGGATTTGGGAGCACACTATTCACCGGCTCGGATTTGAGGACACCATTGGGTCGGATCGGCCTTGGAGCACACCATTGGGTCGGCTAGGCCTTGAGGACACTCACCGAAGTCGGCCTTTATTGGTCAGTCGGCCTTGGATGTGCCAATGTCAAGCATCCGAGTAGGTGACTATTTTACCCATATCATATATATTAAAAAATTTAATCACAAAAACATCAATAGAAAAAGAAAAAGAAATTAATTAATTAAGGGGTTTGGCGTTAAAAAGAAGTGCAAGTCATCCATACAATATCATAATTCATAAAATGTGCGGAAATAAGTTTGTGAGTACAATTGAATTTTATTTTTTATAAAAAGTAATATTAATTGAGGTAATTATTTATTAGTTTGTGGCACTATTTGGTATTGTTTTTCACCTAAAATACATACACCCAAAATACTATTACACTAAGCCCCTACACATCTCTCAAGGACCAAAAAAAAAAAAACAAACAGTGCCAAAGACCAATAGTTTATTATCTAATATGAATTTAATTATAGGTTTGGTAGCTGCTATGTGGGTTGGTGGAATCATTATTGCATAGCATCACATTTTTGGGGACACAAAGTTAGTATCAAAAATTTGAGAGGTCACCGAACTACGACTATATTTGACTTCGGATACCAAACTTCAATTAGACTATTTCACCCTACTTCTATTTGATTTCGCCGAGAGTACCCGAAAGAAATCGGTGATAATTATCACCAAAGACTATACGTGGAGGATATTGAAATTCTAACTTACAGAAATCCTAGCTAATATAACAACATTTGGGGTTAAAAACAACATTTGAACCTTTATTTTGCCAAGATCAAAATGAATAACATTCGAAATCAAGGTTCAAATATTGTTCAATTAGTTAAGATTTCAATACCCTCCACGCTGCTAATCCAAAATGACAACATCGAGATAATTATCATCGCTTCCTCCCAGACTTTCCCACTGAAATCAAATAGACGTAGGGTGACCAAAAAGATACAAATTTAAGTTTAGTATCCAAAGTGAAATATGGGTATAGTTTGGTGACCTCTCAAGATTTTTACCCCAGTTTTTATGTTGTCACATAACATTTACATGAAATGCAATTTCTCATCACATCCGCCCAACTGTCTTGCTATAACATTTCTGGCAATGAGAGAAGTCATGGAGTCTAAAAAATTTATTTCAAACAGTTTGATAAGAACGGGAAGACTCAACCTTCGACATTTTAATTTTTGTGTTGGTGTAATGAGGGACATTGCAAGGAGGAGTATTAAACATTTACATGCAATGCAAGACGTGCTAGAATTCATGGTGAAACCTTTTTGTACAACAATTGGTTCGTAGATGAACCATAGGGTTCTATCATTGGTTACATCGAGTCAAAGTATTGTCATTGTGTTCCCACAACCTATTGTCTTGTTTGTGGCTACCCTCGTCTTCTTCAAAGTCCAATCTAGTGGATTGTTGTTCTGTGCTTCTCTTCTCATGGAGGCTTAAGCTTCATTTCGCTATGGTTTGTATTATCAAGTAGTTTCTACTTTTTGGTTGTATGTGTTACATCAAATCAAGCATAATAGTGAGATACCAAATCGATCTGGATTAGTTCTGCAAGTAAACACGTTGCTTATCATGAAATCGAAGTAACGCCTCTCATTTAATAGGATTGGGAAAAAAATGGAAGTAAATTTCATACAACTACTTTTAATTGGAAAATCATCTTAAGACAATTTATAATATAAGTTACATTAAAAGGAAAAGTGCATAGACAGGCAACAAAAGTTCCCGCATGACAAGTGGGGTCCTGCAAGGATCGAATCACTTCTAGATATCAGGATGCAGCCTTACCATACTTTTTTACGCAAGAGGCTATTTCTTTTCAATGACTAGTAACCACCCACCTCCAAAGCTCACATGACAAATAATTTTATAATTGCGGCCAAGGCACCCAAATAAGTTATACATTAAAATAAAAAAAAAAATCAAATCACTGAATCAAAATTAAAAACTAATTAAAAATGTGATAAATTTGTTTTCCTATCATTATATTATTAAGTTTCAAGGACAAATGGTTGGTAGTTAGGTGTTCAAGATATAAAAAATAATTAAAAAAAGAATAAATAAATAAATAAATAAGAAATAAAAGTTTTTAAAAAACATACGGAGTGCCTAAATCTGGCCACCAAATTATACGAAAAATGTATATATTATATTAATTTCGATAATCTTTCCTATTCATACGATCGAAAATCCTTCAAACATACTCCAAAATGAAACGGTAGTTAAACCTTATTTCGCAGACAAATGAGCAAAATAAAGTTTCGATCAGATCTTATGATATATATATATATATATATATATATATATATATATATATATATATATATATAAAAGTAATATTTTATGTTTGGGATTGGACTTGTCAATTTTGTCATTGTATCGGTGGATGGAAACCATTATTGCAGTGTCACGTGTTTTTGAGGATACAAAGTACAATTAAGGTAGTGTTTGTTGGTCACAAAAATTCAAAATATCAAGTTTTCAAAATTAATATTTAATTAAAAGAAATTTCAAAATTTAATATATTTGAATATATCTTAGATAGATGATTTCAAATTAAATCCGACATAATCTGAAATCTAGGATTTAGATTTATTTCAAAATATGTAAATGCATGTAATGCCATGTCTCATCAAATCAGGCGGAAAAATAAAAAAATGCTGCTATTTTTGTAAATGATCATTTTATGAAAACTTATTTAAAAACCTTTTCAAGAACCGGTTTAGTTTTCTGCTTAAACGCTTTAATTATAGGGGACAAAATGTATATTTTTATCTCAAAAATCAATGTCCAAGCCAATAATTTTCTAAGAAAATATATCTAATAAGTTGTTTGTAAAACTGGATATCAAAACCATTGAAAAAAACACTGCAACACTCGTAAATAAAATGAATATTGAAACCATTTAAAATTTAAATTATTAAAAAAATTGAAAATAATAAAAACTGTAATTTGAAAGGACTTTAGGGAGGCTGACCTTAACTTCTGTCACATATCACACAGAAGAACAAACAGGTAAAGTGAATGTTTTGCCTAAAAAGAACCTCCTCCCCATAGCAAATTGTGGTTGTTTGTGCATCATATCCTTATAATAATTTTCAATTATTTTCTTAGATTGACAATCAAAAAACTAAAGATGCTATGTAAACAATCTTAAACTGGAACCTGGCTTTCACAAAGAGGAGATGTGACCCTCCAGGAAGTCCTCTAGGGGATCAGTACGAAATACTATGAAGATATTTGGTTTGTTTTTCATTTTTCATACTTGAAAAAATTAAAGGAAAACATAAAAACAAAAAAATGATTTTTGTTGTATTTTCAGTAACTAAAAAATGAAAAAGTTGTTTAGTTTGTTATAAAACTCGTAAAGATTTTCCTCAATGTGATTTTATCAAATATGTATGTATAAATTTTTTTTCTATTATAAAATTATAGTAAATCACTAAATAGAATTATAAACCAACATAAAAACTGTAATCTCAATACTAAAAAGTTCATAGAAGATTTTTTTACATAAATTTATGTTGTCATCAATCACAATTTCACCATCAATGTAAGTACTGAATTCCTCGATCAATATGTATGGGTTTGATAAATACATGATTATAAATATTTTCATACTACATTTACATATGCACTTTGGCTTGTCTTTTTTCTACATGGATTTCTATTTTTATGCTTTTGTTGTGTACTTTGTGTTGATTGAATAGGAAAAATCGTGCACTCAAGACAAAAATAAGTGGAAATCGGACAACTGGAGCTAAAAGAGCCAAATGTATCATAAGTACACTACAGTAGTTGTTCCCCGAAGCCGCATTTCGCCTGCAAGTAACTCTCTGAATTGGATTTTATAAAAAACACATTTTAGGATAGAACACGTGCATATAGTTGCGGCTGTAACAAGGGCACCGAATAAAGTACTTTACTATTTGAGAGACCCCTGCAACTTCAAGTAAGCGAAAGCACACATAAGGGTTGATCAATATTCCTACGCATTGTCACCTACATTTTCAAAGAAGTGGAATGTCCATGGACTCATCGTACTCATGCATTGAACATATATTGTCCATCTCAAGCTCCTTCTTAATAAAAGTTGTGAAGGGTGTAACATGCATACAAAATTAATCTTTGTCTCCTAACCGTAATTAGGGCATCACTTTTTAATATTGAAAACTTTGCCTTCAAGACCCCGTGCAAGTAAAGACTTCAATTATGTTTTGACAAGAAGAGTGCTCTAAAATCAAGAGCTCTTCTCCTTGCCTTGTAGTCTACCTTGTCTATGAAAAATATTGCAAAATGGTAGCACGAGATCGATATGGTGCTAGAAATCCAAGTCTATTTGGTAGCCAGAAGTTAACGAGGTAGAACCGACCGCTTTTACAATTAAACCTTAAACCTATTAACATATATTAAATCCAAATCTATAAAAACTTATATGATTATTAATGAGTTAGCTGCGGTTTATACCTTTTAACTGCCTTTAGGAATCCTAAAGTCTCTGCTCATCACAAATTTTCTCAATTTAACACTTTTGCATCATTAGTAGTACACTCCCATCCAATGTATACAAATGTGAATAACATATCAGAATTGTACGCGCACCATCACATTCTCAAGCTAAGCTGATGGTCGCTTTTTCTTCCCTCAATAACTTGCATGCTTAGGATGCGGGTGCCTAGGGTCAAATGTGTGTCTTGTCTATGGCTCCAAGGTAATCCTAAAATAAATTGTTACATAACAAAGGCTCCAAATATTTTAAATTAGTAATACTTGAACATATTGTGATTCAAATGAAACTATACAAACCTTTAAAGTATGGAAAATATTTTGGGTTACCTTGGATGTGTGAATGGACTCCAATGATGCGTTGTGGTTCAATAAGTTCATTTCCCAAGCTACAAGCAAGTGTGTCAAGACACCTCCTAAACAATTTGCTAACCATGTAGGTTGAAGGTTGAAATTGACCAAAGAATGTCCTCGATGCCTAGAATTATGGGCAAGAAATTTTACAAACATTGCCACACCTTCCTTCATACTCACCTTCTTGCCATCACGCGAAATAACCTCTATTTTTGAATGTATCACACAAGTTCATGAAAACACGTGGCTCTATCCTCGAAATTCTCATAACAAATCCCGGATGACCATGTAAGGAATTTCTTTGACATACATCATGCCAGCTTAGCATTGATGTTCTCTCGTGGTGTCCTATGAACATTACTTTGATATGCTAACACAATTATCAACATTTGAAATTCAATTTTTATCTTCTTTCTTCCATAGACTCCATGACCATATGAACCTCATGGATCCTAGTGTAAGGACTACCAAAATGTCATATCCATTATCATTTGTCTATCCATTATTGATATTAAAAAAGCCACACAAAACAAAGTTCAAACAAAACCAACAATAAAGGTCCCATAAAACAAATTTTCCATAAAATAAATAGGGTAATTTTTATAAAAAAACCATGTGGTTTCACAGATTTGCAAAATAGGAAATGTGTTTTTTCTCGAAAAACCTTGTGGTTTCTTCCAAATTTAACAAAAAAGGGAAAACAAGTCAAGTTTTTTAAACAATAATCGCCCCTTTTTGTAAATCCGGAAACCACATGGTTTTTTTTTTGTTAAAACCTTATGGGTTTTCCCTTTTTGTTAGTTGAAGAAACCACAAAAACACATTCTTTATTTTGAAATCAGAAACCACATAGTTTTTTTAAATAAAAAATAAAATTACCCAAATAAAATAAAGGATTAATGAAAAGTTCAAACGCTTCCATAATCCAATTAATAAAACCAAAGTTCAAACATTATTAATAAAACCAAATTTCAAACATATGATAGAACAAAGGTCTCAACTAACAACAACATCATCCCTTAAAAGATTTTCCAAATCCATGCAAATCTCCTTTCCTCCTGCACTCCATGAAAATGTTCCCTTGTTATAGTATCTCGCAAGGAGTTTATAAACTTTTAATACATGTCATTAGTAAGACCTCACATGCCATTCAAAATTTCCATACAAGTACTCAATAGAGAATGGATCATTTTGCTTTTCACTCCTTTCGTATATCCTTTCTTCCAACATGCCTTGAAAGAATTTCTTACACAAGAAGCTCTACTCACATCTTGATTCATTATTTGAAGCTCTACCATATACCCATATAAGTCCATTTTATCAATCTTACGCAGCTTTGGATCAACGCCAAATGGTGATTTTAGTGGGCGGCCCATCATCAGCTAGCACTGTACTTTCCAAAAGGAGCATTAAAATGATCACCATTACCATCAGCTTTAACCGGGAGCACTCGAAAGCTTGAGAATTATCATACAAAAAACTCTTCTTCCAACCAGCTTCTATCTTCATCCTGGATTCTAGGAGACGCATTGTGTGGAGGGAATGCCTTAATATACTAGAAGCTAGTGTCTTATCAAATATCCGAAGCTCGAACATTATAATTCTCACAACCTTCCCTCCTGATAATCTTGTCCTCTTTCCTTTTTCTACATAAACATGAATGATAATTATAAAAACATCAAGCACCATTAATCAAAAATATTCAAATATTCAAATCACAAATAGCTTAAATCATATATATATACCGCGATAGAACTCTTCCTAAACTTCTTCCTGAAAGCATTGGCATTGTTTGTTTCCAAGTTCCAAGTAACCCCATTGTAAGCAAGCAATATAGAAAAACCCGGCTACACCTAAGCCTTAACCAATTTCACTTGCCTTCAACCAATGCAATCCATAATTCCCATTGGTCACAAGGATGACTTCTTTTATTGATCGCCTCCCAAGTCTCTTTCTCTTGAATGTAGTTCCCGGCTATTTTGTTTTAACATTCTCATAGTATATATCGATAAACTTCTTTATGTTCTCTTTCACTCAATTAAATGGCTCTCTATGTTCATCATCATCACCATAATTAGTTACTATCAAACATTCACATTTGGCTCACGAGGTCCATTTTTCCATTTTTTTCCAAAATACAAAGGACGTAAAATTAAAGCTAGTAGCTAGTGCTAATACTAAGTAGGTGAAAGTGAAACTGTTGTTTTAAACCTGACCGGACCGACCGGGTTGGACCTACAGAATCCTAAAATCGGCAGCAAATTGGCTTTACATTAATTGTTGACCAAACATTGAACCAGCCAACCCGCTAGGAACTCTAATTTAACCGGGTTTGGCTTTGACCAAAACCGTCAATTCTCGATTTTTGATTATTTCTTTTACTTTCAATTAACTTAGCCAAAAAGCCAAGAATGATACAAGCTCCTTTAATGCCCAAGCCCATTATATAGCAAACACATCCTCTCTTTTCATCTCCACATCCGATGCGGGACTAAATCTTTGTGCAAAATTAAATACCAACCTATCATTTCCTCTCATTTCCTCTCCCTTTCTAAACACCCTCCTATTTTCTCTCTAATTACATCCACTGTCATTCCCAATCATAAAATATATAACTAATACTTGCCAACTTTATATATATATATATATATATATATATATATATATATATATATATATAAAGTCTTGACATACAATTTGGGAACTTGTAGGTTCTTCATCTTAATGCATCAAAACTTATAGGATTCAACGATCCAATTTCAACCGCTATGGGAGGACCAAACGTCTTCCCATCCATAAAAAAAAAAATACCTGTGGGGCTAAATGTCTATATATATATATATATAAATTTTTTCCTTGCTTTTATTTTTAACCTATTTTTTATGTTTATCTATTTTAAAGATGTTATAATTTAATGTATCTTTGTGGTTTCTATTTTCTAATTTTCTCCCCTATTTTGTATATTAATCACTTTCTTCTTCTTTTGTCATCTTTGAGTGAACCCACTAAAATGTTTTGTTATTTCTCAAAATTGGGTTGCATTTTTGATCAATCTATTCATTCAATGGTTAATTAAAACTAGTTAGAAACATCAAGACAAGATAACAAATTAACACTTACTTTAAAATAATACATCTAATATATATATATATATATATATATATATATATATATATATATATATATATATAGTCCCGATATCAGGCGGTTACCGCCTGACATCATCACAGTGTATCCGCCTTACGACATCCATTCCTGCCCCTGGAGCATGTTTAAAGGATTTCTAACCGTAGGATGGGAAGATCATCGAAAAATAAGCTAGTCTATCAATTTTCATATAATTGCAACCGCTTGGTCCTCCCACTTTAATGGCCTGGAAATTCTGAACTGCTAAAATTTTTCTAAAATAAGAATAACATGGGAGTAATTAATCTACATTAAATCGTATGAAAATTGATAAAGTGCCTTATTTTTTGATGATCTTCCCATCTGCATGGTTGGAAATCCTTCAAACACGCTTCTATGGGCCAAAATGGGCGTTTACTGTATTCATATTAAAGGATCCTACCACCGCAAGACCTTATCACAAAGCTGCTGTGTGTGTATATATATATATATATATATATATATATATATATATATATATATATACGGGCAAGATACTATGTGGCCGGCCTTATTACTATGTAAGTGTGGTCGCCTCCCTTTGTCTCATTATTTGCACAAAGATATGATGAAAATCCAACCTTTATGGATGGAAAGAACATCAAAAAATAAGCTTCAAGCATGTCAATTTTCATACAATTTGGAACTTATAGCGCCTTCTATCTTAACTAAGTGAAATTCTCGACCTAGAATTTCTATAAATTAGAAATTTATCCTGGGGATGAGCCCACCAAAAACTATTTGGGAGATTCAGAGGTTAAACGAGAGAGTAGCTACTCTTGGTCGATTTATTTCGAGATCAAGAGATGAGGGCTACATATTCTTCTGAGCTCTCCAAAAAGCTCCTTAGGTCGAGTGGACAAAATAATGCGAGTGAGCCTTTCAACAGTTGAAAGAATACTTTAAATACCCCACCATTGCTGACTAGGACCCAAATGGATGGGATGGGCTTTATGTATACTTGGCCCCTAAGGACCTATGCAATTAGCTGTATTTGATTAAGGATGCTGAAGGAGTTCCGAAATCACTTTCCTCTACTAGCAAGGTTCTGAACAACCCCTACCAAGAAAATCCATTTTCATGGAAATGAAAAAGCTAAAAAATAAAAAGTTCGAGATGAACTAATTCACTAGAATGGAATGGAAGTCTTTTCAAGCCATTAGCCTCAAGGTCAAAAATCAAATATCTTCTATTAGAAAATTGGCTCATGCCTTGCTACCCTCTACCAATGGCTTAGGTATCTCAGAGGGAAAAGATGCATTTAGATGTTCGGCTATGGGCCACGCATCTCCTCGTTGTTTTAAGACAATCATATTAGGGATCGCAATACATAATTCCCCCGGCCAAATTCTTCTTAAAGGATGCTTCGAAAGTTGAAGTACCGCTACAGTCTTGACCCAATAACCAAGACCCGACACGTAAGTAAGCCAATTTTCAAGTCGAAACGACTTTGAAAATTAGTTTATGGTCATATTGTCGCAGGATTTTATCCGCATCACATCGCGTACCACTAGTTGACAACCTAACTTTCTATGTCGTAATCTAAGTTGAGAATTTGTTAACCTAAAAGTTAGGTGCAAGTGTTATGGGAATATTTTTAGTCGACATGCGGGTATCTATCTCTAAAGTCAGATCGGAAAGCCATTACAACTAATTGATGACAACCTAACCGCTAGAAGACTCGCAGTGAGCTAGCATCGAAATCGGGCAATCCTCGCCGGGCGCTGAGTCGCCTAATTACTAAAAGATGCTCCTAATCAAAGCTAACCGCTCAAGGGTATAAACAAAATGTCCAAAGAAAAATCAAACCAACCTCAAGCCATATACTAAACTCTTTTATCTTTCTCTCTGCTTTTTTTTTTCTCCTAGACTCTCCTTTAGATCTTCTCCACCTCTCTTTTCCTTCTTCTCCACCATCAAGCAAGATCATTGACTTGATTGTGGGAGAATCTGGGGGTAAAACCTCGACCTTCAGATTTGGGGAGAAGCACACTAACTCAAGATGACACTCATCCATAATCACCGCCTATAACCGGATCAATTTCCCTCCAAGCTGAAGTGAAGCTCACCGATCTCCATCAAATTATACTCTCTGATCCTAATCGGTCCTGATCCCAAGGGCGAAAGCAGATTACTGACATTAGTAAATATAAGATAATTCTTACATGGACTAGAGCATCACAGCAGGTTAATAAATATGCTACCAATGGTATGTAATTTTTATTATTTTTCTTAAAGATTCTACAAATCATTAAAAGTGGAGAGTTTTTCTTTTCTTTTCTTTCTGGAACCGGCACCTGTGGGTTAGGCAAATATAGGATTTTTGTTCATCATCATCAGTCACCGTCAGTTACTATCAAACTTTCACCGAGAGGTCCATTTTTCCATTTTTTTTCCAAAATACAAAGGACGAAAATTAATGCTAGTAGCTAGTGCTAGTACTAAGTAGGTGAAACAAGATTTTCGGTGGCAATTGTTGCATGTTTATTAATTATTAGTCTCAATGTTTAAAAGTGGAGAGAGTTCGTGA
Source organism: Dioscorea zingiberensis (assembly GCA_026586065.1). Taxonomy (NCBI): domain Eukaryota; kingdom Viridiplantae; phylum Streptophyta; class Magnoliopsida; order Dioscoreales; family Dioscoreaceae; genus Dioscorea; species Dioscorea zingiberensis. The sequence continues at coordinate 6,242 of JAGGNH010000064.1, read as the reverse complement.
GCGGTATGAGATTTTTTCATATATACGGTGTAATATAAGAGAGGGGATCAGGACAAGATTGGTATCAAGGGTAAATGTTTTTATATGAAATAAAAATTTTTAATTATAAAAATATTTAAGAAAAATAGAAGTTATATACGATGATGATAAACAAGTAAATATGATATTTTATAGGAATACATACAAGGATTCTTAACCAAGTGGGGCTTCAGCTGCCCCAACCTCTGCCCGCTAGCTAGTTGGAGGTGATCGCCTGATCTCCGACGATCCTCCCTAGTAGCCTACAGGCTATCTAGCACTCTAAGTTTCTCTGATTGTGATGTGATAGAGAAGGAGATAACGGATAGGGTTTAAAATAAAAATAGTGACTGATAAGGTTTAAAATTTAAATAGTGACTGAGATGGATGTGGGTGTAGCAGGTCTGAAGGGGAGGGAGGGCTTTTAGAGGAGGAGATGAGAGGTTAGAGGCAAGAAGACAGAGAGAAAAGGGAGAAGGAGGAGGAATTAGAGGAGGTTGGAGGAAGCTTGAAGAAGAAGATAGAGAGTTTTTAGGAATGATTCTTTCTGCCATTCCTCATGGCTTTCATTGTATTTATAGAAAGCTTTTGTAACAACCTCTGCAGATATGCAGTGATTCAATTAAGTATATCCACAAACAGCTTGTATGTGCCTAACAAACCATTACATGGAAGATGCCCTCCTAATACCAACTTACCTGTAATTACAAACTAATAACATTCATAACAAAGGATTAGAAGACATTCATCTAATCACTTACTTAACCCTAATACTACTACTAATTCATGACCTAATCCTACTTCAGCAGGGTCTCTGTGCCAGATTAAATTAAAAATATAAAAAATCAGCTCCAACAGTCCTGATTTCTGTCCCCTAAGTACATATATATACATGCAGACAGATGATAACTATTTTCTTAAGTAAACATATAATTAGGTACTGTTGAGGCAGAAAGAGTGCATTTGAACAGTTGCAACCAAAATCATAATGCTAAGCTTTCCATAAATTTTATATTAAAACATCCATGCACTGCGGTCCCACTACAAAATGGAGGATTTGAGATAATAGTATAATTTCTTACTTTTCTCCTCTGCATAGAGTTCTATTTGCTGGCACTAGCAGGAGAGCTAGGCACAGCTCTTTGGATTATCTCTCTCTCTTCTTCTCTCGATCAACATGTCGATGACTTTGTCCCAATCTCTTGGCTTCCTCAACACCACTGTCTCTGCATGCCCTCTTCGAGATCGCTTCTCCATAAAGCGGACCTCGGGGCCGTCTTCAATCCCAGGAGTGGTGCACCAGAGAATCACCACGACGCAAGTGTTGTGCCAGCTGAACAATGGCGGCCAAGATGAAAAAAGCTCATCAGGCCTCATCATGGACAGGCGCGACATGCTCTCGTCGCCCCGGTGGGTTCTACGGAGCCACTGGAGGATGCCGCACTGGCGGGACCTGTTTCAGCCGCCAGACTTGGAAGGGAAGTCGTCATGCCACAGAGCAAGCGCTGAGCTGATCCCACCAGACTCTGATCTTCTGAAATGCTGCCCGCCATACCAAGGAACCCGCGTCAAGCTGACTGACTACAAGTTCCCGAAAACGCCCTTGCGCGTGCGTCGCCCAGCGCATTTGGCAGCTCTTGACCCGGAGTACGTGGAGAAATATAAGAAGGGCATTCGGAAGATGAAGGAGCTCCCTGAAGATGACCCGTGGAACTTCTACCAGCAGGCTGTGGCGAAGCCACATAGGGGCCAGGGGGGGCACGTGCCCCCCCTGGATTTTTTAAAAAAAATTAATATATATATATATATATATATATATATATATATGTGTGTGTGTGTGTAAGCCCCATTATTTTATAATATATAATATATTTATAAAAAAACAAAACAAATACACCCTCATAATCTCTCTCTCCCCTCAATTCTCTCTATTGTCTTGATATTTAGGTTTTATCCATATTCTTCTTCAATTTTTTTTAAATTTTTTTTCCACTTATACTCTATAATCATAACTATTTAATCATCCAAAATAGAGTTTTTTATGGGTCAAAAAAAAAAAAAAATTAAATCATTTATCTTTATATATGTTTAATTTTATTTTATTTAGTTAAAATCATTACTTTAAATAGATATTTGATTTTGAGTTTATATTTTGATAATTATCAATAAAAATAATTATTTATGACATATAGATTTTAGAATTTTTTTGTTAAATTGATTTATAATTAGTTATATAAGTTTGATTGTAAATAGATGCTTACCAAGTATTTGATAAAAATATTTGGAGATTCTAACTTACTAAATCAAATATAAGTTGTTGTATAAAAATACCCTATAAGTTGTATATGGTTTATTTTATCGACATCTGTATATTATCATTAATTTTGTTACTGCGGATTCTACGCACCACCTATTGAGGAAAAATATTTTCAGGGTAGGCATTTAGCTTACAAATAATTAATACTACAGTAATCATAATAATGATCAAAATGCTGGGCCGAACGACAATTTAGCTTATTTCTTACTGGTAATTTTTTTTATCATGTCGATAATGAAGTTACGCTTATATACGACATTTTCACAATAACACGAGAAACCTACTTGGAAACCTTTTTAATTTTTTTTATTAAATTTAATATTTATTTTGATAATATATTTTTGTGTGTTTAATTTTGAATCTAAAATTTATACTAGTAGCCTCTACGGAATTTACTATATCCTACTTCGCCAGAGCTACAGGCGTATGAAGATCCAATTGCGCTTACTGCAACAGCGCGTATGTGATCAGAAAGATCACAACGATGTCCCACTCCAGGTGGCATTTCAGCTGGATCTTCCTCCACGTGGCACAGGTACATACCTCCACTTTTACGAGCGCATTCTCGGGAAGCTCATCGGGGATGAGTCCTTCGCACTACCTCTACTGGAACTTTGACAACAAGGAAGGCATGACCATGCCTTCCATCTCACATACGACAAAGGAGTCGCCGCTTTACAACCAGAACTGCGACTTTGGCCCACTATCCGCCGTGCATCTGGTGGACTAAGCAAGTACGGGGTATGATGACGGGGACAGAGGGAGTGGAAAGGGATGATGAGCTTCTGTCGAAGGAGAACCTGGAGTACTTGCGGAAGACGTTCAAGGAAGTGGAGCCGCTGCCGGAGTTGTTCATGGGGGATCCGGGTGAGGAGCAGGGGAGGGAGGCCTCCATGACCACTTCGATGGGGCAGCTGGAAGCCATCCATATAACTCCATCGTCCCACTTTTTAGGTCGGCCCGAAGGGGAGGAACCCCACACCGATATGGGACTTCGCCACCGCCGCCCGCGATTGCATGTTCTTCAGCCTGGGTATGCTAACGTAGACAGGTTGTGGGAGTTGTACCGGAGCCGAAGGGGCTATCGCGTTGAGTTTCCAACGATCATGGATTGGCTTTTCTGATTCGAAGCCTTCGTCTTCTACGACGAGGACCGGCCAGGTTGGTCCGTGCGTGAGGGCAAGCAGCTCACTCTCTCTCTCTCTCTCTCCGCTCGGTCTCTCGCCATGCAAACTGCACTACTACTTTCTATTATTATTATTATTATTATGTATTATTATTATTATTATTATTATTTCTTTCTATCCTGACACTTGGACTTTATGGAGTTTATTATACACGTTGGTCCGAGGTTTTCTTTTGCTATTAATTATCAGGAATGATAAGGAGGCTGAGAAAATGATTTTATTTTTTTAACATCCTACAGGTGGAAGACTGCCTCAACGCTTTCAAAGCTTCCACGCAACATACGAAGGTGTCCCTTGTCTCCATGGTTTTGGTGCCGTGCCCAAAAAGAGAGACCACGGTGTCGGCGTGACAGAAGGCCAAGTCAAGGCTCATCAGTCGAGGTAGGAAGGGAGTTCTGTTCTGGCAAATCCAAAGAGCTCGACAACACCCTCCCGTGTGCTGGTGTCTCGGCCGAAGACAGAACCGGAGCAAGACTGACAACAAGATGAAAAGTCAGGAGGGTCCTCGTCATCAATGACATCCAGGTCACCGGACAGGAAAGAAGCTCGCTTCTGATGTATACCGTCTGCGTTCCTGATGATGATGGCAAAGTCGGCATTGACAAGGGCGACTTCGTCGGCAGCTTCGTCACCCTGGCCGAGTCCTACGGAAAACCCTCAAAAGAAGAAAGAGAAGAAGACCAAACTGAAGCTGGGGATCACCTATGCTCTCAGCGAGGGACCTTCCAGGCCGAGAAACGAAAGAGAAGATCGTCGTCACCTTGGTTCCCCGTTTCTGGCAAAGTCACCGTCAGCGGCATATCTATCGATCTTATTGAGACGGACGTCAACTCGGTTTTAGAGATTCACTAGACTTTATCTGCTATGCGTGGAGTGGTCTCCTAGTGCTATGAATAAACGGTAAATCATTGGGCACTTTGCATGTGCTCTGGGTCTGCAGATGTTATCCTGGGTTGCTTCTCTTCTCTTTGCATCTTCTAATCTCATCTGTTTTATTTCAAATGTATTTCTCTGTGTTCTGTTTAGCATTTAAACTTTTAAAGCATGTATTCTTATTTCAAATGTACTTGCTTTGCCATTCACAGGTTTCTAGTGCGCGTTTTTCAAAGTGTGTTGGGTTTCATTAAAGCTGTACACATTAAGCTGATAATGCATGACGGATGCATTGTGATGAGGCAATGTGGGTGGTATAAGTCATTAATTAGTTAGAAGCTTGCGTGGGTTGAATAAGTCTTTGGTTGTTAACAATTAGTGGGTTTGTTGCAAAACGCTTTGATTTCTGTAGTATTCAGTTTACCTAGAATTTTTAGCGCGGTGCGGTTTTTATCATGTTCTGGTTTATATATAATGTTGTAACCTTGAGTGTAAAAGGCAGTTTTGCAAAAACTCCATCTGTTCAAGTCATTCGTTGCAATAATAACTTCTCCTCTTAGCTGGCCCAGTTTGAGATTTACTTATAAGTTGAACTTATAGATAAGTTGAAATGTCGTTTCAAAATAATATTCTACTAGCTTCTTGAAGCTCGATAAAAAAGTAACACTACAAGAAAAACTCAAAGGGATTAGAACGGAATGGTCCGCTTAATCTATTAGCAACTAATCAAATCTAATGGAAAAACTCCGCTATAAATTTAGAAACGGTTTTAATTCACAAGTACTCGTTTATAATTTAAATTTTAATTTGAAATTGCTTAAATTATAGAAACGGATTTGTAATGGAATTTAAACTGCTTTCTAAATTTAGAACCATTGCAAATCTGCTTTTAAATTTAGAAATGGATACAAAGTTAGTTTCAATTCGCTTCTAACTTTAGAAATGGATTTGCAACGGATAAAATCTGCTTTCTAAAATTTAGAAATGTGATTTGAAAAGGGAAATTATATGTAAAACCTTTTAAATCCTTTTCTAATGTTAAATATATGTATATTAAAAATATTTTTTAAAACAACATTAATTTGTTTTTAATTCGCTTCTAAATCCTCGTCACAAAAAATTACAATAATTTATATATTGATAATTCAAACGACAAACACTGCTACAATAAATTTATAGAACTAATAATGATCACAAATCGATAATATCATTAATTCATATATATAATAGATGTTCAAACAAGTCGGCTTTAACCAAAAACAAAAACACCACTAATCAACAATCAATCTACAAGTCATCTAGGTGATCAATATCATGATCATCACTTTAAAAAGTCGGTAGCCTCGAGTTGTGAACCTGTGGAGTGCAACTGGCCTCGAAGTCCTTCATCATATCCTCCACGTTACGCTTCACTGTTTCATAACGCTTCATCTCTCTCCGCTCTCATCACGTGTAGACCTCCTCTTTGAAGCTCATTATTATTATTCTCCAATTGTGTAATCCTAGACCGTAGCTCCACACATGATGCACTCAGAAGAAATTTTATCTATATATACAAAAATTCAAATAGCTAAATATCACATGTAAGACTCCAAAATTAAATACCACATATTTTGAAGGGATTAAAAACAAAGTAAGAGGATTCATTGCATCGCTTAAAACAATCAATCCATATAACCCAACACTCATTGCATCAGCTTAACAATTATGGACAAAATGGAGAGAAAACTTTGGTTTTATATAATAGGTAGGAATTCAATTCTATGATAATTAATATATATATATATATATATATATATATATATATATATAGCAAAAACATGGAATTAATAAGAGTATGATCCAAG
>JAGGNH010000063.1:0-290358 GCA_026586065.1 Dioscorea zingiberensis | reverse complement strand
ATTACTTGATGTTCATCTCCCAGCTGCTTTCCAGTCCTTATGACCTCCATGCCATCACCAATGGGCAGGATCACAGACTCAACCCTCTTCTTCTCAATCCTCTCACCACCTGAGCATATGATCTCCCATGGTGGCCTCTTCCTCCATGGCTTCCAACAATATTGTTCACCACCACCACTGATGAACCATCAGGGTTCATGCTCGCATCCAGAGCAAAGAACAAGCTCACACTGCAGCCTTCAACCACCCTACTATCAACCACTGCAAAGTCTATGTTCTCATACTGCTTGACAACTTCACTAGGATTTCCAAGTTTCAGCTCCACAACATCACAAAGATGGAAGTTTTCAAGATGAGTTTTGGTCTCTTGGAGTGTCTGGAGATGAGATCTAATGCAGAGGAGGAGTCCTCCTGTTTGCTTTGCAGCCACTGCAAGTGCCAGGGTTAATGGTGATATCCCAACTGAGGAGATGTCCACCATTAGTTTAGCTTGGTTTCCAGCTGCCAGCGCTGAGATGAACTCCATGGATTTTGGTTCCAGGATCACTGAGTTTTTGCAGTTATCTTTGCACTGTAACAAGAGAAACAACACACACACATATATACATATATCAAGGTCATGAAAGAAATCTAAATCAGAAACAGACACAGAGAGAGATCTAGAGAGAGATCTAGCTAGTATTACCAGTTGAAGAGTGTGCATGTAAGCCTGCATGGCATGCAAAGGTGACCAAACCATTGTTGTCTGTTGATACAAGTACTTCTCCAAGAAAGTTGCAAGAGAACTTCAGAGAGTGTTTTGAAACCAAAAGGAGAGCACTAACTTTCCTCATTTATAGCATGAAAAAGAAGGCCTGAAAACTTATAATCACTTGTTGCATTGATGTGTAGAGAGCTCACCCCACAAGTAACTACAAGCATGCAGTGCAGTTGCAGCCCCATGTGAATTCCCATCCTTTTCTTCTCTCCATTTAAATTAATAAAGGTATGGAATTCCTTCAGTTTCAGCTGTTTCAACAGCAGCCTTTTGACACTTGTTAAGAGGATGTCAATGGTGATCGACACGTGTGAGGTGTGAGCTTGGCTGTTGACTTGTGGATCATTTATGGGCCTACACACGTGTTGCCTTTTGGATGGGGTGGTGAGTTGGTTAACCAAGAAAACAAGTTTGGGACCATGCCCATGCTGCATGTGACTCGTGTCGACTCTTCACTCACACTTACATCTTTTTTTATATGGTCCCCTCTAACAGCACTCAATGTGGAAAGTCAATTTATACTTTTATAGTTATAGTTATAGTTAGGGGATAATATATTAAATGAAATAGATCAATTTTGGATAAATTATTTTTTAAGTCTATAATTTAGTATACATTTATTTTATATATTTATCGTGCCACATAAATTGATAGATATATGGAAATTTAGGATTATATTGCAACCAAGTTGGAAGTAAAGGATTTGATTGGAGAATCCTTATTGATTGGAGAATCCTTATATTGTTAAGACTAAAACACAAGCTCAAAAAGATAGTTTTCTCTAAAATTTTAATCCTTTCTATATTTTTATATTTATCTCATTTGACATTTAATTTTTTTTTATCCATTTAGGAAGCTGATCCTAATATAAAATTTGGATTGCCATGCAAAGGAACCTCAATAACCACCAACACACTAAATTTAACTACAAATCAAGATACTAGATGATATACCTCAAACACAAGAAATGCACTTTCTTAAATTACTCCAATATAAGTGTGTAGTGTTTTTTTTCAAGTCTTCCAAAAATATTGGAATAAGAAATTGCTCGACCTTGAATTAAGAGTGAAAGGAAAGGTGAAATTGGCGAGAATAATTACAATATTTTACATCCTTCCCTTTATTTCAAGAGCACATGATGCTTAATATAAAAATTAATTAGATTGTATAAATCTAAAGTTTCTAGGGCTTACAAATTAAAGGGATAACTCCCAAAGTTCTACATTGTGTATCATGGAGCTGCTTGCTTGCTTGCTCTGGTCCTATTCAATGTCTTTCACAGCATCCTGCACCAAGAATAGTAGAATTGATTTCCAAAACATTGTAAACATTGTAAATTATTAAAGTTATCCGCATGCCTCAATTTTTTTTTTTTTTTTAACTCACAAAATTGGACAGAGATTCACTATATTGTTGTTAAACAATATATCCCTTGAGGATTGACAGTTAAAAATATCATGCAAATTCTGATTTATTTATTTAAGTTTCTATTCTTACCCTGAAATCACAGTCAATGAGAATTTCTCCCTACCATTCACTTAACCATATTGGAAACCACATTTTAGAAGTCAAGATTCCACCTTAGAGTTCTTTATACAGTCTAGATGAAGTAAAAAACATGTATATGTTCTAGGGAGTCTTGGCGCAACGGTAAAGTCGTCGCCATGTGACCTGGAGGTCACGGGTTTGAGTCATGGAAACAACCTATTACAAAAAAAGCAGGGTAAGGCTATGTACAATAGACCCAAGTGGTCCGACCTTTCCCCGGATCCTGCACATGCGGGAGCTTTGTAGCATTGGGCTGCCCTTTTTTTTATTATTTCTTTAAAGAGAGTTCAATGGTTAATCTCCCTAATAAGAAAATGGAAGAAAAAGAAAGTGCGCTTTTGAATTCCACTGATTCTAAATTATGCAAATTTGTATATCAAGCTAAATGTGCAGATTATCAATTTTGAACGCACAACATAAATTTGGAACCATATCCGAATCCTGGAATAGGAGCTTAGTATCTAAGATTTAAATTGTTTTAATTGTTATTGAACTTCAATTTTTGCATGATTTACACTTGAGTTTACACATGTATGAATCTAAGATTAGAAATATAAATATTTGTCATTTTTATACGTATTTGCATGAACAAACAGAAGACAGAGTACCAGGACATACAACCAAGCAATGGCATGGGTATTTCCACCGAAAATGATTTAGCACGATCCAGAGCAAATCAAATCTTAGTAGAACCCCAAGATTTCTTACTCCTAAAGGATCAAAGGATTTTTCGGGAATGAGCAGGCGGGATTTAGAAGTAGTAGGGTTCAATCCTGCCTTTGCAAGAAGCCGTGACATATGTTTGCAGCCAACACAGTTGCTAAAGAGGCCTAATCCGGTATACATAATTGGTTATTTGGCTACACACCGAGACGAAGCCAAGTTCTGACTCCTCTTGCATGCAAGAAAAGAAAAAGCAAAAGTCACTTATCACAAGCATATTTCCGTTTCTACTTAATGGCATTATGAAACCTCAGAAGTACTTAGATATTATGTGACTAAAAGAGAAATCCCTAGAAAGGCTAACGGCTTCTAAATTTGACTGGCATAAAGTAAGGATGAATAACTGCATTTATCCGGTCGGTAGATAGAACCGGGTCATCTACAAGCGTCACAAACAGGGTGTCGGACTCAAAGTAAATTGGCAATAATCACCTTTCTGAGGATGTTATATTTCTCTTAACTGCCCTAATATACTTTTTTTTTCCATACAAGTTTGCTCACTTAGAAGTGAAAACTATGAGCATTGCACTATCATGACAAAGCTATAACTTGCCAAATGCTTGGATACCAGCTTTATAGATATTTCTAGCGAGGAATAGAAACAGAGGGTTCAGTGTTAACTTTAACCAAGAAATAGGTGTGAAATGAGCCAAGAAGAATACAAGAGCTTTCACATTAAGCATGTTCATGATACACTGGAGAAAATATGCATAAACTATGATAAGTCTTAGAAAACCAAGGAAATAACAGATGCGCACGAGGAATATAAGTAGACAGGTATCACATTCAACAAAAAGAATGAACTACTGTTCTGGCTAGCTTTCAAACTTGGCAGGATACTTACAATGATGGCATTTCAGTCCAAATGTACCTGCCGCTCACGTAAGCCCATGTCCCTGGGAGCATACTACTAACCAACTGGATAGCAAGAATTAGAAGGATTTAGAGACTCAGTAATGTCATGAAATGATTGTGTTTAAAGATGTACAACAGTTACTTAAAGGGATGTTTTAAGCAGAATATTAGTTCACAATTGATTGGATTAAGAAAAGCCTTTCTTTACTACCTTCTCTCTTATAAACCCGAATTCCTAACAAAAGTAGAGGATCCATTGTTTCATTAAGGGAATATGATCAAAACAGCAAAATAATTGTTTTAGAAATAAATCTCTCACCAATACATTGTTTCTTAAAAATAAGTATGCACATATCTTTCACATCACTTTTTTGTTGTCCAGAACTTTCCATCAGTCTATACACCCATATTCCACTACCATCAGGCAAAATGCTGTATAGCACATATGACTGCTGTTCTACTCTGGAGTCCACACATATTCAAAGAGTAGAGGTGAGATAGGAACAAATTTACTAAAAGAAATGGGAAATTTGAATGAAGGAATGAAATATACTGTTTCAATTAGTAATAAAAATACACAAAATCAGAGCTACAAAGGTATGTAATTCCATTTAACCCAAAAAGTTGCCGCACACCCGAGGAAATAAATGGTAGGTACGGCACTTTTGTATCGCATTACAATAAACCAATACAGATTTTATGTATATACGCCCAATAAAAATATATAGGGTCCTCCTATTCCATTTCATTTTGATCAAAAGAACAATCAAGTTAAGCGTGGCATCTCTTACACTATACTTAATTTAATATAGTAATACTGTACTTGTACCGAAATCTACCTTACTGTCTCCAACCCCATCAATGCGATACTGGTGAAGAAATGGAAATCATATGAAATACATGAGAACTTTGATAAAAGGAACTCCTTTAAGGTCATTTGTGTATATGCATGATATTTCATATAGCTTGTCAATACCTCCTATGTTTCTCTTTATTTCTCATTGCCCTAAAGTTTCTTAATTTTCACATCCCCCAATAAAAAAATTGCAGCATTCAGTTTTAAATGAACCATAGTTTTATTTGGGGTCTCTGAGTTTGGAAGAACATAAGAATAATGATCAGTAGTAAGTTGGCAATATAGACTATCATCAAACTGACCTGCCCAATACATATGGCACAAACTTCACTGAAGTCAGCCCATATAGATAATTTCCAAGAGAAAATGGAAGCAAAGGGCTCAAACGTAGAAGGGTAACCACTTTGAAACAATTCTCTCCAATAGCTTTGTCAATAGCCATGAACTTTTGTTTCCTTCAACTAATTTAAGAATGCGTTCTCGAGCAAAATATCTAGCAATAAGGAAGGCGACACTTGCGGCCACCTAAAAAGAAACAGGAAAAGATTGTGAGGGCTCACAGCTAATTGATATCCCATGTTTCTCAACACCATCATAATAGAAAAATACTGCTTAAAAGCAACTTACAGTCCCGCTGATTGAAACAATGATGGTGCCTGTAAGGGTACCAAAAAGAAGACCTGCTGACATAGTCAATGGGATGGCAGGGATTGCAAGAATCTAACACAATATGAATAACTTAAGATTAGCTCCAGCAATTATAACATGCCCAAACAAATGAAATAATGTCTACACCATTCTTCACCATAAGCATTGTGTATTTACAAATCCAAAATGGAGTCAAATGGTATGGTACCATAACAAAATGTAGAATAGTGTAACAATAAATCATCCTGGCAGGTTCGGTCACACAGTAAAAAAAACACAATATGTTTAAGACATTAGAAGGGGAGCTTTGGCGTAATGGTAAAGTTATCAACATATGACCTGGAGGTCATAGGTTCGAGTTGTGGAAACAAACTCTCGTAAAAATGCAGGGTAAGAGTGTGTACAATAGACATCAGTGGTTCGACCCTTCCCCAGACCCACGTATAGCGGAGCTTTGTAGCACCGGGCTACCCTTTTATGTTTAAGATTTCAAAATAGAATTAAGGGCAATTTTAAGAAACTCAATAAGTACATTCCCCTAAATTTTGTATTTCTACAGGTGCAAACATATAAATCAATTTTCAATTTCAGCATTAGGCAAAAAAAAAAAAAACCCAAGAGGTTTAACTTCTCTTTCTGAACAGTAGACATTGTTATCAAATTAAGCAATGCCTACACTTAAGAGAATGGGTCTGTATGCCTCAGTTTAAGTGTAAAATGTAAATCGATATCTGAAAAATTACTCTTTCCTAGAAGAGCTTTCTCAACCAAAAAAAAAAGTGTACTAAAATTCTATTCAAAATTTTGTATTATTATTGTTGTCATCATTTGGTTTTGGTGGAGGACACACATTATGCACTAAGTCTTTCAACAATTCTTGTTCTGGTATTTCTAGTGTGTGCAGAGAAGCAATACAGACTACAAAGATGCCTTTTGTGTTAAAACATGTTACCTCCAATCCAGCATAAACAGCTACAAATAGAGCATATCCAGCCGGCCCATAACCTATACAGGTGAACCAGATAATGTTTGCAATTAGACCCAACAGATCAAACTAAGAATAATATTATCCGTTCTTCAAAAAGATCACTTTTTTTAAGAGATGAACAAATCGCTCAAGCCAACGAAGCTCATTTCCCAATAATCACAGTAAATGGGAAGAAGCTCAAGAGTACCTTCGATGAACCCGGAGAACTGGTTGAGAAACGAATTGATCTGGTCCTTATAGAGGAACCCAACAGTCCCAACCCCTCCGATGAATCCAACAAGCAAAATCCCAGCAAGAACACTCCCAGCAATAGCGGAATCGCCGCCGAGGCCACCCTCGGGACCGTCAGGGCCAGGGCCATCGGGCCCGCCCTTGGAGTTGTCGAACTTGAAGCTCTGGGGGGCATTGGAGGAGGCCTTCCGGAGGGTGGGCTTCTTGGACTCCTTGAGAGAGGAGAGGGGGCGGAAGGTGGGGAGACGGCGGGAACGGAGGGTGGAGAGAGGGGAGGAGAGGAAGGGGATGGGGAGATGGGGGAGAGGGGAAGAGAGGAGGCGAGGGATCATGGACGGCATTGGGGTGGGAGGAGAGGCGAGGGAGTGAGGAGTGGTGGTGGAGCTGCCATGAAGCATAGGATTTTACGGGGAGGAGGAGAGAGAGCAGGAAGGAGAAAGTACTTGAAGATATCGCGAAAGGAGGAGTAGCTTAGCCAGGTTTTCTGGAGAACATTGTTTGGCCACGTGGTCTTTCTCTTGGTGACCTTACTCTTTGCCCAGTTATACAGTGTCACGTGGCGGATGAGATTGAAATTTCTTTTTTAAAATTAATTTAGATAATTTAAATTCATGCACACCACACGCTGGGTCCTGGGATCAATCAATTATTGTATTGTTAATTAATTAAATTTTATTAAAAATTATAATAAACAAAATATTTTTGTAATAAAATGTTTAAACCACATTCATTAATTAATACGAAAGTCGCGATTAGATGTAAAATAAGATAGATACAAAGGATCTTGTTCGGCATCTTGATTACCATAGAGCTACCCGGAGGTCACATCCTTGTTGAAGTCATCCTCCAATAGGTGAGGCAGGGAGTCCTCTCAGTAAAGGTCAATCTCCTATTCATGATTATTGTCATCACTTGTAGCAGGTTATTTTGTCGCATGAGTTGCATGAAATTAAGAGACCATTAGAATATAAATCTCTCCAATTAATTTAGAAAAAAAATGTATTTATCTTGAAAACTTTTTTTTACTTCTCTCTAACCATAGACTCCATATAATTATCATTACCAAATGACCTTATCTAGAAGTCAGGGTGAGGCCCCCAAAAATGTTGTATTGATAGGGCATGTGTACATTTCCGAAAAGGTTACATAAGTGGTCCCATCACATGTGAAATGTAAGTAAGCGTTAAGGTGATCCGTGACCATGCTTCCAAACCACAAAGGTAGCAGCTTCTCCATTTCACTTTGTAAGGTTATCAAGGGTCAAGATTTTTGTTATATCAAACTAGTTGTCACGGTGAAAGTAATACCTTAGAATTTTTCGATGCCTTAGCCACTTGTGATATCCTGTGATGGCGGTGAATCGCACGCGAGACTCAACTCAACCTCTCCTTACCTCCACATGATGTTCAGGTAGAGTTTGTAGCATATCAATTAAACAAATAAGAGAAAGGAATATCAATCAAGCACAAAGAGCAATTGAGCCAACAAGCCAATTTTTTTTTCTTTTATTTAACTCTTGCATTTATATCTTAATTACAAAGGCTCCACACCTATTTATACAAGTATGTAAACAAAGAATACAACTGACTCATGATAAGATAAAATCACAACTGCATAATCTTATCTCAACTGATAACCCACTCCTTTTTTATTTACACCTGGCCCAGAGGCCTTGCGATCCACTTACATCCCGTGGTTGTCACAACCAAGTAATTGTCGGTCTTGCGCGTCTCCGCCGCGCCATGCAGCACATGCACTACCCGAGCACACTCTTGTGCCATGTACGTTGAGTCGCACCACTTGGGTCGATGCTCATAGAGGCTAGAACCCTGGTCCCGGTTTCCTTCAAGCGGCATTGGTGAAGGAGATGTGTTCTATGCAAGGCAAACCACTTACTTGCCGAGAAAAACGACAACCCTCGTTGGAGCTGAATCCAAGTACTCATGGATCTCATATCAAATTGCCATAGGGTTGTATCCTCCTCCCTAGTTGGCCTAAGAAATTGGTTGACCTTTCCATTTCACCAAGTAGAATGTCCTCCTGTTTTTCTTGCTCTATCCTTGACTTGTAGGTCCAATAATCTTCTTCATAACTCTATCAAATTGGGTTCTCACCATGGGAGGTACTTTCGTTGGGTCTTGTTAAGGTGTTGGTTCGATTGACATCTTCATAAAAGGTTTAGGGAAGCTCAAAGCAAAAGTTGGATCGAGCTTAAGTCTCTCGGGCAACTTCGACTTGACATATAAGCAACTTTATTCTACGTTGTTGCACCTAGAAGGGTCTTTCATACCTCTGAGATGAGGCCCTTTTGCACATCTCTCTTGTGTAGCTTCTTCGGATTTGGGAAGTGACTTCCAACCTTACTCGATCTCCCACTGCAAACTTGAAGGTCTCGACCCTTATCTACATACTTCTTCATGCGTCTAGATGCTTTGGCTAGAAGAATCCTTAAAGCTTCATCTAGTAACTCTTGGCCGGCTCCTACCACTTAGGATTAATAGGCGCAAGGTACTTGCCTCCAGTGGCATGGCTTGCCACCTCATGTGGTACCCACAGGTTTGACGAATTCCAAAGCAAGCTCGAATGGGCTCTTGCAGATTCTGAGAAAATTAGTTCAAGTTATAATAGAGCGGGCCGGCCTCCAAAGTTTAAGACAATTCTTTTGTGAGGCAAAGAAAAATGCCTCAAGTATTCCTCCAAGAGGGTATTAACTTCGTTTGGCATGTTCATCCATTGGAGGATGATTGGCGATGAGAGAACTTGAGCTTCGATCGCAACATCAGAACAACGTCCAAAACCGCCTTTGTAAATCGAGTATCAGTTACTTTCACAATGTTTTCCGACAAATCGAACAATTTCACCACATGGCTAAAGAAGAGTTGGTAGGTAGTAGTCCTCTGTCTGGTGAAGCGTGCAGAAATAATGTGGCATGCTTGGAAAACCTTTCCACCACCGCCAAAACATAAGTTATTCCTAATGTTGGGAAATCCAATTGATGAAGTCCATAGAAATGAGCTCGTGGGGCCTATCCAAAAAAGAGAGGGGTTGCAATAGTCTAGCTTCCTTCCTCCTCTAAGACTTATCTTGTTGGCTGGCACACAAAGCATGTCTTCACATAGGTCCCAACATCCTCTGCCATCTTTGGCCAGTAATAGTATCGTGCGAGCAAGGCCAGCATCCACTTGCATCCAAAGTGTCTTGCTGAGCAACTCCTATCATAATCCTTCACACTCAACAACAAGAGCTTCCCTCCTTTGGCATGGAGGCTCATCTTCCATCGATACCATCACATGGCGCCCTTCTTCCGTCTACAACTAATTTCTCGTACTATCGCCCACCTTTGCTACATCCCGTATGCACTCATCAAAGTCTGTAGTTCACTGGGGACAAAGCGTAACCATCTCTATTGCCTTCTTGAGACCCAAGGTATTGGCTGCACGATTGTGCCTCCTTGGTTTTGTGTTGTAACTCAAAGTCGTACTCTTGCGAAGCTCCTACCGGGGAGCGGCTCGAAGTCAACTTCTTTTATGTGGCAAAGAAAGTGTTAGCCACGTTATCCAGATCTTGATGACAAACACCAGTTGCAGAGTAGATACACCTTTCATACACCACCGCAAATAATGTATCCGGCTTTGCATAGCATCTCTTTCTCATGTAGTGGAATCCATCTTCTCTGTTTGGAGAAAGTTTCCAACTCGAGCGCCAAGGTGGCCTTCTTATACCAATACTCCACCCATAGCACAGTGGAATCATTTGAATGCACCTTAAATGGTTGCCCAAAATCGGTAGTTTCAACAGTTAGTTTACGGCTATGTGCCTACTTCAATGAATCAAAAGCCATATGGCACATGTCCGTCCAATGACACTCCTAGTCCTTCTTCATACAAAAGTCGTTTGAGAGGTGTTGCTTTCTTAGAGTAGCCCTTGATGTAGCGCTGTAATAGTTAAGCTAAACCGGAATGATCTCAACTCAATTACCTCGGTAGGCTCAGGCTACTAGATCTAGAATGGCTTGTACCTTGCGTTGATCCATCACGGACTTCATTGTGGGAGATCATGTGCCCTAGAACATGATGCTCCTTTGTGCAAACTCACACTTTTCCATCTTCACATATAGTTGGTGAGCCCTCAACCTAGCCAACACCAACATAAGATGGGACAAGTGGTCCTCCAAGGACTCACCATATACCACAATGTCATCCAAGATACACAACCACAAAATGATCGACATAATCCAAAATCTGAGAGGTTATTAAATTACGAGAAAGTTGCGAGAGGCATTGGTCAAGCCAAAGGGCATGACCATAAACTCATAAGACGATGTGGGTAACATATGTGGTCTTGCCTTCATCTCCCTCAAGAATGCACACTGCTAGTATCCAGAGCCGCAGATCCAACTTAGAAGAAAGCCGCTTTTTATTTTTGGTCAAATAGATCCTAGATTAAGGAAATTGGGTACTTGTTCTTCACTATCACCTTGTTCTGGGCTTTGTAGTCCATGCACCCAATCGAGCTTTTTGATGGTAAATGCGTGCACGGCGTCCAAGCTGACTCTATGAGTTGCTTATTGATTCCCACAACTCCAGCGGAGACATCACGATAAGGCCACTTCGCGGGGTTTTGTAGGGTTCCTACTCGATCACGATGGTCCACTTTGTCCTCTTGGGTGGGGAGAGTCTTGAGTTCATTCAGCATCACATCCCAAAATTCCTCCAAAATTTCCTTTGACCGCATTGGCACTTTCAATTTCTTCCTCGGCCTTTGTTTCCAACATAGCCACTAAGTAGAGTGAGTCCCCCTCTCTTGAGTCACGCGCATTGCGGACATGAGTGATGTCTTCCCTTTTGGATCTTTGGCTACTTCACATGCAATGAAGCGTGGATGTGTTCCTCTGTAATGAAAACTCTATCGAGACAAGGTAGCACCGCACACTTAGCATGTATCAGAATTCATTACCAAGGATGATGCCGAAATCATCGGGGGTACCACTAACAAGTTTTTGTGCCCTTCCGGTCTCCAACTCTTATTAGCACCTCCTATGCCATGCTTTGCGAGAAGGTTGAGCCTTGGAATTTACAGCTTTAATCCCAGGCTTCGTATCCTTCATGAGAGTCAAGTCAAGAAATGCCACCATCTTTTCCGAGATGAAGTTATGTGTGGCGTTGTCCACCGTGGAATCAGCGGCCTTTCCATTCAAACACAATCCTAAAATGAACAAGAGTTTGAGAAGGTTATACTTTATTGACATGATTGTATTGATGAGTCGTAGAGGGTTAACCCAAGCTGGATACTTAGGTTCACTATTGACCTTTATCGTGACCGTCGAGAGTTTCTCATAATTGGGATAGTCGCGTGCAAGGTGGGGGCCCTTGCATATGAAAGATCCAGCTCTCAATCCCGGTTGGGTTGTTTCGCTTGGATCGGATCCGGGTCCGCGGCTCCATTCTGAGGACTCTTCTCTCCATTCTGTCCTGCAGGTTTACCCATCTCTTTGGGCTTAGACTTCCCCTTGTCCCCTGCAGATGTGTTCGCATACCAAAAATCTACCAAGCGTTCGACCGCTGCAATAGCAGAAGTAAGGTCTTTGACTCCTTGTCTTTGTACCTCTAGCTAAGCCCAACCTTGCAACTTAGACAGGACATTGAAGATTTTCTCCCCCTCGAACATATTTTTGATATCTAGCATCGAGGCGTGAACTCCTTCACATATTAATTGTCGTGCCTATATGTGCTTCATCTTCTTAAGCATGGTCCTCGTGACTCATACTACTATGTTCCCACCTTGCGAGAACTACTTTCATGGAGTTCCTTCTTGAGTTCTACCCAACTCTAGATAGACTCCGATTGCCTCCCGAGAATCATTCTCTATCATGTGCTTCACGAGTTTTGCATCCACAGTGAGATACATTCCCAAAAGTAATACTCGGTCCTCCTTAGGAACTTTGGCTGCCTAGAAGTATTGATCCATATCCCATATGAAATTCTCCAAGTCTTTGGCACTCTGAGCACCTGCAAAAGGACTTGGTTCTAGGACCTTTACCTTTGGAGCCAAAATCTAATAAGTTGTGCTCTCGCGGTGTATCTCTCAGATAGATGAGACTTTTGTGTCAAGACTTCACATCTCTCGTTCCATTAATGCCTTAAATACATTCTGCCATAGAGCTATCTCCTCCATATGCTGCCTCAATGCGTTTGGATCAGACTCCATGTCCTTGATTACCATGATCTCGCCAAAAAGTGCATAGCATCGATCCGAGATAGAGATAAACGGCTCAGTCTTTGAGATGAATCCCATGAGCTATTCCAACCGTGAAAGCCGATCCTTATCACTTGTATCCAATATAGCTTTGATACCACAATGTCACAAGTGAAGGTAAATACCTTAGAACTTTTTAAAGCCTCAGCACGCTGATCTCCCTGTGATGCAAAGTGAATCCTCCCCAAGACTAGACTCAACCTCCTTGCCTCCACACAAGGTTCAGGTAGAGTTTGTACCAGACCAATTGAAAAAATAAAGAAAGGAATAGCAATCAAGCACATGGCAAACCATAAATCACAAAGGGCAATTGGGCTAACAAGCCAATTTTCTTCTTTTATTCAACTCTTGCTTTCATATCTCAATTACAAAGGCTCCACGCTTATTTAGTTAAGGAAGTATTGAAAGAAGTATTGAAGGATTTTGGGGACAGGATACTTAAAAGTTTGGAGGAAGAGTGGGAAAAGACTCAAGGAAAAAGGAAAAAAGAGTTTACAAAAGTTTGTAATAAAAAAACAAAGGTTTTGAGAGAAAGTCTTGAAATAGAAGTCTGGGGAAGATTTTGAGAAAAGAGTTGAAATGAATTTGGGAAAAAAGCGTGAAGAGAGTTAAACAAAGAATACAACTAACTCATAATAAGATCATATGATCTTATCTCAATTGATAGCCACTTCTTCAATTGGAGTGCAACCGAGAAGGTCTTATGATCAACTCACATCAAGGGAGCATGTAGCCGACTAACCGTATGCGGCGCATGCACTCCATGTATGCACGCATGCGCCTACCACTATACCTTGCGCTCTCTGCTGACCCAGCGTTACGTCCGATGCTTTCGGCTAACCCTTGACACTATGAGGTAGCGATTATCGCGGATGGTGACAATTAGTAGATTGCCAAGAAAGCAAAGGAAGGGGAAGACGAATATAGAGGAAAAGTCTCTAGAACTTTAAGAAAAAAAACAATATTATTCAACTCAATGTAGAATCAACCCACAAGCCGGGTTTAAATAGCCTTCAAGACTAAGTCTATCTTCTTATCTAAATTTGCCAAATTTGGCAAATTATTATTCAAAACTAAAACTTATCTATTTTAAAAATCCTAGAAAAATCAGATAACTCCTAAAAATCCGAGGTCATATCGGATTCAAACTTTATCCTAAATTAACAAACGAAATATTACCAAAAATGGAAGAAAAAAACACCAAAAATAAAGATTTGATGGGGAAAACAATGGAGTTTGAGGATAGAAGATAGGGTCTATCGAGCAAAACCAGCGTCTTGGCGTCGAAGAGGAAGAGCTTTCGGATTGTGGTTGAGCATGAATCCGATGCACATAGCCAAAGTTATGGCCAAAAACACCCCCCCCAATCATGGAATTGGCTTAATCGGCTCGGTCTTTCACGTTTACTCGCCAATGTGGCACCATCATCTAACTCGAGCCTCCTGCGGTCACCGGGTTGAAAAGAACTCATCCCCAGGAGTTCGCGATGGCGTCAAAGTGCACATTTTATTTGTTGGTAGATCACGGATCTCATTACTTGATCAGCTTAAAACCACGGAGATAGAAAGTAGGTTAGTAGTATTGGCTACCGGTCAAGAGGGGCTTCATCCGTCGGGAAGTCAACACAATCTTTCTCCCTTTGATGCTAAAGGGAATATATATTCTTCACTCCCATCATGAATAACACTATGATCATACTTTGCCAAGGCAGCCCCAACACACATGGCGGTATCCATAGGCCGCGATATCACACCAAGCATTGTCAAAATATTTCTCTCAATGGAAAAAGACCACGAGGCATCATCTATCTACTTTTTACCTCACTACCTCTACTCAACCGCTGACAACTTATGCGGCAGGGGTGGAGCTCTGTCTTCACTATAATTTCTGGGACGGACTCATGGATACCATATTCTCACAGCTGCCGCTATCAGCGATCAACTTGCATACCTTTCACGGCAATTTAATGCGGGTCGATGCGGAAGATCTTGTTTCTCAAGCGGTCATCCCTGAATCTTCTTTGGGAGTTAGTAGACTCTTGCTGAGCAATTAAGGTCTCACGATCGTCCCCACACAACACATCACAAGCCCGTCGCCGTCATCCTCGTAATCATCATAGCGGCTCCCGCAGTCTCCCGCCCTCGTCGCCTTGTCCTCTTCAATCGGTGAGGTTCTTTTCTTCTAACTAAGCGGGTTTCGACATTCGGTGACTTGTGCATACTGTTCGCCACATCGGTAACCTTTGAACAATAGAGGTGGAACTACACACGGAGATGGTTCTTGGGCCGGGGGGTGGGACTCTGGTGGTGGCCCGGTTGCATTTGCTTTCCTGATGCTACGATTGACTTACATTTCTTTGCTTTTCAGCGGTGAGGATGAGCTATGCCTCAGAAGCGATCCACAATGAGTCGCGGATTGAGAACATCCTGCGATGGTTGGCGTAGATCTCGGATATCGAGCCACCGGTTGCTCCTCAGATCTCGGATAAGTCGATTCCGTGCAATCAATTTGGTAGAAGCCCTACATGTACTCATCTACCAATCTTGTACTTACCTGCCTCAGCGTATGAAGTCGTTGAAACAAGATCTAGGTATGGCCAGAAGGGGAGGAAGTGCCCCTTCATCTTCTTAACTTTATCTTGTCCCAATCAGTGCCAATCTTTGGTTTTGCCTTGCGCAGATCTCATGAATGTAGCATTTGCTCCGCTTACGCAGATGCTGCGGCCCTTCAACTTGATGGCAACTAGCCTGCTGCCAGGGCGATGGGGACCTCCTTGTACTCAAATATCCTTTCTACTTCATCTAGTCAATGATGAGAGGAAACCCGACATGTAGTGTTCTAGCAAATTGAGTAACTTCGAAAGTGGAGGTCTCGTGGCGCTCCTCGTCTTGGCGGTGCTCTTGGGCCCAGCCGCTAGGGAATAGGAGTTCACGAAGGTGGAGTCGAGTCATGGTGCGAAACCTCCACGATCCTCCAGAATCTCAGCGCCGCAACCCGTTGGGTCAACTTCACAACGCTTTGCCTCTATAGATCCTCATTCATTTGCTTCCAAGGCGATTGGGTCTAGATGTCACGACCCTCCTCGGTGGAACATGTCCACTATAGCGATCGCCACGGCCACATGCGACCTCCAACCATTGAATTGTGGCTAAACGCGGGAAGAAGACAAGCTCGATACACCATAGCACTTGACGGGGTAGCGATTGTCCCACAGACGGTAGCAATCAATGGATTGCCAAGAGAGCAAGTGAAGGGGAAGACGAATAGAGAAGAAAAGTCTCTAGAACTTTAAGAAAAAATAAAATTATTCAACTCAATGCAGAATCAACCCATAAACTGGGTTTAAATAACCTTCAAGACTAAGTCTATCATGTAATACTCGCACTATTTGAGGATTTGCATGTAGAGATTTGTGGGAATAAGGACTAGTATTTGAATTCGTAGGGGTTGCATGGCAAGGAAATATTTGTAACAAGGGACAAGATTTAATAGTATTAATTGGATGACATCACCATCCACCATCTAAGCTTTGAGAAATTCATGTAGCTTCCATGAATTGTAGTAGCATGAGTAGGAGGATGTTGGTGTTTTAAAAGTTGAAGCCTGAGCTGGAGATTTATTAGAACTATGGGATGTGAGTGAAATTTTATTATAATGGAAGATGTTATCTTCCACTTGTTAGACAAGTGAAGTATAATGGGATGGGATTTAATTCATTCAAAGGGATTTCATGGAGATGGACATTGGTAACTAGGGACATAAGGGTAATTTTAATAATTACATCACATACCACTAAAGTGTGGATTCAAGGTGGTGTCAAAGACAAAGAAATTCTTGATTTGCTTATAATTGTTTTATGGAAATAAAACAAACTATGTAATACTTACCCCATCCATCATTAAATGTTAAAAAGGTTTTAAGTTACCTTATTGCACTATGACGGCATATTCCACTATGGGGGCATTTGGTTTGGGGGAATGGGAATGGAATGGAATGGGATCATTCCCATTCCCCCGCTTGGTTGTCCAAATTCAGAATGATTGGGAATGGAAGAGCAATGAGGCATCGGATATGGGGGAATCAGCATTCCGCCCAATTTGCTCGGAATGCTGATTCCCTCCTTCATAAATTACATTTTTATCCCCTATTTTATATATTCAATACTATTAATTAATGCAAACGTGTTAATAATTAATTAATTAATTATATTCAATACAATTATAATAGCAACCATGTTTAGAATTAATTAATTATATTCAATACTATTATAATAAAATTAAATATTTACAATAATTTAACAAAATAGTTACTTAAATATTTAGTTATAATAATTAATTAATTATAATGCTTAAATAATAATAAATCAATTACAATAATTTTAAAAATAGTTACTTAAATATTTATTTATAATAACTAATTATTTATAATGCTTAGATATTTAAAAAAATAGTTAGCATTTAACCTACCTCATTATTATATATATAACATCATTTATTTACATAAGGGGCATAAGAGTCATTTTATCACAATCTCTTCTTTTACTTTTCTCATTCCCAATACATTACCCTTTCAATCCCTTCCAACCAAACATAGTTTTCATTCCGCCTCATTCTCATTCCGTCTCATTCCCATTCTATTCTCATTCCATTCTCATTCTGTGAACCAAATGCCCCCTAAGTGTCCATGAGGATTCATGGAGCTTGTCTTGATTTCCGGATTAAAGAAATCTCTATTTCTTTCTCTCTCTTTACTTACTAAGAGTAAATGAAATCGAATATCTCCACTATAATACTAAATAGGAGAAAAATTTCATTGTTTAGTTAGCATCCTTTGAGATGAATGCTATTTTGTTCTTGAAGCTTCATAGGCTTTCCAAGTGTCATTTGGAAAATCCTCTCTAGGAGATTAAGGATGAGAATTCAATCTACATGAACTGATTGTTGGCTTCTTGAAGACCTGGAGATGTGTGCATCTTCTTAGCCACATCTTCACCTTGGAGTACATCATTGAGAATGAAACCAAGCGTGTGGCGTTGCATGCTGAAACCAACTACGTGGCTGTAGGAGAAGTAAAGAGTCTAACACCTTATGCTTGGCTTCTCTCAAAGATTGTTCAACCGATCTCTGTATGACTGGTTTAACATTCATGAAAATAGAGAGAGAAGAGTATGGAGATCTAGTGGTGAAGTTAAAGAAAGATAGTTGTATGTTGTTCAGCAATGGTTACGGTTTTTTTTAAGGAATTTGTTGAGGAATTACAGCTAAACTAAGGAGTTTGACAGGGCTGCTGCCATTGATGTGGGGAGCTATCTGTTTTCATTTAGGCAGTTAGGAGAGGTTTTCCACTTGAGAAGTTTCAAACTACAGCTGGCTCATAGAACTCTACAGTAAGCCACTGGTAGCTGAAGGTAATATATATTCAGTCACAAGTATCTTTTTGTTGCTCTTGTATTGGATATGAAGAGATAAGTATATGCATGAAAGTTGTGAATTAGTGGTGTTGAATTACTACGTTGGTGTGGGTCAGTACATGGCCACTGAGCTACGAAATACACTGATGGTTGGCTTGGCTAATGAAACAATAGAGAGAGTGAAAGAGTGATTTTTAATTAAGTCGGAATCTCAATTGTATTATAGGAAAGAGTTAGTGATACTTCATGTGTAGATCACCTATCAAATTAATAGAGAAAAGGGTGAAGTTCAGCTGTGTAAGAAGGGTTGAGTGAAGATAGATAATACATTTTAATGTAAATTGAGTTAAAGAAGAACCTCTAATTAGGAGGTTGTAATATAAGGTATAAGAACTGTCTGGAACGGTAGGTGGACTTATTATTGAATCATTATGTTTAGGGCATGGTAAAAGTGTCGTGGATTCGGCGAGAGAGCCAGAGTCCGAACCTCAGATCTCGACGTAGAGCAGGAAGTCGCACCAGGAGGGGCATGTACTGAACAGATAGATTCTAGATAAAGTAAGTTACTTCTGCCTAGTACCCACTCTACGGAGTGTTTATTGGATTTGTTGTTGCTATGTTTTTGTAAGTACTTCCGCCTCTCTCCCTTCTAGTTGATGTTCCTTGATTTCATGCTCTTGCATGTTTACTTGACTCGTTGGAGTACTATTGCATTGATTCCATGCTAGTGCATATGTATTTGATTGATGGATATTGTTTGCTTCCATTCGATGTGTGATTGTGTTCGTTGGGTATGCCTACCCAGCACTTGACCATGGAAACATGTTGTGCTCGTGCACTGGCCGAGCAGGTGTGCGTCAGCTATTTTGTTTGTGGATTCTTCCGCCCGGTGTAGTGGAGCGTGTGGCTCCTGTTTGGCAATCAGGGCCGGTAGACACCCTGTTCATGCTTTCCTTTCAGGGGGACGATACTCTGGCTGTCCTGTATGCCCGTTAGTGGGATGATACGCTGGCCGTGTACGTACATGTATGAGTTGTAGCGCTACCGGACTTTTGGGTTCGTGAGGACCAAGTAGGTCGACATCGGTGGAGTCACTCTTGTACCAGCATTCATGTAAGTAACAGTAGTTGAACTTCGCATGAGTTGATTGTCTTGAGATGACATGATTGTGGTTACGGAGTCCCTACCATTGAATAGTGTTCATTGGGGTAGATGCGAGACTCCGGTGCTGTTTGGTACGGTAGGGTTTGTGCTTCCCATGCCGGATCTGATTGTCATGTTTTTCTTTGATTTGCTTTTATGTAGCTTATCATATTATATTGTGACATGACTTATTTTATTCCTACGGGGTACTTTACCGGGCTTTCTTTCCAAAAGCTCATGTACTTGTTGATTCTTTTCGGATCAGGGTGAAGGATGCGGGACCACGGGGAGCGCCAGCGTGGGACTACTGGGATTTGTTGTTGAGGTTGGTCAACCTCCAGTTTTTTGTGTGTGTGAGAACACATTTATTTTAGGACCCGTGTAGGGCCTTTATGATGTTAAGTTTCGAGGGTCTATGTACCCCTAGACTTTTGTTTCCGCTGTGTAGACATACTTATATTATGTCTTTAGATTTGATATATTCCGCTGTGTATGTTTCATGTGATTAATGATCATCGAGGCTTCGTATCCGGGTGGGGCCTGTCCCTACTTGGGTACGGTCGGTATGCCACGTGCCCGTGGGCCCGGGACTTGGGGGTCGGGGTGTGACATTTCATTTTATCTAAATTTGCCAAATTTGGAAAATTATTATTCAAAACTAAAAATTATTTAATTTAAAAACCTTAGAAAAACCAGATAACTCCTAAAAATCCTAAGTCAAATCGAATTCAAACTCTATCCTAAATTGACAAATGAAATATTATCAAAAATGGAAAAAAAAAAACACCAAAAAAATAAGATTTGTGGGGAAAAGCAGTGGAATTTGAGGATGAAGGAAAGGATATACCGAGGCAAATCTCGGTAGACTCCACATCTTGGCGTCGAGGCGAGCTTTCCGGATTGGGTTTTGAACGCGTGAATCCAATGCATGTAGCCAAAGTTATGGCCAAAATACCGAACCGCACCCAAAACCGTCCCAATCATGGAATTGGTTTGATCGCTCTTGTTTTTTACATTGACTCGCCAATGTGGCACCATCTGACTCGAGCCTCCTGCATCAACCCCGCACTCGGCCGACTCAACGCTCACGACCTGCACTCGGCCGACCTTGAGCTTGGTCGACTCTGCGCTAGCCCTGTGCTCAACCGACTCCGCACTCAACTGACCCTACGCTCGCAGTTGGCCTTGAGCCTTGCACTCGACCTTGTGCTTATGTATGGTCTACGCACACTCTTGTACCGCGCGCAGCCGCTGACCACTCCGATGCGGGTGTACGAGAGGCTAGAACCCTTAGCCTGGTTTCACGTTTGTATTGGTGAAGGTAGATGTGCTCCTATGCAAGACATTAGCCACACAAAGAGTTTGACTTTTCTGGAACAAACCTATTTTCAAAAGAACTTTTGGATAGAGTATCTAAGACCCCCATTGGCATTGAACCGACATAATGACTTCACAACGAATAAATCAATTATTTGGGGTTAGCTTCCAGCTTCTGCTATTCAGCTTCATCCTAAGTCCCCTTAACTTTGTGCATAGGTTATTGAAATCAGTCTCTTCTTCCCTTGTTAATACCCCCGGACAGCTTATTGGTAGACCTTGCTAGAGATTCCTTCAGGTTGTTTCAGTCATCGTCGACGTTTTCCCAATTAATTAGATTATGGAATTCCACCACATGGGCTATAGTGATTTACTATCGATCCAATTGTTGAACCAACGGTTAATTGAATCCCTTGCCTGCCAATGTTGTGATATTAGCTAAGATGGTCGCTTTATGGTGGTAAATGCCTCATGGAAGTTTTCCGAAAAAGGGGTCTGGAAAGGAGTTTTTGAAGTATGCAACTCAAAGATTTTAAAATATAATCCGGCCTCCTATGTCAGTATTCTCCACCGTCATTTCTCTAGCATGACCTAATTTAGGTGTTTGAGGTTGGCGATACTCCACCCAGGTTTTTTCAGCTTGGCTCTTATGCGCTGTAGCTTGCGGGTTCAAACTCCTCCAGCACCATTGTTTTATAATTAATTATTTTATTCAAATAAATAAAAAATCTAATCCATGAAGAACATCCACGTCATCATTGCCACATCACATCCCTCGTTCCCTCCTTGCTTTTAAATTTTAATAGAAAGTGTACTTCTCTTCTCTTTCTTCTCTCCCATTCTCCTCCTTCCTTGGCCTTGTTTCCAAACTTTTTTTTTGTTTTTTTATTTGTACTTCTCAAGAAAATTTTAGAGAAATTTTCAAAGTTAGACAATAACAAAACTCAATGCAATTTATAATATTAGGCAAAAGTTAAATTTAAATCATGCATTCAAATATTTTTCAAAACTAAATTCAAGAGCACTAGTCAACAATTTCATCCAACGCAGAGGATGTCTTTCAATGAACATTTGCTCATTTGTCTTCCAATAATTTATTTCACTCAACTAGAACTATTTATGAGCAAATTGAAACTCAACTAAAACCCAACACCTTAACATAAAAAATTTAAGGTCATCCCACCAAAACCAATGTCCAAATCTATTGGATTATTTATTGTATATAATAATATTGTGAATAATTTAATTGAATTATTTTTTAATTGCATTACTTGTTACCTTAGTAATTTAATTGTTAGTTGAATTAATTGTTAATTATATAGATATGGAGAAGTTTTTTAAACGAAATCAAAACGTTGTGAATCAAGAACACATGTTTCTTCCTAAAATGAGCACTCGCAAAGATAAAAGAGAACTTCTTGTTGAGTTGGTCAGGATGAAAATAATTGTTGCCTGGACTTCGAAAACCAATTGAAGAGTATGATCTGAAGATTAAAGGTCAAGTTCGAATAGCGTATTTATTGAATGGAATGTGTATTTTATATTTTAGAAATATTGATTATTATAATTTTAAGTTTGAATTAATATAAAAAATTTTAGTATTTATAATTTTTTTAAGTTGAAATCAGCACCCCTTAATTTTCCTTACGGTTCCTTACTTTGCACGGAGGAAGAGTTGTGGGGATCGAAAGTGGTGGTAATGGTGGGAGACTTTGAGAGAGAAGGCGAGCATGCTGAACAAGAGAAGGTTTTGATGGGGCTTTCCGTCGAACAGGTGGGGGGCATAGGTGCTTTCGGGGGTCTCCGGAGAAATTTTTTTTTTAAAAAAAAACAGAACATCTATGCCAACTTTAAATATTGGTTTATTACGAAAACCCCCCTGCTGAACAACATTTAAACATAAATTTCTCCCTGTTTAGGCATTACATGACAATACAAGAAGCTATAGAAACTTTCAGAGTTATCACATTCCCATTAAGAAATATTGATATCCAGTCACAATGGGGTGAATAAAACCATGTACATGAATAATCATCTCACAATACAAAATCAGCTCCATTGGGTCAGGACTTGTTGGATTCAGCCACATTGGGAACTTGTTTTAGAAGTCTACATCTTGAAACTGGGCTTTGTACGAATTGCATAAGTTTCTGGAACTGAAAACTCAGATTTGCATGTATTGACTCGAGAGAAAACTGATTGGGGTTTCTCAGATTTCTCACTACAGAGTCGGTTGCCACATTCATCTGGAAAAAACAGTAAAGAAAATTTTCAACTAGTAAGAAATTCCCACATATAAACATAACAACTACTGTTGATGGCAGAAGATTGTTGTGAAAATTTAAAGGCTTTCAAGTCTTCAACAATGATGAGAATGGTTATACCAAGACAGCTTTGCATAGTTGATAAAATAAATCCTGAATAATGAAAGCTCACTGCACTTTCTATATTGCAAGAAACTAGTATAATATATCAAAAACCTAAATGAGACCTGAACCACGACCACTTTATGCAAATATTTGTTGATCTATGAAATATTTGCAGTTTCATCACAAATGTGTCTGTCCTAATTGCTCATAAATCGTATGATAAACCATTATAAAGAGAGGTTTGATGTAGGTTTCATAGGATGATAACAAGGAAACGAGGAGATGCCCAGAAACTAATTATTTTTCCTGATTCACTTTCCAGTTGTATGGAATATGGATTGCAAAACAAGTCTGCACTTAAAGATAAAGATAAAGGATTCAACTTCGATATATCAAGCATATTTCTCTTGCCATGTTGCCACTAGAGAACCTAGAAAACTTGTTCCTAACCATTTATCAATAAGCTCTAAAATTTAAGGTTGTTCAGCCACTTGAACCATCCTACAACAATACATATATTTTAGCAACACCATGTCAACTTTTCTTTCCCCAACATGGAATAACTACTAGAAGAATTTTCTCAAGATTAATGGTTGAGGAAAAGAAAAACCAAATATTAAATTTCGTTAAATTGATCTCAGTATTGTATTTCAACAATGAAAATAAGACACAAGAGCAGACCTTTTCAGACATTAAACTGTCCTTCCCTTCAGGAGTCTTCGCACTGACTACTTCAAATAATTCATGGAGCTCAGATGAATCAACTGGAGTAGACTTCAAAAAAGTATTGAAGGCCAACGACGTATATTCTTTTTCTAGTTTATTTAATTTGACATTTGAAGCTTTAGACTCAGATCAGAACACATAATTTTGAAATCCAAAGTCCTCATCAAAATTACTATAAATGACATCAATGGCAAGCCGTGGACTTGATCAATTTTGACCTTTTCAGGTGGAAACAACTTGCAAACTAGTTGATGATATCAAAAGCATAGAAGTCTCTCTTTACATTTTATTTGGTTTACGATAATCCATTATAATGAACTTTTGCATGCAACAGCAACAGAAACTCAAAATTGATAGGCAAACAATACAAGCCGTTGTTGCATTTACCGGGAACCTAACACCTATATTACAACATAAAAGAAGTCACATACTACCAACCATATGGTTTTTGTGGAACACATCATAAGTGTTCAAGCGAGTCAAAACTGAATACATAGAAAATTAATACATGCCACAATTTCCACACTCCTTTGTTTTCTCAATATGTCAATAAGGTGTACTCAAGTATGTGATCAATAGATTATAAACTGAAAAATCAACATATCAATAAAATGTCTGCAAGGGTATAACCCAATGTAAACCTCTATTAAAAAGGTTGAAATTACTTTGCTTCTGAGCACTTCATGCAACTAATTGCACTTCACAGCTTAACCACTATCCATACAGCACAACTAATTTCAGCACAATCTCAGAAACAGAAGGGACACATCTAAAATCTGAGTTGTTCAAAATTTCAACTCATACTAATCACCAAATAGTAATTTAATGTAGTCTCATGTAGGAAATTGGCAACATAAAGACAATGTTAGAGTTTTCTATTACTTAAATAATAGGGAGCAATAAGAAACAAATAAAAGAAAACTTCTACTTAGAACTTAGAAGTGAGAACCATGAAAATATAAATGGAAAAAATTACCAATTGTGAGGCAACACTCAAAAGTGCTTTGACGATGGTACAATGCAAAACCTAAAAATAAATTAAAAAAACATCAATTTTCAGCTTTAATACTGCAACAAAAAAAAGGAACAAAAATGGTTAGATAGAGAGAAAGACATCTATAAATTCCTCTCCCACCAGATAGGGCTACTTCCGATGGATCCCTCCACTCATCATACCCGCAAAAACAAATATAGAATTGCAATCTTCTTAACAAATTATATGATACATGAATTGATCATTCTACTATATTAATTAGGACACAACGATTCTCAGACTAATCTCAACTTAAAAAATCTTAGCCAATAAAAGAAACTTTGGGCCACTCTTTCACAAATGTTAAATTAACTATCATCCATAGTAGAAAAACTACCAATAATCCCCACAAGAACACACCCCCTCCCCCATGTGATGAAAACAATTAAAATCTCTAAGCACAATTCTTCTTCCATAAATCTTGGCCACCAACTTCAATGCAGTGTGGCAATCTCCACACACCCTCAGATTCTTAAACACCCTGATCACCGCGCCACGTGGCAAGCTCACAAGCCCGAAGGCCACTGCCAGCTTCTCGCTGTGGTACGCTAGACCTATTTCCTTCCCATCTTCCCCAACATCATGCAACATGTTTCCCGTTTCCACCAGGTATCCCGTTTCACGTATCTTCCCCATCATCTCCTCCACCTTAGCGTAAATCTCCGCCGTCCGCGGATGCCCATGATCGTCCACGTGGAACACGTGCACCACGCCTCCCGCCTCGATCCAACTACACCCCGGCTCCTTACTCACACCCCGAGCCTTCATCAACGCTCGGATGCGCGCCACGTCATTCCATCTCCTAAGTTTGGAGTACATGTTCGATAACAAGACGTACGGCACGGCGTCATTTGGGGCCAGGTTGAATAAAATCTCAGCCGTTCGTTCCGCCAGTGCCAGCGCGAATCCACCGTTGAGATGAACCCGGCACGCCGAGAGCAACGCCTTCCAGACCGTGGCATCCGGTTCGAACTGCATCCGGTTCAGTAAACGAACTGCTTCCTCTAACTCGCCAGACCGGCCTAAGAGATCGATCATGCAGGCGTAGTGTTCCGGTCCAGGAGCGATTCGGTGAACCGACTCCATTGACTCGAAGTGGGCTCGACCGACCTCGACCAAACCGGCGTGGCTGCACGCGAATAGCAAGCCAATGAAGGTTACATAATCCGGTTTAGAACCGGCTCGGATCATATCGTTGTAGATCCGAACTGACTCGGGTCCTCGACCGTTCTGGGCGAACCCGACGATCAGAGCCGTCCACGAAATCGCATCACGAGAAGGTATGAGATCGAAGACGAGCCGCGCGTCATCGATGCAACCCGCCTTCGCGTACATGGACACCAGAGCGTTTCCGACAGAGAGAAAAGAGTCGAATCCGCGTTTCACGCTCGTGGCATGGAGCTGGCGGCCGAGTTCTAAGACGGTGACACCCGCGCAGGAGCTCAGAACTCCGGCCATGAGAAACGCGTCGAGATCCATGCCGGAAGCGAGCATCTCGAGGAAGAGATCGAGGGCGGCCTCATCTGACACGTGGCGGGCGGAGGTTAGGAGGGACGTCCAGGCCACCACGTCCCGGTGAGGCATTTTGTCGAACAATTGGCGGGCGGCGTGTAACTCGCCGCATTTGGCGTACATGTCAACGAGAGCATTGCCCACGTAGGCGTATCCCTCAAAGCCGGATCTTAGAAGAAGAGAGTGGAGGGCTCTCCCGGTGTCCTCGCGGCAGAGATAAGCAGCTGAGTTGAGAGCGGAGGGATACGTGAACTCGTCGAGTGGAAGGGCTCTATGGTGCATTTTGACAAACAGGTAGAGGGCGTCCGCGTAAAACCCACTGCGCGAACAGGATACAATGAGCGCGTTCCAAGAGACGGAGTCATCGGGGCCGGTGAAGTCGAGGACGTGCTTTGCGGTGGCGAGGTCAGAGCACTTGGAGTACATGGTGACCAGCGCGCTGCGCACGAAGGAGTTCGAGTCGAGCCCCGCGCGTACCGCGAGCGCGTGAACCTGCAGACCAACCACTCGCTTGCGCTCGGCTCCACACGCAGCGAGCACGCCCGGCAGCGTGTACTGGTTGGGCGGGACTCCATTCGCCAGAAAGCGTCGGAATTGGTCCACAACTCCGGTAGCTTCTGGGCTGTAGGCGTGGGCGGTGATGGTGGCGTTGAAGGGGACCTGGAGGAAGAGCTGTGGGGATCGAAAGAGGTGGGAATGGTGGGAGACTTTGAGAGAGAAGGCGAGCATGCTGAAAAAGAGAAGGTTTTGATGGGGCTTTCCGTCGAACAGGTGGGGGGCATAGGTGCTTTCGGGGGGTCTCTGGAGAAATTTGAAAAAAAAAAAAAAAAAAAGAACATCTATGCCAACTTTTAATATTGGTTTATTACGAAAAAAACCCCTGCTGAACAACATTTAAACATAAATTTCACCCTGTTCAGGCATTACATGCCAATACAAGATGAAGCTATAGAAACTCAGAGTTATCACATTCCCATTAAGAAATATTGATATCCAGTCACAATGGGGTGAATAAAACCATGTACATGAATAATATCTCATAATACAAAATCAGCTCCATTGGGTCAGGACTTGTTGGATTGAGCTACATTGGGAACTTGTTTTAGAAGTCTACATCTTGAAACTGGGCTTTGTACGAATTGCATAAGTTTCTGGAACTGAAAACTCAGATTTGCATGTATTGACTGGAGGGAAAACTGATTGGGGTTTCTCAGATTTCTCACTACAGAGTCGGTTGCCGCATTCATCTGGAAAAACAGTAAAGAAAATTTTCAACTAGTAAGAAATTCCAATATATAAACATAACAACTACCCTTGATAGCAGAAGATTGTTGTGAAAATTTCAAGGCTTTCAAGTCTTCAACAATGATGAGAATGGTTATACCAAGAAAAACTTTGCATAGTTGATAAAATAAATCCTGAATAATGAAAGCTCACTGCACTTGCTATATTGCAAGAAACTAATGAGACCTGAACCACGACCACTTTATGCAAATATTTGTTGATCTATGAAGTATTTGCAGTTTCATCACAAATGTGTCTGTCCTAATTGCTCATCAATCGTATGACAAACCATTATAAAGAGAGGTTTGATGCAGGTTTCATAGGATGCTAACAAGGAAATGAGGAGATGCCCAGAAACTAATTATTTTTCCTGATTCACTTACCAGTTGTATGGAATATGGATTGCAAAACAAGTCTCCACTTAAAGATAAAGATAAAGGATTCAACTTCCATATATCAAGCATATTTCTCTTGCCATGTTGCCACTAGAGAACCTAGAAAACTTGTTCCTAACCATTTATCAATAAGCTCTAAAATTTAAGGTTGTTCAGCCGCTGGAATCATCCTACAACAATACATATATTTTAGCAACACCATGTCAACTTTTCTTTCCCCAACATGGAATAACTACTAGAAGAATTTTCTCAAGATTAATGGGTGAGGAAAAGAAAACCAAATATTAAATTTCGTTAAATTGATCTCAGTATTGTATTTCAACAATGAAAATAAGACACAAGAGCAGACCTTTTCAGACATTAAACCGTCCTTCTCTTCAGGAGTCTTTGCACTGACTACTTCAAATAATTCATGGAGCTCAGATGAAACAACTGAAGGAGTAGACTTCAAAAAAGTATTGAAGGCCAACGACGTATATTCTTTTTCTAGTTTATTTAATTTGACATCTGAAGCTTTAGACTCAGATCAGAACACATAATTTTGAAATCCAAAGTCCTCATCAAAATAACTATAAATGACATCAATGGCAAGCCGTGGACTTGATCAATTTTGACCTTTTCAGGTGGAAACAACTTGCAAACTAGTTGATGATATCAAAAGCATAGAAGTCTCTCTTTACATTTTCATTTGGTTTACAATAATCCATTAAAATGAACTTTTGCATGCAACAGCAACATAAACTCAAAATAGATAGGCGAATAATACAAGCCGTTGTTGCATTTACGCCGTGGACTTGATCAATTTTGACCTTTTCAGGTGGAAACAACTTGCAAACTAGTTGATGATATCAAAAGCATAGAAGTCTCTCTTTACATTTTCATTTGGTTTACAATAATCCATTATAATGAACTTTTGCATGCAACAGCAACAGAAACTCAAAATTGATAGGCGAACAATACAAGCCATTGTTGCATTTACCGGGACAAAAAAAAGTCACATACTACCAACCATATGGTTTTTGTGGAACACATCATAAGTGTTCAAGAGAGTCAAAACTGAATACATAGAAAATTAATACATGCCACAATTTCCACACTCCTTTGTTTTCTCAATATGTCAATAAGGTGTACTCAACTATGTGATCAATAGATTATAAACTGAAAATTCAACATATCAATAACATGTCTGCAAGGGTATATAACCCAATATAAACCTCTATTAAAAAGGTTGAAATTACTTTGCCTCTGAGCACTTCATGCAACTAATTGCACTTCACAGCTTAACAACTATCCATACAGCACAACTAATTTCAGCACAATCTCAGAAACAGAAGGGACACATCTAAAATCTCTGAGTTGTTCAAAATTTCAACTCATACTAATCATCAAATAGTAATTTAATGTACTCTCATGTAGGAAATTGGCAACATAAAGACAATGTTAGAGTTTTCTATTACTTAAATAATAGGGAGCAATAAGAAACAAATAAAAGAAAACTTCTACTTAGAAGTAAGAGCCATGAAAACATAAATGGAAAAAATTACCAATTGTGAGGCAACACTCAAAAGTGATTTGACGATGGGTACAATGCAAAACCTAAAAATAAATAAACAAAAAACATCAATTTTCAGCTTTAATACTGCAACAAAAAAAGGAAAAAAAAAATGGTTAGATAGAGAGAAAGATATCTATACATTCCTCTCCCACCAGATAGGGCTACTTCCAATGGATCCCTCCACTCATCATACCTGCAAAAACAAATTCACAATAAATTAAAAAATGAAGAGCATTTCTAGGGTTTCAAAAGCAAAAGAGAAGCTCTGGGATGAAAGAATTACACCCAACCGTAGCGCCGGTCGAAGACAAGGCGCTTCGGAGGCCGCCGAAGCGGCCTCGTCGCCTCCACTTTCGGCGCTTGAGAGCTCGCATCCATGGCTTCTGCTAGGGTGCAGGGGTTTTCGCACAGGGTTTCCAACTTGCAAGCCTATTTTTTTATCCAAGTGATTGATGGCTTTTTTTTTATTCATAAAAATTATTCTTTTTAACTAAATATTCATTATTTTGGATGGTTTGATTGCTAACAATTTTAACAGAAATATTTTTAATCTAATACTCTAAATAGTCCCTCTGATTTTCTCAAAATACCCCTTTAGTTCTTTTATTATTTTCTGTCCTTATGAGATCCCTCTGTTATTTGTTTTGGAAAAAAACCGGTCCCTTCCTTAATACCCATCAGCTTTTTTGTCCAGGTGGCCGATATGACTTTTTATTAATAAAATAATATTAAAATATTTCAAAAAAATTAAACCCCATTTAAGTTTTTAATTAACCCTATTAACCTCCATATTCTGAATCTCGAAAATCTTAAAGTCTCCGTGATCACTCCCTCGATGAGAATCCTCAAACTCCTAAGAACCGCAAACTCCTACTACTCCACACCAACTCCAGCTCAACACCGATACGAAGACCTTCTCACTTCCTTCCTATTTCCTTTCCAATTAGATCCAAGCTCTTCTCAATCCACATGCTTGTTCTTTACATATATTGCGCTACTTTCATCCTGGTGGGCATTCATCAAACACCTTTTGTGTAATTCCCCTGCAATCTGCTCACTAGAATCCTCAACCCCAGCCTTAATGAACTTCGATCCTCCTTTTCCATGACGATCAGAAGCTCGTCTCAAACTCTTCCTAGAACCATTATCTCCCCTCGCAATCCAATCATCAAACTTCATCTCCTCCACTCCATCCACCTCCTCACCACCAACAATCGCATACGGCCTGATACTATGCATGACGCCCTTGGGAAAGAACATCGCCGACGGTAAGTCATCTTGCCCGGCGTGTGGAACACATACAGCCTATCCTTCTCCGTCCACATATCGAACCTGCCACGCTTCTGGAACCAATCCGCCAACGCCTTCACCTGCTCGTCCGCGTTCACCGAGATCAGCGTCGACGCACGCTCCACAACCTCCCAAGGCTTCTCCAGCTCAGCCACCGCCGCTTTGAGATCCGCACACTTCCACATCTCATAGAGTTGTTGTTCTCGCACAACCAGGGTTTGAGTAACTGCTTCGCCTTCTTGATTTGCATCCGCTTCCACTACCACTTTGAGACGCCCCCGGGGAACGTCTGGGCCGCCACCTATACGGGGTTTAACATTTTCCTGAAATATTTTAATATTATTTTATTAATTAAAAAAACCATGTTATCCACCCAAAAAAGCTTGCTAGCGTACGTTAGAGGGAGAGACCTATTTTTCCCAAAACAAATAATAACAGGATCTTATGAGGAGAAAAAATAATAGAGGGAGTAAACTGGCATTTCGAGTAAAGTAGAGGGACTATTTAGAGTATTACACTAATTTTTTTTAAAAAAAAATATGTCATATGACTTTTTCTTTCCTTAGATTTCATAAAAATTAATTCATATATATATGTTAATGCAAGAATCAGGGTAAACCCTTAATTCAGGTCAACAATTGAATTTGTAGATGGATTGGGGAGTGGATTTGGATGAGATCGAGAGAGATCGAAAGGGGAAAACTCAAAAAAGAAAGAAAAGGCGTCAAGATTTACGTGGAAACCCCAAATTTGGGAAAAAAACCACGATGGATCTCCATTGCTGGAGATGAATTCACTATCAAATCAATGAAATTACAAGATGATTTGTGGAATTTGAGTTTCTGGAGAGGCAGGGCTTCGCCGATCATCCAAAAGTTGGAGATGACTTGATGAACTCTTCTATTTATAGGTTCTAGGGAAGGGGAGTTGCTTGGGGAGTAAGCCACTTTCAATAGGCCATGTAGAGGCTAGTGGGCTAGCTTCTTATAGGCCACGTGGGTGCCAGCTGGAGTTTGTTAGGTTGACAGCTCATCTTTCTTCTAGATGTTTCTAGATTGTCAGGTTGGCATTCGGTTAGATCTTAACGGCTTTTTCTTCCAGATGCTTCTAGATTACCATGTTGGTATTCCGTTAGATCTCAATGGCCTCAACCGTAATTCCTTCTAGAGGGGGGTTTAGTCCTTCAGTTCTTGTCGTAGCCTGTGAGTTCGGGGTCTGTGGTGCCTTCTTTAGGTCAGGGTGCATGGCCTCTGAAATCCGAAGAGGTGAGTCTTCGTTACCCGAGGAGGTCCGCTTTAACAGAATCGAGGCGGTATCTTTCTTTCCGTTTCCCGAGGAGAACGACTCTAGGAGTGAACCCTAGGGGGTTACTGTTATGGATGAAAAGATGAGATTGATCCACGTGTCAGATGGTAGGCTCCTCGGTTTTTACCCTCATCATTCAAATTCCCCCCAAGTATGCTTGCTTTAGCTAAGCATACGGATGGAT
The DNA here is from genome assembly GCA_026586065.1 of Dioscorea zingiberensis. Taxonomy (NCBI): domain Eukaryota; kingdom Viridiplantae; phylum Streptophyta; class Magnoliopsida; order Dioscoreales; family Dioscoreaceae; genus Dioscorea; species Dioscorea zingiberensis. Next base: position 257,974 of record JAGGNH010000063.1, on the reverse strand, counting down.
TTCTGCTTGGCTGTCCCGTTCTTGGGTATCTTGTGCCACAAGGCAGCGCTTGATCTGGGGTTGATTTATCTATTCGAAGTGGCATCCATTCATTGCTTTTGGCGGTAAGGTGCATTTAATACGACCCGCTTTTTAGTGTATTGTTGTGTCTTTCCAAAAGCGTGCGCCATTCAAAGCAATGATGATTTCTCAGCATGGTGGCTGGTCCCATCATTGGTGACACGTGGTGTTTATCTAACGGTGTTCGAGTCCTTGTTCTGATCTTGACCCCACTATTTTTGAATCCGAACGGGCGTCTGGGATCATTTGTTCTTTCGAGAAGGAATCTGGTCCGTCGAGTCAGATCATGACGGTTCAGATATCGTAACGTCGATCGAGTTCTATTTAAAGAGATCTCCCCCCAAACTGTTAAAGATTTGCTTTCTTCTTCGTCTTCCCTTTTGCGCTTGTTTCTTGGAGCGGTCCGCGCTACGGTTTATCTTTCTTTCTAGAGTACTCACAGATGGCTTCAGGTACGACGTCTCCCTCTTCACCTGTTGATTCTCCGGTTTCATCTACCGAACGCGAAGTTGAAGTAGCCCCAACTGTTTTTAAGAAACCGAGACTAGATGCTTGTTCATTTGAGTACCCATGTCTTCTTTCCGCTATCAGAATCAATGAAATCGCTGTAGAGTATAGTATTTCCGGAATCCCTTCCTCTTTAAGTTATAGGATTCCTAGTGCTTCCGAGAGTGCTAGTTCTCCGTCAAATGAAGGGGGGATTGTTGTTTATTACGAAGCTTAATTTGATCAGCGGCCTTAGGCTTCCTTTTCCCCAACTGTTTGTGGATATCTTTAATGAATTCGAGATGTCCTTCTCAGCTAGCTCCCAACTCTTGGAGATGCCTTTGCGGATTTGTTATCATTTGTCTTCATAGTGGCATAGAGCCTTCAGTAGATAGATTCAAATTTTATTTTGGTTTGAGTCGTGAGAAGTCTACCTACTGGTACTTCTTCGGGGCTTGGCAGAACCGTCATTTCCTCGGCCCCGTGCCATCTTCCCTTAAGGGTTGGAAATCCAAATTTTTCTTTGTCTCTAGTTCTGAGAGATTCCCTTTCCGAACTAAGTGGGGTACTCCCAAACCTCATCCGATGGAGAAGAGGGACCTTACCCCCTATGAAGAAGAAGAGTATAATAAGCTTTTAGAATCTTCTGACCTTCGAATTGACACGTATCTCACTTCAGAGATCCTTCAAGCTAGCGGCCTCTACATTGCCCTGGGTAGGGCTTACCCTGAATTTTCTTTTCCTTCTTGATCATTAAATCAAGCTCATCACTAATTCGGTTTTCTGTTTTGGCTCTGCAGAGCAAAGGCTAGCTAACGCTTGAGCCGCCGCGGGCAATCTGTTGTCTACCATCAGAGCCAAAGAGGCTCAGTTGAGAGCTTCAAAACAGGATAAGAAGAAGAGGAAAGATAGCTCTTGAGCCGAGCCATCTGAAAAGCCCCAGCAAAAGAAGAGAGCCGCCGTCGGGGTGAAAAATCCAAATACTATTCCCGAGGTGCGTGGCGAAGCTCCTCGAGTTGGCTCAGGAGTTCCCGTGATCAAGGTGAGGGGACCCGCAAGGAGGGGTGTCGTAAAGAAGATTATGAAGAAGATGGATGTCCCCACTGCCTCCTCCCACGAGGTTGTCGATAAGATCCCAACAGTGGGTTCTCGTGATGACGTGGACAATGATGACGGTGTACCGCTTTCGGCGATCCAATTTCGTGGTCGTCCAACAGCCAATCCTCCTTTTATCGCTGCCGTTCCCGAGCCCTCCGTTTGGGAAAGAGCCTTGGGAGTAGCGGTCGAAGGACTTTCTTCCGCTCATCGTGCCTGGAGGAGGCAAGTCCTGTTCCCGCTCCGCTTGCTCCCCTAAGACATTCAAACAGGGGATAAGTCAGAATTGAAGAACCAACGGAAATTACAGTTTCTGCTCCTCTTACGCGGAAAGGTTCGGCCACTGGAGAGAAGGGAAAAAGTTCTATCGCCAGTAGTTCAGCGGGGATGAATGTAAATCCTCTCAACGAACTTTTCTTCAATCCAGAGTCCGCTGCTTTCAGCTTGGAGCTGCTTCATTCCGAAGACTCGGAATCGAGGCTTGACAAGTTGGAAGAGGATGAGATAGCTGCTTATCTTCGAATAACTGCATTTTCTGTAAGCATTTCTTCACTTTGTATTTCACTGAGTTTCCTTCTTCGCGTTACTTAACACTTGATGTTTTATTTTTCGAAGAATAGTATCCTTTCTGACCGGGCAACCCGCTTGTTGGAGGAGAGGAAGGATCTCCGCCTCGCGCTTGCTCTCCGCGAATGATACTTCTAGAACTTGAAGGATGAACTCTCGGCCGTGAAAGCGGAGAGAGATAGATTCAAAACCTCTCTAGGCTCCTCCACTGCCCAATGTCAGAGCCTCCTTGACGAGAAGAAGAGCTTGGAGGGGAAAATTAAGCCTCTATCTGATGAAATAAAGTCTTATAGGACTACTGCTGATATCATGATCAAGAACCAAGAAGCCCTAGAAGACAAGTGCAAGCTGGATGAGGGGAAGTGGGCGCAGATGAGTGAAGACTCTAATAAGATGACTTCGGAGCTGACCCAAACTAAGGAGCAGATGAAGGCTTTGACGGAGGAAAATAAGAAGCTCCAGGAAGACTTAAGTGCCAAATCTGTCCTTCTTAATGAGGTGAACCGTCTGATCATTTCGCTGAAAGAAAAGAAAGAGAAGCTCTCCTTGGAAGTGGTTTCTCATCAGGAGACCTTTGCTCTTATCAGATCAAAGAAGCTGAGGCTATCTGCTCCAGTGAGAAGTCTGGAGGGTATGATATCGGCTTTCTTGCGGGTGGGACCGATGCCTTCCGAGTCCTTCGGGAGTTAGTACTGCAGGTCGTTCCCGAAGAAATGCTGAAGACCCTTTCGGTGGACTTCTCCTCTCTAACCTATAAGAAAGGACTCAAAATTCTCACTGGGGAAGACCCAAACATCGAGTCGGACGATGAATGGTGAGAGGATCCATCTTCTGACGAGGAGGGGAAAATAGGTGCAGAGGGCGCTCCCACTGAAGGAGACCAAGGAAGATCTAGTGGTAACCCTGAGGTCGTAGCTCCTCTTGTTGATTCCCCTGTTGTTACTGCCGAAAGAGTGGACGTTCCCCAGTCTTGAGTTATGTGTCAATTCTTATCTTGTCGCGATTAACTTCCTTCTCACTACTTGAATTGTAAATCTAATCTTATAATGAGAATTCTTTGTGCTGCTTCTATGTTTCTCAGATGAATGAATTTGCACGTTGCATTCCTTGTTTGTGTCTTAACCAAGTCATCAAAATGTTTTAGTGTTTGCTGAAGGATGCGATAGGCAAGTGACCAAGGCACTTCAGATTTCCCGATGAAGGTCGTACTCAAGTGATCAGGACACTGTATATTCTCCCGAGAGGGGTGGTAATTGAATAATCGAAGTACTCAAATCTTCTCCCGAGTTGAGTTGTAATTAAGCAATTGAGGTACTTGAATTTTTCCAAAGCGACCATAGCCAAGTGACCAAAGCGCTTAAGGCTCTTTCCCGATGAGAGTTTTAGCCAAGCGATCGAAGCGCTTTAAGCTTTTTCCCGAAGCGTGTTATAGTCGAGCGATCAAAGCGCTTAAAGCTATTTCCTGATGAGGGTTATTGCCAAGCAAAAAAAGCGCTTAAAGCTATTTCCCGAGGAGAGTTTTAGCCAAGCGATCGAAGGGCTTTAAGCCTTTTCCTGAGGCGAGTTACAGCCAAGCGATCAAAGCACTTAAAGTTATTTCCCGAGGAGAGTTTTAGCCAAGCGATCGAAACGCTTTAAGCCGTTTCCCGAGACGAGTTGAAGCCAAGCGATCAAAGCGCTTAAAGCTATTTCCCGAGGAGAGTTTTACCCGCGAGAAGGTATTTACTGAAGTAACAAGGATGCTATTTTTAAGAAATTACAATTGAAGGACTGAATTTATTGATAGTACCTTCGAAGATGCTCAGAATGATATGGGCGCTTTAATCTCTTCCCATTCATCCTAGCGAGCCAGTAGGTTCCAGGCCTTACAATTTCTTGAACAACATATGGTCCTTCCCAGTTCGGGATCAGCTTCCCAGTTCGGCTTTTGTTCCATCGAACTTGTTCGCCCTCTAGACCAGATCCTCAATTTGGAAGGTCACTTGCTTCACCTTCTTATCATAGAAGTGCTTCACTCTCTGGCGATAAGATGTCGCCCTGTGATTGGCTTCATCTCTCCTTTCCTCCAAGAGATCGAGTTCCGCCATGAGCCGCTCCTCATGCACCTCATGATTAAAAACTTGGGTGCGAGGCGTTGGTACTCTCGTCTCTGGTGGGATTATGGCTTCAGTCCCAAATGCAAGGGCAAATGAGGTTTCTCCAGTAGGGGTTCGGGTAGTGGTCCGATACGCCCATAGGGTTCCTGGAATTTCCTCAACCCAGGAAGATCCATGAGTAAGAACTCTTGTTTTCAAACTGTGGAGGAGAGTCCTGTTGGTTACTTCCACCTGACCATTTGCTTGTGGATGTATAACTGAGGTCAGCCTGTGCTCAATGTTGAACTTATCGCAGAATGATAGGAAGGCTGAGTTTGCGAACTGGAGACCATTGTCAGTTATGAAGGCCATTGGGATCCCGAATCTATAAAGAACTGACCTCCTTAGAAACGCCTCGCAAGCCTTCTCCGTTATAGATAATAGTTATTCAGCTTCGACCCACTTTGTGAAGTAATCAATGGCCACAATAATAAACTTCATTTGTCGCGCTCCTACGAAGAAGGGGCCTAGGATATCAACTCCCCATAGAGCGAAAGGCCTAGGACTTATAATTGAAGTCAAGTGAGCTGAAGGGCGTCGCTGGACATTCGAGCAACGTTGGCATGTGTCACATTTCCGAACAAACTCGACAGCGTCTTTGGCCAATAATGGCCAGTAATATCCTTGACGAAGCACCTTGTGACTCAGGGCTCTTCCTCCAAGGTAGTCGCCTGCTTCACCTCCATGAATCTCCTGTAAGACATATTCCTCCTCGAAGGGACGCAAGCATTTTAGGTACGGCAAGGTGAAGGTTCTTTTGTAGAGTTGGCCTTCGATTATGCTGTAGCGAGCTGCTCGAACAACTATCCGCCGAGCCTCCTTCGGATCGGAAGGAAGTACATCATTTTGGAGGTAATTTAATATAGGATCTATCCAACACTCCTCATTGGTGATCTCAAGAAGCTCCTAAACTGGTCTACATTCGATTATCCTCGTTGCGAGGTACTGAATGTTGACGGGCTGCTTTATTTCCGCTTCAGATGTCGCCATTTTTGATAGGAGGTTAGCTTCTTGATTCTCCTCTCTGGGGACTTTGTTAATATGAACCTTCTGAAAGCTATCAATGAGCTTCCGAACCATCTGCCTGTATCTTTGCATATTCTCCTCCCTAGCCTCAAATTCTTCAGTAACATGGCCAACTATCAACTGTGAATCGGTGTTGGCTCACAGGTTCTGAACTCCTAGGCCTCGGGCGAGCTGCAGCCCAGCTATCATGGCTTCATATTCGGCTTCATTATTAGTTGCTTTAAAGTTGAACTTCAATACCGTCGAGGTGCTCCAGCCTGACGGTGATCGCAATACTACCCCAGCTCCCAAGCTCTCGGAATTTGCTGACCCATCAGTATGAAGAACCCACTTAGAAGTAGAATGGTCGTGCGATTCGGCCTCTTTTGCCGGGTGGAGATGTCCCCCGTCGGTTATAGTAAGTTCTGCAATGAAATTTGCAAGTACTTGGGCCTTTATTGTTGTTCGGTGTTCGTAGCTAATATCATACTCTCTGAGCTCGATTACGAACTTGGTTAGTCGCCCGGAGGACTTTGGACAGTGAAGTACTTGCTTCAGGGGTTGATCAGTAAGGACTTTTATCTTGTGAGACTAGAAATATGGCCGAAGCTTCCCGGCGGATGTGATAAGGGCAAGAGCCAGTTTCTTGAGGGGGAGGTACCTTGACTCGGTATCTGTAAGAACCTTGCTTGTATAATAGACTGGCCTTTAGATTCTTTCTTCATCTTTGGTGAGGACCAAGCTGACAACCGAATCAGTGACTGCCAAATAAAGAAGCAACTCTTCTCCAGCTTTGATTTCACCAAGAGGGCAGGTGACTGTAAGTAATCCTTTAGCCTATTTAATGCATGCTCACATTCTTCAGTCCACTCCACCTTAGGTGCTTTTCTCAAGGCACGAAAAAATGGAAGATTTTTCTCTCCAGATCTCGAGATAAATCTCCCGAGGGCGGCCAGTCTTCCGTTGAGGATTTGTATCTCCTTTATAGTCTTCGGGGATCTAGTCTCCATGATGGCTCGGATTTGTTCGGGATTCGCCTCTATACCTCGGTGTGTAATTATAAACCCGAGGAACTTTCCCGATCGAACACCGAACGCGCATTTGCTAGGGTTAAGGCTTATTCCATGTGCCCGCAATGCCGCGAATGTTTCCTTCAAATCCGAGGCATGGTGTTCAGCAATCACACTCTTCACAAGTATATCATCAACATAAGCTTCAACATTCTTCCTAATCTGTCTTTTGAAGACTTTATTCACCAACCTCTGAAATGTAGCTCCCGCGTTCTTCAATCCAAAGGGCATCATTTTATAGCAAGAAGTGCCTTGGGAGATGATAAAGGATTTTTTCTCCTCATCGGATTTCGCTATCAAGACTTGGTTATATCCCGAGAACGCGTCCAAGAAGCTAAGCATTTCATACCCAGAAGTAGAGTCTACTAGATTATCAATGAGAGGCAGTGGGGTAGTAGTCTTTAGGACAAGCTTTATTGAGATTTGTGAAGTCTACACACATTCTCCATTTTCTGGAGGATTTCTTCACCATGACTACATTTGAGAGCCATTCGGTATATTGGACCTCCCGAATGAACTCTGCTTAAGCTTGATTTATCTACCTTCTCTTCTGCTGCTACAAGGCAGTCTGGAGCATGGTTTCTCTTCTTTTGAATAACTGGTTTGACAGTTGGATCGGCATTAAGTTGATGCTCGATCACTTCTCGAGGAACTCCAAGCATCCCTTCGGCAGACCAGGCAAAAACATCAGCATTATCCTTTAGAATTACGAGGAGCTCTTTCTGTCTTTTCAACTCTAGCTCTTCCCCGAGGCGCACGTTCGCTCGGGATGGCTTTCATCAAGCGGGAATTCCTTCACACCCTCTACTAGAATAGGGCGGCGAGTTTCTCTTTCTTCATCTTCGTGGTGGAGCTCGGCCAAAGTCAATGTCTTTGCAGCTCGGCTAGATTCTCACACCTGATGTCTCAAAAGAGTGGAATAACACTGGTGAGAAGATGCCAGGTCGCCTCGTATTTCCCCATTGCCCTCTTCTGTTTGGAACTTCAACTTCTGGTGATAGGGAGATGGTACTGCAGCCAGCTTGCATAGTAAAGGCCTACCCATTATTACATTATAGCTGGAGGGACACCGGAGAATCAAGAAGTCTATCATCGCAGTAACCTCCCGAGGAGGTGTACCAAGTATCATTGAAAGAGAGATCATGCCTTCTGGATGACGGGAATTCCCGTCGAAGCCTACCAGATGTGATCGAACATGCTTAAGATTCTCCTTCCCATTCTTCATCATCTAAAAGCAATCCCAAAAAATAATATCGGCCGAGCTCCCAGTATCAACCAGCACTCTATATATGATGAAGACTCCAACCTTGACAACCACCACCAAGGCATCGTCATGAGGTTGATAGATCCCACGGAGGTCTTCATCCGAGAAGCAGACGGGAGCAGATGGACGGCTTCTCTTCAATGGAGCTGTCTCCTGGACTGAAGCGACCATTCTCGCATACTGCTTCCTCGAGGAAGAACTCTCCCCTCCGCAGCCAGGGCCCTCAGCAATGAAGTAAAGCTTGATATCTGGGTTTTCTGGGTTAGAAGGGACTTCCGCCGTTGTGGTGGGTTCTCTTTTGTAGTGGCCTTCTTTGCAGGAATTGATCAAGCTTTCCCGCATTAACTAGATCTTCAATTGCGTCCTTGAGGTGGACACAATCTTCAGTATTGTGCCCCTTGACCTGGTGGTAAGCACAATACTTCTTACTTTTCTTCATCGATCTAGACTCCTTGATGGGCTAGGGTAGCTTCAGGATTTTCTTGTTCTGGATCTGCATCAAAACATTCTCTCTTGAAGTAACAAGAGGGGTGTAATTCTCATACCTCGCCTACGAATGGTTGTTTGAGGGTCCCAGGTCTTGGTCATCCGAGCGAGGGTCTATCATCTCTTGGGATCTCGAATCGCCGGGCGGAGTTTCTATGTTCATCCGTCCGGGGCTCCTCGTTTGGAACTCCACGACTGCGTTCTGAGCCTCCTCCCTCCTTGATCCTTGAACTCCTCGGCAATAAAAGCTGGGCCCTACTCATGACTTGACATGCATTTTTAGGACGTGCCCTAAATGGAGTCCAAGAAGGGACATTCCCAAGACTATCCATGGCCGAGACCACCACCATAATGGAGTCTTGATCGCTCATTCAATTTGCTTCTCTGTTGAAGCGATCCAGATAATCTCGAAGGCTCTCACCCTCTATTTGCTTACACCTGAGAAGCATTACTGGGTTCTTCTTCTGCCCTCGGCAATTTGTGAATCGACGAAAGAAGAGGTCAGTTAGCTGGTCAAAGCTTGATATCGAGCCCAATGGAAGGTTTCTGAACCAGTCATGGGCTATATTAGTCAAGGTCTTCGGGAAAGAACGACATAGAACCGCTTCGTCGATGCGGTTGTCCATTATTTTGGTGTAGTACCTCTCCAAGTGCTCATAAGGATCTGTAGTCCCGTTGTAGCATCTGATATTGGGGGCTTGAAAGTTCTTCGGAAAAGGGGCCTCCCAAATCTCCCTGACAAAAGGAGAGTACAATCTTGATGTACAGGAGAGGGTCCTCCCTCTCCCCTCAGCATGGGCTCAGCGATGCGCTCCAGGAGATCGATGACGCCTGGGTGATCGGTGCCTTGCCGAGGGACTACTGGGTGAATCATACCCTGGGGAGTAGTCCCCTCGACGACGGTAGTGTGGCGAGAGCCTCGGGGAATAACGTCTCGGCGAGAGCCGCCGGGGAGCACGGTGTCTCCCACGTGGTTTGGGTGACATGGAACCACTCGGAGAGGAGACCTCCCTCCTTCTCCATGAACCATCAGCTCGAGGACGTCGTCGACGTCTCAGGCAAGGTGAATCAGAACTTTTAGAAGAAGAGTTTCGACTCCTGCCTCTTCTTGGAGAGAGTTCCTGTTGGCATGGCGAGTGCACTGCCGATCGCTCGTGGCTCTCCGCCGGTCGATAGATGGCATTAGGAACGTGGCCTGGGAAACATGCCTTTCCACCACGAGGAACGTTTGTGTGAGATCTTCGATCTGACGCTCCATGGATTTGAATATCTCCACCGATACATCCATCATACTGGGAGCCGGGTCAGCAACAGGTGGGGGTGAGTTGGATGGAGGGTGGTTCTCCATCGGTGGGATGATCTCTGGCGCGGGGATCCTCTGTTCTTGAGCTTGGCTTTGCCTCGATCTCCTCGTCATCGTCATGGCTTCTCGACCAAGCGTCCCCACAGACGGCGCCAAATTGTTAACGCAAGAATCAAGGTGAACCCTCGATTCAGGTCAACAATTGAATTTGTAGATGGATTGGGGAGTGGATTTGGATGAGATTGAAAGAGATCGAAAGGGGAAAACTCAAAAAAAGAAAGAAAAGTCGCCAAGATTTACGTGGAAACCCCAAATCGGGGAAAAAAACCACGATGGATCTCCATTGTTGGAGATGAATTCACTATCAAATCAATGAAATTACAAGATGATTTGTGGAATTTGAGTTTCTGGAGTGGCAGGTTTCGCCGATCATCCAGAGGTTGGAGATGACTTGATGAACTCTTCTATTTATAGGTTCTAGGGAAGGGGAGTTGCTTGGGGAGTAAGCCACTTTCAATAGGCCATGTGGAGGCTAGTGGGTTAGCTTCTAATAGGTCATGTGGGTGCCAGTTGGAGTTTGTTAGGTTGACAGCTCATCTTTCTTCTAGATGTTTCTAGATTGTCAGGTTGGCATTCGGTTAGATCTTAAAGGCCTTTTCTTCCAGATGCTTCTAGATTACCAAGTTGGTATTCGGTTAGATCTCAACGGCCTCAACGGTAATTCCTTCTAGAGGGGGGTTTAGTCCTTCGGTTCTTATCGTAGCCTGTGAGTTCGAGGTCTGTGGTGCCTTCTTCGGGTCAGGGTGTATGGCCTCTAAAATCCGAAGAAGTGAGCCTTCGTTACCCAAGGAGGTCCGCTTTAACAGAACCGAGACGGTCGCTTTCTTTCCGTTTCCCGAGGAGAACGACTCTAGGAGTGAACCCGAGGGGGTTACCGTTATGGATGAAAGGATGAGATTGATCCACGTGTCAGATGGCGGGCTCCTCGGTTTTTACCCTCATCAATATATATATATATATATATATATATATATATATATATATATGATAGGGAGAAAGATGGTAAGACACGTGGAGCACATCGGAACCATCTACGTGTCAACATCATAAGGTCTCCCGTTAAAACTGGGCCCGCCCATGATGAATTGGCCCATGTTGTAATAATCAAACTCTTGTATCATAACGGATCAAATAGAGGACATATGGATAAGATCGTTCCGATGAGCTGCTAATACAACACACATCGGAAGTTAATTCCGATCTGGCACATCGGACCTCATCTTGCTCCTCCTCAAGCTACTTCAACCCTTCTTCAAATCCTTCACCTCCCCACGGGCCTATCGAAGAAGAGTGTTGTTGTCTTTATATCACTCAAGGCCTTATTCCTTTCGGCCTCGAGGCCTGCCAACTTCGCCCCCAGAGCACTCACTTCCGACTGAAGGGTACTTACTTGGTTCTTGAGGGAAGTCGGGTGCTTCACAGCGTTCTACAGCAGGCATTCCTTCTTCGCCAGAGCACTATAGACGTCATGTTTCTTCTTCTCGGTGGTTACAAGCTTAGAATTAAGGCTGGCAACCTCAGCTTCAAGTCTGGTAACCACCCCGTCAATCACTTTCCTCTCTGTCTCCAGAGTGTGAACCTTCCCACACAGCACGTTCAACTCCCAAAGCTTCTCCTGGAGAAGTTCCCTATCCCTCGTAAACTCAACATACATCGAGGCCCTGTCTCCCTTCGCCGCCACGACCTTTTGTTGAAGGAAGGCGGCCAAGTCCCCTAACCTCGAAATCTCCTCGTTGAGCCTGGCTATTTTTGCTTCTTTCCGCTCAAGAAATTTGGACACACTGAGGTTGTGGTGGTCACCATCCCTCGAAGGCCCCTATCAGTGTTGTCCAGCTAAAAGCCAACCTGAGTTAAAAAAGGAGTGAATGACCAAAAAGTCATAGGAAGGAGGGGGGTGGGGAGACAAGGAGACAAGGAGACAAGGAGACTCGCTAGGGTACTCATTTTAATTCCGAGAAGGGAGAGATGGGTTGCAACCTCTTCCATCTTGAATCCATCTAGCCTCTTCTAGACGTACTTTACACGAATGACATTAAATGATTTGGAAGCTACCACCACATCGTCAACAAGGACTCATGAAGAATAAGCTGTTGTCGGGTTTGGACCCTCCTCCAACGTTTGACCTTTTTTGGGGGAGCTCATTGGCATGGGAAGCTCGACCCCTACGGCCATAGCCCCGGTCTCTGCGAAGAACTGAAGTCGGTCAAATTTTTCCAGGATTCAACCCTCAGATAGCAGTGATTAATGAAGAAGAGAATGAATAGTTTAAAACATTAATCCTTTATATGTTTACTAATGGTTGGGCTTAAGAGATGCATGATGATCAAGCTCACCCTCTGAGTTTTGATAAGGAGAGGAAGATAGGGAGAGAGCATGGGTTGGTTTTCAAAAATGAGAAAAGGAAGAAAAGAAAGAATAGAGGTAAGAAGAGGGAGATGTTCAAGTGTTTCATGGATTGCTAGCATGCAAAATAAAGAGGTTAATGGGGATCGGTTTCACAGAGAAGAGAAAGATGAGTAAGAGGTTGGGTTAGAGAGAGAGAGAGAGAGAGAGAGAGAGAGAGAGAGAGAGTTTTAAATACAACAATACACTTGTGTCAAATCTCTTAGGTTAAAAACGGAGATGGGTTCGAGAGTTGAGCTTAGTCGTTTCGTTAAATCATTAATGAGTTTGTGTGGAAAAGAAAAGTAAGAGCAAAAGGCTTTTGGTGGATTTGATATGAAGTGGGTTGCGGCCAATTTCGTTAGGTTGAAATACATTGTGAGATGGTCTATTTATTATTCAGTCCCTATTCTTATAACCATTTACGAACAGATCCCTTATCTTAGTCAAAACGTAACTCGTTTTAAGGAAAATAATTAAACGTAATTAGAGACATAAAGGGTTTGATTAAATCATAAAAATAGTAGCTCTTACACGAGGGCTTCAAACAATACCAGAGTCGAGCCTCCAACCTCAACCTCAACATCTTTCCCCTTTGCCCGAAGAGCTGGAGTCATAGGCTGCCCTACACATCGCTCGCCCGAGTCTTTGATGTCCCCGTCCTTCGCCTCCACAATGAGCCGACAATGGACCTTCCTCGACTTCAACTCGGACGAAGATGTGATCACCTGGGCCTTGACAACAATAGCATCGGGGCAGGTTTCCCCCAAGCGGCGCAATTGCCTCTAAAGTAACGGTTGTAGGGAAATGTCGTCCTCACCAGATAACAAGTTCTCGGGGGGGAGGGGGGTGGATCGACACATGCTTCGAGGGCCAAGGAGCCTCTTGGACCGAGAGAATCGTCCTGGCCTTCTTTGATGAAAGGCGCTCTCCCTTTCTCGAACCTTCGGCACTTTAAGATGACCCTTTGACATCGCTCCTCTTTTTCCTTTCCGAATGCTCGTTGGTCTTCTCCACGGACCCCTTGGCTTTCTCCTTCTTCTTTTGCCTTGGAGCACATGAAGAAGCATGCTCATTCTTGGCTAACAAAGAGCGAGCGAGATCTTCAATCTTTATCAGTTCACCTGCCAATCCAAAGAATATGAAGTCAACAACAAACTCGAGAAATCGCACATTGATGGTCAAGTACAAGGGGGCCCTACCTACGGCTAGGTACAAGCCACAATTTTGGAGGTTCCTTGGCATCAGATATCCATGGACAGGAACCCAGGAAAGGCCTTGGAGAACCTTGAATTGGTCTATCTCCTTGTGGTCATACCTTCCTCATAAGTAGTATCAGACCTAGAGATACCCTACTTGGTTCAAACTCCCCATTTAAGCTCATAGGAAACAAAGAATAATTTATCTTTCCATTTTTTTTAATCGAAGAGGGGACACTACTTAAGAAATGCTTCCTAAAGCAGGTCGAGAAAAAATACTAGTCGGTCCCATAATGGTGGTTTAGGCTAAAGAGGAGGCGGAACTAACGTAAGGTCTGTTTAACGCCAAAGTGAGTAAGGATCGTCACGAACACACAAAGAAGTCTCTATGAGTTTGGTGAAAGTTGAGAAGGACAAAGTTGGTGGTAGTTTAGAATTTCGAGGATAATCTCCGAGAAAGGAAGCTTAAGAACAACCGCTAGAGCATTCTGATACACAACTATCTCACCTACCCTCGAGGGTGCGCTAGCTCGTTCAAAGGGGAAGGTACCCTGCAAGAAAAAAAGTAGGGAGGAGATGTTGTATAGGTCGACGGTTGCTTACACTTCCTCAAGAGGGAAGGATGCTTTCGGATGAGCCCTGCATCTGCAGTACCAACCCATCGGGCATAGGACGCTTCCTAGAATCTAGAGGTGTGAGGTGAGATAAAGAAGGAGGTGAAGATTGGGGGAGAGGATGGACGCGAAGAAGGTGCCCTAGAAGATATGGGAAAAATCTCCATTACCTAGACAGAAGGCGAGTACGAGAGCAGAAGGAGCAGATAGGAATCCACACAAGAACTCTCAAGAGAAAGAAGACAAAGAATTTGATGACTCCAACTTTAACCCTTCGAAGAAGATTACCTTAACGGCTGCATCAGGTACACTGGCCCAAATCATCTTACTAAATGGCGCATGGGCAAATACACGACATGTGGGCACTAAAGGTCATGCCCATCATTACGCTAACCGCTCCACGCCATGCCTTTTCAGATGAAGTGTTTCAGAAAGTGTGACGCGGAACGAAAAAAGGTACCTGACAATAAATGCAATACAAAGTTCGGGTTAGACGCCTACCTCGGCCTCAGCCCGAATTCTGCTCAGCCGCGACCAACCCAACCTCAGCCTTAGGGTTGATCGGCCTCGGCCTTGGGGTTGATCGGCCTCGGCCTTGGGGTCGCTTGGCCACAACCAAAGCCATCAACAAGTGACTCCTTTTAGTCCTCGAGTTCTCGGCCATAACCTGAGTTCCTTAGGCAATGACCTAGCAACTGCAACTCCCGAATTATAGGCCCAACTGCGGCCTAGGCTGCTAACGCTCCATTGTGCCTCAGATTCTAGACGCTCGAGATTAACTCTAGCTCCTGACGCGCTATCTCAACTCAAGTCTCAGATGACTAAAGTCGCCAACGCCGACTCGACACTCATCTTGAATCCCCTTTCACGTTCCGAGCCTCTTCCCTACCGATGCCAATACAAGCGCTAAACCTTGGACTAGTGTCCCGGACTCGCTATCTCGCTCGTTTACCTACAAGAAATAGCCAACCCGACTGATCCCTTAGAGCGCTTAGCTTCCCGAGCCGACCTGAACTCGAATCCGAAGATAACTTGGTAAAGGATTAGGTGTCAAGGGATAAGTACGACAAGCAAGGTCCTTGACACAAGAGGGACATGCGCTGGCATGGGCAAAAGAGGATAAGAAGGAGAATAAAGGAAAGGGTAGACAATTCAACTGATCTAAAAATTCTCTACCACTTCCAAGTTCTCTTGAACTGACTTGATCATTGGAGCTAAATCGGGGCATCAGACCCGCCCCGACCGACTCTCTCTCTCTCTCTCTCTCTCTCTCTCTCTCTCTATATATATATATATATATATATATATATATATATATATGCAAGCACTCCGACGAGAGAGAGCCACTTGTTGACTTCTCCGGCAACTGTCAACATCCTCATCAATAAACAAATCATAACTGTTGGCCGGATACGGGTTCGATCCCAAGGAAGAACCGGTTTTAGAGTTAACAATATATATATATATATATATATATATATATATATATACGGAAGTGATAATATAAAGCCGTTGGATTACTGTGCAAGTAAGGTCGCCTCCCATTTGGCCACTTGCACAATGTTTTAAGGATTTCCAACCGTTTTTTATAAATTTTCAACCTTGAAGATGAAGACCCTACAAGTTCCCAAATTGTATGAAAATTGATATGCTGTCTTATTTTTCGATATTCTTTTCATCCATATGGTTGGATTTCAAAACACCGCAAGTAAGCCAAAACGGCGACTTCAGACAATGATAAAGTTCTATCAAGATAATACCAGCCCCGTATATATATATATATATATATAAGTTTGGCTGAAATCAAAATATATTAATATAAATGAAGAATGTTTTTTTTTAAGTAAAAACATGGTCTAATGTTTGAAGAATCCTGTAAGGAAGGAGTGTTCTGTGTTCTTAGAGAATGAGAAAATGAAGTCGGTGTCAAACCACCTGTACCTTAAATACTTGGGACTAACATGAGAAATTCCAAGGTGAGACCCACTTTTTATTAAGTTATTCTTATGTCACCCATCCTTTGTTTGGATCCTATGACTTGTAGTTCAAATTCCTTTTATTTTTTAATTACCAATGTTAGTAGCTGTAATATGTCAATAGCAATATTAGCAATATTATTATTGTTTTTTTGTAGATATATATATGAGACTTATATCTATATTATAGTTACAATTAAATTTAAACTAGTTCATTAATTAGATTTGTGTTTTTATTTAGAGATTTTCATTTGAATTTGTAACCAATTTGCCTCTTAATTAAGTCCACTAGTGTGAGTTCTCACAATTCCATGACATCACAATTAATCTTTGTCATGACTTTAGAGAGTGACTTAATTGGACCAAGCCAAGCAGAGATACATTCATGAATATTCTTAAAACTTTTAGAAAAGATAATGAAGGCAAAGATTATGGGAATTACAAGTGCATTTATTTGTATAAAAAAAAATTATATAAACTAATCATATCAAATAGAAAAATAGAGTAATGTATTGAAAATGTCAAAACAATAGAACATATATAATTCTACATGATTTCAATAAATCAATCCTACAACTATTAGTCTTTTTTTACTCTTCCTTATTACAAGTTTTCATACGGGTATTTGCATGTGTGGATTAATGTAAGCATATATTATCAATCATTTATTATTATTTTTATTAAATGAATAAATCACATTCATTAATAATAATAATAATAATAATAATAATAAGATAAAGTGTTATATAGTAGAATTGATCTACTATTACTACTAATAATAGGGGCTTAGATACCCATTTCACATGGATAATCGACTAGTCATATTTGTTGTCCTTGATGGCCCTATTGTCTGTGGATTGTTATGGTTCCTCATGTGTATTGTCAGACTATTTCTTAACGAGGGGCTCCACCAATCATTTATTGAGAGCTTCTTTGAATTTGTGAAGTTTTGAAGCGTCACCATCATCTTGTATTTGGCCAAAATTCTCCAACTTTTAATAAGTGAGGAGTCTAAACTTGATTATCATATGTCGTATCCTTCATTGAATGTGGAGGTTAAGTCATCATCTCAAATATGAATTCAATCTTGTTTTCTTTCATTTGTAGCAATGTTTTTATTTTTTATTTTTTATTTTTGATATTAAATTGATAGTTTAGTTGATAAGACACTTCAATATATAAAAAAATCTCGATATATATATATATATATATATAGGGAACATTTTGATAAATGTTCATATCGATATTAATTATTCAAATAGTCAAAAACAAATTATTAACTCTAATAGTTCCTCTTGTTGAATAAATTATCAAGGGCCTAATCACAAATTAATGTTAAATATAATTAAAACCAATTAATTACCATTTCAATCACACTTAAAAATTTGACTAAATCTAATCCAATCAATTCTAAGCAAATAACCAGTCTCATCCTCTTTCTCTCTGGAAGTTCAAACAATATATAATTAATATATACTTAACACATTTGATTGTCCTAATTTACTTAATAAGATACCTTGCCGGCATCCTAAAGTTGCATATATAACAAATCCAAGAAGAAAAATATATAAAGAAACAACTTATAAGTATTGATGTTGTTTTTCTTTTGTGTCTCATAGGCAATGTAATTATAGTACTTTTGCTAAACAATTAGTCTATTAATAGTTTATAAAGTGCAATTAGAGAACCTTCAAGACCGGTTCTAGTGCCTTTTTGCCGACCACTTCCTTTGCCTTGAAGGCTTCCAAAACCTATCTTCCAAACGTTGTTGACTAGTCAACCTTCTTGACATAATCATTATACAAACAAAGACCCCTTCTGGTTTTCCCACCACCTCTCATGGTCTTATAAGAGCTATCCTTTAATAGAAAGATTTCAAGAAATTTAAGAGCCATTGAAGAAGGTTAATTAAGGGGATTATATAGTACTTACTATAGGAAGAGATGATTGATGTAGTTGTGCTTCTATGGTCTATCACCTTCATTCTCTTTCACTTGTTTCAAGTGCTTAGGAAGGAGGTAGTCATGGCTCTTGAATCTTCTCCTCTTCTTCCTTTGTCATGGCCGGAAATGCTCACCGACTTCTCCATGGTGGCAAAGAAGAGGCCGAGGGAGGTGAGGCTCCTCGAATCGGTCCCGGTGATGGGTGGAACTATAAGAGATCAAGATCATGAAGGGAATAATGAGGTGTCTTCAATGGTGAGGAAGAAGAGGCCTCCAAGGATTGTCATACCTAAGCACCCTTGTGTGAGTAGTTTAGGGTTCAATGAGGTGGTGAAGGATTATGATTGTGAGACGTTTGAAGTTCAAGGGAGTGAGTATTGTTTGGCAAGTAGGAAAGGGACTAGACATGCAATGGAGGATAGCTATGGGATTATAACTAGCATTCATGGAGATTCAAAACAGGTATAATATATCTATCTTATATAAGCTATGCATGCATGCATGGCATTAGATCATGGAAAAGTGTATATATATATATATATATATATATATATATATATGTATTGATCGATGATTTAACTTGCGATATGTTTGGATGATCATAATTCAGGCATTCTTCGGTGTGTATGACGGGCACGGTGGGCGGGCAGCCGTAGATTTTGTGTCCGAGAAACTAGGGAAGAACATAGTTGCAACTCTTGAAGGATTAGAGAACAATGAAGATCAATTAGAAATGGCAGTTAGGGAAGGATATATGATCACAGATAGAGAGTTTCTTAGTCAGGTATGTATATATATATGTACTTGAATTGTAGATCATTAATTTCAATTATCTTTTTATTAAAGTTATATTTTTAAAGATCTACTCACACAGATATATATGGTATAATTAATTGCATTCAATTAATATATTAGGGGGTGAAGAGTGGAGCTTGTGTAGCTACTGTTCTATTGAAAGATGGAGATTTGCATGTAGGCAATGTGGGTGATTGTAGGGTGGTAATGAGCAGGAACTGCAGGGCTGTTGCTTTAAGAACTGATCACCGCGCCGATAGGGACGATGAACGGGCAAGGATTGAAAATTCCGTAAGTACTTCTCTTAAAGCTTAAGCTGATATATAAATAGGAAGAGAGACCTAGATTTATATATTGAGAATAACATATGTTTATATTAATTTTCAGGGTGGATATGTTAACTGTCGCAATGGAATATGGAGAGTGCATGACTCTCTAGCGATATCGAGGGCGATTGGAGACAGGGACATGAAGAAATGGATCATATCCGAGCCAGAGACGAAGAAACTCCGAGTCTCACTGGATTGCGAGTTTTTGATTATGGCCTCTGATGGACTATGGGATAAGGTATGATCAATCAATTATCATGATGATGTATATATAGAATACTTAATTTATGCTCAATCTTAAAGTTAATTCTCTTTGACTGAATTTGAAACAATATAATTAGGTATCAAATCAAGAGGCAGTTGATGTTGTATTGAAGAGCAAGAACTCGATGAAGTCTTGCAAGGAGCTTGTGGAGATGTCTTGTAGTAGGGGGAGCAGGGATGATATAACAGTCATGGTGGTAGACCTTCAAAGGTTTGTGAAATTGGATAGATAGATTTGATGAGATACATAGAATGCTACAATGGAGTTTAATTGATGGAAAGATGGTGATGAGGATGGTGTTCAATGCCTCCCAAATAGCCATGATGATAAATGTAACATTGCATCTGCTTTTTCTCTTTGAGCAAAGGAAAAGATGATAAGATGGAGGAAATTAATTATTTGGTGAGCTATATATTTTCTCTTTGAACAGAAGATCATGAGTTCAAATATATATCAAAAAATTTATACAATAAGAACATTTTATTTATTTTTTTTCTAAATAATATATCAAACTATAAATTGCTGTAGTACGATAACGGAGCTGGATAAGTATATATCCCCTATATATTCTTAGTAGGATTGGTGATCTCTTTGCGTCGGTGCCGCCTCTAAGAACAAATTTTACATGTTTTATCTTTGCCTTGGATGCTAAAGATAGCACAATATAGAAAAGATGATGGAGCAAGAAATTGATGTTTTGTTACCATCATCCTAAAATTGAGGAGGCTTTATAACTTGTGGACCACACCAAGAACTTGTCCTAAATTGGACAATTGGGTTTGAAGTTGATCCAAAGCTAGTTGGTAGGGGACCACAAAATAAAATGTTTTCCTATTGTATTGTTCTTACATGAAGAGAATGGAATATCACTTTGGCTTTTTCATATATTATATAAAAAAATTAACTATAATCCTTGAAAAGTTTCTATATTCCTCGCAAGTAATTAACTTCACCGATTATCCATGAATTCGAAATTGTATTTTTAGGTCTTGTCTATCATTAACCTATTATTGTTAGTAAATAGTGGAAATAACCTAATATTCTTTGATTGTCAAAAAAAAAAAAAAAAAAAATGTATGTAAGATTTCTATCATGTCTTATTTTATCCGACTTAGATAAAAAATTTAAATTTCTATTTCTTTTCCAATGCAAAAAGATGTGATAAGGACTTGTAATTTATAATTTCAAAACTTGTGGATTAAAAAATAATTTTAAAAGTCAGATATATAGAGTAATTGGTGGAAAAAAAAACCCATCACAGGACTAATAAATAATTTAACCAATTACTTATTGGACTTGGCTTTTTAAGTGTGTTGCAATTGCCTAACCTAATTTAAAAGTTAGCAGCCTACATTCATTTGTGACGTGAGTCTTTGGACAAAGCAAGGGATAAGAATAAATAATAAATAAAATAAATAACAAATAGTAAATAATTTTTTTATGTTTTTATATGTATATATGTCATAATATTCCTCAATATTTCAATACAACTCACAATTATAAAATTTCAAATATATATTTTTAAAATAGATTTTTAACTATTAGTCCCTGAAATAGTAGCTTAATTGCCTTGGGGTCCTTGGGGTGGGTTGTTTATTATTTTTTGGTGTGTGTGTTTGACTTTAAAGTCCCTGGAAATAGTGCCAGGGACCTATAGATAATTTTTCCTTTTTAAAAACAATTTAATAATTTTATTTTCTAAGAAATTATTTATTAAAAATAAAAATTCATATAATTTAGAGGTAAGTTCCAAAAAAACCTTCAAAACTTTGCAACTGCACAAAAAGTCCCTGAACTTTTCCCACTTCCCAAAAAACCCCTGATTTTTGAGAAGATGTCATTTCATCTCCAAAACAAACTGACAGTGTTAAAAGAGGCGTGAAATGCTTATGCCCATCACAGAGAACTAAACCATAAAGTCAACTGTTCTTCTCCACAACTAGTAGTCCAAATCGCCTTCCCCGCTCTTGAGAACACTCTCGCCGCCCACCACCGCCGGCGGGGAAGCCCATTTTAGGTAATGCGATCATCGCCGAGGTAAGCCCATGTCAGAGGAAACTTCTTCAAATATGGGGGGTTTAGGGTTTAGGGTTTAGGGTTATCCCGAAGAGTCTATCTTCGATTTTGGGGGTTTTGTGCGTTCGAGATTCAGGGGGGGTTGTTTGTTTTGGGGTTTAGGGTTTCGGGTGTATTAGTGTGGGTATTTCTGATTCCGTGTTCATCCTTTGGAATTAAGGGTTTAGGGTTCGTGACTGGTCTGGGGTCTATTTAGGGGTTAGGGTGGTTGAGTATATTTTTTTGCCCTAACATTGAAGGTCTGCGTATATTTATTGCCTAAGTAGTTTATTTTCCGAAAGCTCTCGTGCATTTTAAAGATTTTGCCTGGGTTTTCTTCCGCGTGGTTTTGTGTATTTTAAAGGCTAAATCGTGTATTGGTATGGATCCGTTTGTTCTATTGTTGTGGGTTGTTGCGTTTACCATTTTAGTGGATGTGTGTACGAAATTCCTCATTGGATGTGTTTATTTTCCAGGACCAAGCGTTTAACAGTCTGTTTCGATTACTTGTTCATGCACCTCACTTGTTTGATGTAATGTGCAGTTCTCTTTAGGATGGGAAAGAGAAACTGCCCGTTCATCAACGGCAGGTGCACCTGGTTCCGTTCGTCGAGACATTGAGAAAGCTGAGGTCGTTGATGACAGCTCGGTATTGGGAGCTGCTTAAGAGAACTCCCTTTGCCATTTTATGGAGTTGGAGCCTATCATCCAGGAGAGAGTGATACTTGATTCCCTCCTCTTGAAGTACGATGTGAAGACCAGAGTCTTTAAAATAGGTTCAGCTCAGCTTAAGTTCCGGGCAGAGGATGTCGCCATGATCCTCGGCCTCCGATGCCACGGTGATGTGGTAACCTTTAAGCTGAAGCCGACAAAGACTGATCTTGAGAGTCGGTTCCTGAGCAAAGAAACCGACCGACACCGCCATACCATCGAGAAGACTTTGGTCGACCTCGTTGGGAAGGGCGAGGGCGAGGAGGAGAACTTCGTGAATATGTTGGTCGTCTACTTCCTCGGGAGCTTTCTGTTCACGAGCACCTTATGTACAACGCCACATTGAGTTGCATCGTACGCAGACGACCTCCCAACTCTAGAGGACTACGGGTGGGCAGAGGCCACCCACAGGTGGTTGATGAAGGATGTCCCCAATGCAGCAGGTCGTGTAAGGGCTCGTCTCAGGGGTACAACAAAAACCTCAGGCTACTTGCGAGGGTGCATCATCGCACTTAACTTGTGGTTTTATGAGGTGACCGGAACCGGCAAGAGGGTATGCTTGAAGAAGACGCTGCGCATTTTTTACTACGGCGAGAACAATTTCAATAAGTAGAGTTCATTTTCCGAATTGCTGAAAACAGTAAAGAGGAAGGAGGTGGGCTCTAGTTATTTACTACATTGCTTTACTGGTTATCTGTTCACTGAAGTGTTTATTTACTACAATTCTGCGTGTATTACTGCAGTTATGCTCACTCACCGCCTCTAATCCGGCAGAGGCTGAATTGATCGGGAATGTACAAGCCCATCTATGGAGGACATCACCCCGGTGTGTGAAGAAGGTGAATACGATTAATGAGGAGGAGGATCGTCGTGAAGAGTTCCGGCAGAAGAGAGTCCGGGTGGAGGAACTAGAAGTAGGGGAGGCTAATTTGACTTCCGTCCGGATGGAGCTAAGAGAGCTTAAATCCAAGTATAATGCATTATATTGGAGGTATAATGCCCTACAGACCAGTGAGACTCCTCAATTAGGCGTAAGTGTTGGTGAGACCTCCACTGCTCGTCCCATGCGCAGACGTGAAAAAAAGGTGTGTAAGGAAGTGCATATTTTTATCAGGAACAACAACACTACCACTACTAGCATCACCAGATGAATCACCAAAATCACCAGAACTAGCAGATGAAGCAGCAGAAGCACCAGAAGCTCCAGAAGCACCACTTGCACTAGCAGAAGAAGCACCAGCATCACCGGAATCAACACTCGCGGCCTTTACTGCCAAAGGTCGTGCCCCATGACGGAAAACGTCTGCTAAGCTCCCACCAACACAAAAGCTAGCACCAAGACAGAAAGCGAATGTACCACCACCTCCTGAACGGCGGATCACTCGCTCGACACGCTCCCGGAATGTTCATGCGAGGCAACGGAGGACAAGAGCCCCGTTGTGAACACTTAGTGCTTTGCTTAGATTAATCCCCTTTTTTTTGGAGTATCTTCAGTTACTTGATGTCCTTCGCGTATTCTCGTGACTATAGTGTTTGTGTGTTTTGTAACCCATCTGTGTATATGATATAGCAAAGATGTGTACGGCAATTTTGTCGAATCATGCTCGTTTACTATGGTGCTTTTGGTACTTTTAATAGTTTAGTACACATTGTAAATGTTTATCATGCTAAATTTTACAATTTATTGGTTGCCCTCCACGCCTACTACTGAGGATTGTCGCTCAACTTTTTGGGACAAATCGTATAGTAATATAGATGTAATGCTCATTATGAGCCCTGGATCATGTAGACCACGCCATGCGACATGGTTTTCGATAAGCCGGCGCTTCATGATGACGTTTCTCCTTACTTTGTGCCATTTCTTGGAACCCGGTGACCGTGATGATACTCGTCGTCTCAGGGCGTCATCGGAATGGGCAGCGTTGTACGAAATCATCACATCTATTAAAGAAGCTCCTGTGCAGTGACTGTTCCCTCCATTTATAGTCAAGGTTCAATGGATTTCAGAAACCATACCCGCTCTTCTTCTTCCTTGCTCTTCTTCCTGTTTCCACGGTGAAACATTGCAACACCATCATGGACACAAAGAGGCTTTCATGTGTCCTTCGTCTCCCAGAGGAAGTTTTAACCGAAATATATATTCAGCATCGTGGCGTCGCAGCCGGGAAGGCCGGTGGACGTTTTGAGGAACTTACGGTAATGGTAAATGAGTTTCGTCTTTTTGTATTTTTTTAAGGTTTTTGGTTTTGTAGTTTCGCCGTTTAGTGGAGTGTGAACTTACGAGAAACTGACGTCTAACCCAACAGTTGTAAGACCTTTTGCAGAATATCTACAAGTCGGAGAATTGGGAAACTACTTTTTGTTGACGATGATACCCGTTGGTGTTTTTGTGATTTTACGGAATACATTTAATTCTTTCAAAACTATGCGGGTTGTGGGAACTTGACAGCGAGTATCCTGCTCGGCCTCGTGAGTATCTGCTTGCTTCCTGGTATTGTTTAGTTGCGGTTATTTATAGTAAATATTGTTAACTTTTGATTGATTGATTGGCAGGAGGAAACTCTTTCCATGGGAATCCCCTCTGGAATCCAGCGTCTTGTGGATGCAGCGAAGGAAGGGCACCTACATGCTGGATATACAGCAGGGATAATATTGTTTAAAAATGAGAAATCAAGGGACGAAGGAATGCGATTGTTGAACAGTGTGGCTAAAGGTGAAGTCCATGATTCCTCGGGGGTTGTGGAATGCAGAAGGTCCGGTAATGCCACCATAAATCAGTTTCGAAAACCGGTCGCAGAATTATTTCGTATTTTAATGTGGCCGGAAAAATTATTTTCACGACGGAGAGATTTTATAATGGACCACCCACCTTGCGGGTACCTCACAATTGATGTCCAACATAAATTGTGGCTTGGGGAGGAGTCATGTGAAAGGACATTCTGTAGCCAACTGCATCGATGGGATTACGAGTTCTGTTTGTTCTCAAACCTTTGTTGACATGTAATTCTATATAGAAGAAACGCGCAGAGAATGATTAATTTTGTTATTGATTGGGTTACGAGTTCTGCTTGTTCTCAAATCCCAGATAATACGTAAAACAACTCATATAATAAACGTATAATGAAGCCATAATACATGACAAGCTAATACAAATAAACTATTATCGGACCATATAACTAAACAGTTATAATACACGGAGTAAAAGGACGTTATGATACACCCCCTCTGGCGGTAGATTATCTCCAACAGACGCAATGATCAGGCAATGGACATCCAGAGAAGGGAGGGAAAAGATCAACACAAGAACACAAAAATTAATATTTTATTTATAAAAAAAGCGCATTGGAACTACAGAAAAAGACTCGGTTAGCCCGACCCCTCAGAAGAATTTTCTGACTCAATTCCATCTTCAGAAAGGAGACCTCCTTGACGACGGGGAAAGGTGAGGCGAACCCACCTACTTGGACACCCATCCTCACTAAAAAACTTGATCTTGAAGTCCACTCCGCCGAGATACGTGAAGAGCAGGATATGTCCGGTGGTCACAAAGTGGTTCCTCAGAAAGTTGAGCCACCCTATGTTGAATAGGACCTCCTTAGTTGCCTTGATTCGAGCCAACATAACAACCCATATACAATAGCTTGGACCCCTAAAATTGACCGGCCCAGCCGGAACCCGCCTTAAGTGCTGGGCAAAGGGCGTCGGACGCCGGAGGCAGTCGACGTAAGCATCGAGAACATGGTGACAGAAAGATGGATGAACTAGGAAAACCATGATTAGCTAAGGTTCAAAATGTGGTGATTGACTCGCTGGTTCTCCAGAATTTATAGACTCTATTTAGGACTCAAAAGCTACCCGCAAGGGTAACTCAAAAAGCCTTAATGATAAAGCCTTCGACGACCTACCTTCCCGCCTCGAAAACTACTACCACAATATCCGTGTGGATCTAATGGCATGTATTTATTAACCTTTATAGTTCATAATCGGACCTTTTTATTTCATTATGAAACATCGTTCGCATATTAACTTCTGGGATTAATAATTTATTATATTAGGCTTATAGTTCATTATTTGACATCGATCGCGTACACCGCGCCTTGCGCGTGCTTTTCCATATGGTGGCGCTTCATGATGATGTTTTGCCCTGTCTTGAAACCCGGTCACCTTGATGATACAGGTCAATCCGAGGCTTCATCGGAATAGGCGGGTTTGTACCAAAGCGTCACATCTCTTAATGAAGTGACCGTTCCCTTACCTTTTTAGTGTATGTTTAGCGCATTCCACTCTATCGACCTTGCTCTTCTTCTTCCTTAGTGCTACGGTGAAAAACATAATCCCATGGAGGAAAATAAGAGTTAATGTGTCCTTCATATCCCTGAGGAAGTGTTAACTAAAATATGCATCGCAGCCGGGAAGCGTGCTCTATGATATGAGGAACCTTCGGCGATGGTAAATGAGTTTCTTCTTCGTTTTGTTTATGGTTTTGTAGTTTCGTTGTTTAGTGGAGTTTGAACTTACTGGAACTAATATCTAACCCAACAATTGTAAGACCTTTCGCCGGATATGTGGAATGCGGACAGTTGGGCAAAAAATTTTTGTTGACGTTGATACCTATTGGTTTGGGATTTTACAGAATACATTGAATTTTTGCGAAACTGTGCGGGGTGTGGGAACTTGAAAGCGATTTCCTGCTTAGCCTTGTGAGTATCTGCTTATTTTTTTGTAGTGTTTAGTTGTTGTTATTTATAGTAAACATTGTTAACTTTTGATTGATTGATTGGCAGGAGGAAACTCTTGGCATGGGAATACCCTCTGGCATCCAACGTCTTGTGGATATAGCCAAGGAAGGACACCTACCTGCTAGATATGCGGCAGGGTTAATATTGTTTACAAACGATGAATCAAGGGATGAAGGAATGTGGTTGTTGAACAGCGTGGCTGAAGGTAAAGTCCATGATTCATCGGGGGATGTGGAATGCAGAAGGTCCGGTAATGCCACAATAAATCAGCTCTAGAAATTGGTCGCAGAATCATTTCGTAATATAGCGTGGCCGGGGACCCCATTTACAAGTTGGAGAGATTTTATTAGTGACCACCCACCTTGAGGGTACCTTACAACAGATGTGCAACATGATTTGTGGCTTGGGGAGGAATCGTGTGAAAGGACCTTCTGTGGCCAACTGTATCGATGGGATTACGAGTTATGTTTGTTCTCACATATCTATTGACATGTAATTTCATAAATAAGAACGCGAAGAGAATGAGTAATTTTGTTATCATTTTGTAAAATACATGCTTCATCTAAATAATACGCCAAAACACTACTAAGATCCACGCCTGCAACCGTAAAATAAGTCTACCATTCAGTATATTAAAGAGCTCATCCGAAAACTCCGAATAACACTAAATCGATATACGCTTGGGCGATATAATAAGCTGTTGCATGTTCAATAATACACGATTAATGCAAAAATGAATCATGCACGCTACAGGACGGGACATGATAAATACAAGATTAACGCAAAAATCAATATCATACATAAAGATGTGAGTCCCCAAACCGTCATTAAATTAAAGGGTGTGAGTCCTGAATCACATTATAACGATGCGAGTCGAGCGATCGCGAATTTTTTGTTTGGGAGTGGGTACAAAGAATATATAACTTGGATTACAGATACACATCGAAAAAGAGAGCACAACGGCTTCTCACCCCCACAATACACCCCCACAATCGCCCATTAAATTAAAGGTGACGCAATCCAGCACTTGAAATTGTTCCCCGTCTGAACAATAGACTCTCAAATACCTGCTACATCCACTTTTTCTTCAATCTTCTTTAAACATAAGCTTCCCACTTCTTGCATTGCTCTCGATGGTAATACATTATATTCATGATCTTATGCCTAAAACACACAAAACAAAAACAGTTATAATGGACGATTACTCCAAACAATAAATGCTTCGACTGTTCAATAAGTTCAAACCCAGGAAAATAAACTCTTCCAGGATAATACGTGAAACACCATCACAAATAAAATATTAAGGAAGTCATAATATACGTCAAGGCATGAAAAATACACTATTATTCAACCATAATAAACGAATACGAAGTTATAATAAATGAAAATCCGGATGATGAACACTTTGACTTTTAAATAAGTGTAAACCCTGAATGTTTGAAGGGTGTCATCCTCCATCCATCCACATGTATGTGGGGCTTTTATCGTTTTAACCCTGAATAAATGTTTCGGCGTAATATATGTACAAAATAACACTCGGAAACTAAACACTACAACCGTTCAATAAGCGATGACTAACGAAAAACTACACGAATAGGGCCACATAGTAAGCGAGAAGACAAATACTAATTGAAACTAACGGCTTCAAAACTTAAAGGAAAAGGCACAAAAAAACCCAACTCAACAAACAAAGAGACAAGTCACAAGGTGTCCTTTATTACGTGGCATCAGATTATTTTGCCCTGCAACTTAGATGTCGCGGCTGTTTATATCAAAAATATATATATATATATATATATATATATATATATATATATATATAAGATAAATAAATAAACAAATGTTTGAAGGGCCAAAATGAAATATTCCACGACTCTAATGTAAATAAAATATTTATTTTGAAATAAAAAAAAATGTTTCAAAATAAAAAAATATAAGTCCGGTCATATTTCAAGATAGCCCGAGAAAACATATCTCGAGGCAAATGCAAATTCCCAAATTGCCCCTGAGAACATACCTCGAGGCAAAGGCAAATTCCCAAATTGCCCCTGAGAACATATCTCAAGGCGAAGTCAAATTACAAAATTGCCCCCGAGAACATATCTCGAGGCAAGTTTCAAAATTCAAGGTGGCCCGGGAACACATATCCCGAGGTGACCTCAAATTCCCAAAAAATACCCCGAGAATACATACCTCGAGGCAAACCCCAATCTCAGGATAGCCCGAGAACACATCTCGAGGCATGCCTAAGATCATGTGCCAAAGCAATACTAATCCTGAGGCATCATAAAACACCAGTCCCGAGGCGACAAATCCCAAGGATTGTGTAAGAACGGATCTCGAGGCGATCTCATCTGAGAACGAATCTCAAGAGTGCAAATCTCGAGATAATGAGAGAATACATATCCCAAGGCGAAATAAAAATTTATATATATAAAATAATTAAAAATATATATAAATATAAATTAAATGAAAGGATAAGATCAAAGGGGCTGATCTTATCCTCTCTCGGTGATGGTTGGGAAGTTGGCTCGATCCTCGGACCATTTCACGGAGGTGGGGTAGAGATTTTAAAAAGGAGAACATAGGGCATCAGAGAAAAAAAGAAGAGAAGAAAAAAAAAAAAAAAAAAAGACAGGAGAAAGGAAAAAAAAAAAATAAGGGGGTTCTTCTTCTCAATGCCCTAGCCGCCACCCTGACCAGCCGGCCAGTGAACCACCACCACCACCGCGACACCGCCAGAGCGCCAAAGTTACACAGCTAGCGCGCCTGGCGGCGCTAGCCAAAGGCGAGCGCGGCGCGCCGAGCGGCGCGCTGCTTGTAAGCGAGGCTGCGCAGCGCTCCCTCGCGAAGCGGCGCTGCTAGCCTTGGGCGGCGCGCGCACGCGTGCCTCTTCTCCTTGCCTCCGGTGCTGCGCCCCCCTGCGCCTGTCTCCAGCTCCGCCCAAGCTTGCCGCGGCCACATGCGCCGGCGTGTTACCGCGCCCACGGCCGCCGCCGCCGCCGCTGCCTTCTGCGCGCGCGTCTCCTGCAGCCTCCGCCTCCCTGTCCGCCCTGAAGTTCGCCTACCAGCCCAGTCCAGGATTCGCGCTGCTCTGCGCCACCGCGATCTCCCGCCAGCGGCCGGGCCAGATCCATCAAGCGTTGCGCCCCGCCCAAGCTCGCTGCCAGCTCCTGTGCTACTGCAGCCCTGCGTTGCCAGCAAATGAAGCCTTGCGCCGCCAGCAACTGAAGCCATGCGTCGCCGCCAAAGAATGAAGCCTGGCGTCGCCAACAACAACTGACCCTCTTTGCCGCCATGAAGACCAGTTCTTCTTTGAAGCCCTCGTTGTTGAAGACACGGATCTTTGTTGAAGACCGGATGCTGATGAAGCTGGATGACCGCATAGTTCTTTATCTCAAGACACAGTTCTTTGTTTGAAGAAGATCTTTGCTCCAAATTGGTTGCCGATCTTGATGCCGCTTATGGTTGCTGTTTGAAGAAGATGATGCTCCAAATTGGTTGCTGATCTTGATGCTGCTTCTGGTTGCTATCTACCCTTGGTTGCTGATTAGAAGACTGATCCCTGGATGCTGATTCCCCGCATATGGTTCTTGATTCCCAGGACATGGTTCTTTGATTCCCAGGACATGGTTGTTGATCCTCCCAGTCCCGGTTCTTTGCTTGGCTGCTTTCGCATGAAGGCTGATTCTTTGATCAACGATAACATGGTTGTTGGTTCGAAGAATCCTTGGTTGCTGATCCAAAGAAGAACTTGGTTGCAGATTTAAAGAAGACAATGGTTGCTGGTTCAAAGAACCTTGGTTGCTGGTTCAAAGAACCTTGGTTGCTGATGAAGACATGGTTGCTGATTCAATGAAGACATGGTTGCCGATTTGATTCTTTATTCAATGAAGCTATGTTCTTTGATTGGTTCTTTAACTTATTTGCTATTTAATGAAGTTGTGTTGATGATAATGATCTTTGCTTTGAAGGCTTTGCTATCTTGCCATTCAGTAAAAGGAGTTGTGTTACCGCAAAGAGTGAAGATAAAATTAGCTGCGATCTTGTCTTTGCCGCCAAACTTCATTTCTTTGTGAAGATGAAATTGCCGCCAAAGAATGCCTCTTGATGTGTATTGATGAATATATGAATGTGCGTGCATGTTTGTATAGAAATCAAAACTCAAAATACAGAGGAAATTCTGTCAAATTTTTTTTAAAAAAATATATAATAATAATATTAGACTGATGCTGTTATGGGGATAATAAAAAAAAGAGGAGGAAAAGCTGCTGCAAAAATAAATAAATAAAAAGCGAGTAAGGCCGTCATGTCACAAGCTTGAACAAAAAATGATCTTTGTGAAACTATGTTGTTATGAAGAGATGCTATGGTGCTGCTGTAATAAGTCGTACTGCTGTTGCTACAAATGCTATAGCTGCTGCTTCCTCAGAATCATTTCAAAAAAATACGAAGAAGATGATGTTGCTGCTGAACATACTGCAGATTTCTGCAGAAATGATTGTTATAAAGATCCATTTTCAAACCTTGATAACTCCTGCCCGAAAACTTCGATTGAGGTGAGATCTGCGTCGTTGGAAACTAGACATCCACATCTTCAACAATCATATACAGCACGGATCCTTTTGGAAGACCGATCAGTGCGTATTTCGATGGGGAAAAAGGATGAACATTATAGCTCGGCAAATTAATTCCTGAAACCTCGTCTGATTGGCCATATTCAAAAATTCACAACTTTGGCCTGGAAACTCCGATTGAGGAAATCTCTACGGCGTTGGAAATTAGACATCCGGGTCTCCAACATTCATATACAACACAAACTCATTCGGTGGTCCGATCAACATGGATTTTTGATAAACAAAAGGGTAAATTTCAGCATTTCTGCCGCTAGCTATGTTGATCGCCCAATTTCAAAAATTCATAACTCTGGCCAGAAAACTCCAATTAAGATGAAATCCGTGGCATTGGAAATTAGATATCCAGATCTCCAATAGTCATATACAACACGGACTCGTTCGGCTGCTCAGTCGGTGTAAATTTTGACGGATAAAATAGTCAATTTCAGCGATCCTACCGTTGACAATGCCGAAGACTCATTTTCAAAAATTCATAATTCCCTCACTGAAACTCCAATGGGAATGAAATTTGCGGCGCTGAAGACTAGATACCAAGAGCTTCAATAGTCGTATATGGCACAAGCCCCTTTTGCAACTCGGGCAGTGCATATTTTGATGGAGAAAAAGGCTAATCCCTACTGTCTAGCCAGCTCAACCACTTCTCGCGGACAACTCCGATCAAGACAAAATTGGCGGTATTGGGCTTTAGGCTTCCTAATCTCTCCAACCATATATAATGCAACTCCTAAGGGCGGCTCAGTTAGACGCGGTTCTTGATGAAAGGGGAGTTAATTGGCGACCTAAGCCTCGGTCATAGAGCGCAAGGCAACCGGTGGATCCGTATGGCCGGAAGTACAGGACTGGCGAAGCGGGGGGTGGCGTCATAAATAAACAAATAAACATACATCCATATATATATAAACATATCTTTGATATGTAAAATAAATCATATTATATTGCAATAAAATTAATTATTCTTTCTCATTGTCTCTACTTGTATTTTTGCCCTTAATGGAGGTTCCCATGACATTTATGCAGGGGTAATTAATAATAGAGGCTTGCCTCTATTAGGAATAAAAAGAACCCACCTAAACTAAAAATGATATTTGTGCTTGATGTATCGCGTTTTGGTGTCATGCGCTGATGCCCGGTAGCGTATTTTCGATCCCACAAATTAAAGCGCCAGTGGGGACATATTCCTCCTTCCATCTTTGAGGCAAAAGTACAAGTAGAGGCTTATGAATGTTGCAGTGTGGATTGCCGCTGGGCTCTATCATGAAGAGGGAGCTTCAAGAGCAAAGCGAATCCAGGAATAATGGTTTCCTACACCTAGCTAGGCTGGGTTGGTGACTATCAAGAAAGAAGAGAAAGCGCCACAGAGACTCTCCTACAATCAATCCCTTGATCCTACTAGTCAAAGTTGTGCTCTACTCAAAAGAAGAGGTGCATACAAGATCTCTTCTGCAATTGGAAGCTCGGCATCCATAGAAGTCCTAAAAGTGCCATACCTTCCACACATGGAACATTGGCCAAATATGCTTCTTTTGATTGATATGAAGATCTAATGGTCGAGAATCAAAGACTTTCATTTTGTAGGGGTTACCCCAGCCCAGCTTGAGAGGGTACTTTCTACAGAAGAAGACAATGAGCGCACCTTCAAAAAGAGGAAGGAACCTTCAAACATGCTAAAGGCTTGCACAAAAAAAAAAAATAAAATAAAAAAATAAAAAAATAATCAAAAAAAAAATCAAAAAAAAAAAATCCAAAAAAAAAAAAAATCCAAAAAAAAAAGAAAAAAAAAAGAGAAATATTATCTATGGTGCACCTACGAAGGGATGAAGGTTTCAAATAAGAAGCTACACTCTGTCTTCTTTCAAAGTTATAAAAATATTGAAATTGGTTCTTTCAAGCCCCTTAGATTGGTGAGAATGAACTCAATTCTTTCTTGAGTTATGACCTTAAAAAGAGCCGACCCGACATCAAGGAAGTTGCAATCGATAAGATGACGCCGATTCAATTCCATCAAAAGTCAAAAGTCAAAATACAAGGAAGGGGAAATACATATAATCTGGATGGTCATTGAGGCTCGAGGAGGTTCATCACACATATCATTCACAAGATCTCATATCAAGTGCAATAAAAGAAGAAGGATCAAGCCACGTGCCACACAGGGGCAAGGAAGGGGAGTTGACCTTCAATAACAAAGTGTTCCTAGAAGGGAGGATAGGAGGATGAATCCATTTTCTTTCCAACCCTAAATCCTCCTTAAAGCATTTTCATAAAAAAAAAATGGGTGCATAAGTTCATATCATCTGGATGGCCATTGAGGCCCGAGGAGGCCCATCACTTGCATCATTCATAAGATCCTGGGGGCATAATATAAGAAGGATCAAGCTACATGCCACATAGGGGGCAAGGAGCAGGAGTTGACCTTTAACAACAAAATGTTCCTAAAAAGGAAGGATAAAGAGGATGGATCCATTTTGTCTCCAACCCAAAATTCTCCTTAAAGCATTTTCACCAGAAAACATGGATACATTTCATATAATCTGGATGGTTATTGAGGCCCGAGGAGGTTCAGCATACACACCATTCACAAGATGCCACATGCCACACAGGGGGCAATGAACGGGGATTGAACCTCAACAACAAAATCTTCCCTCCAACCCAAAATCCTCCTTAAGGAAATTTCAACAAATGAAAACATGGAATATATCGTTGGCGGATCTGTTGGCATATCAACTTGAAGGCATACAAAGTTGAATAACCCCGTCTCCTGCATGACCTCAAGTGCCTCTATCCTTGAGCAAATTGACAACAATGATCCGACAAGTGACACCGCAGGATAGTGGTCGTTGTTAAAATTGATAAGAAAATGATGCCTTATCTTAAGGGTATAACGAGGATTGATATTTGCCTCACCTATGACAACCTCGTGGGTATACAAGTATAAAACCTCATTCCTTTGATAGTTAAATTTGCAAATCATGCAAGAACACCACAAATCTACACTTTTCAAGTCATTTCGGATATAGTCCAGATAAAAGACTCATTTACGATATAAATTGGGGGCATGAATGATATCAAAGTAGTGGATCCAGACGATGGTACGGCGATCGCGATAGGATTCTCTCTTCCGTCCGACAAGACAAAGCCGATCTTTCCTTATCCAAGGTCGGGGCAAGAAGCTCGCTATCCAAATAAGTAGAGAAATAAAATCCTCTACAGTAAAGAAAGGACATCTCATCCCATACATCAACCACGGAAAGCGTAAAGTTTAATGGAAGAATGGATCCCAAGCACCAAAATCCTCAAATCCAATGGCGGAAATTAATGTGCAAACGGAGGCAATCTCGAAGACTTCTCCGAGCAAAGATAAATCTTGAGATGGCGATTAAACACGTATCTCAAGGCAGTTAATGAAAATACAAATCCAAAGCGAGACAGTGTGCATCCCGATGCGATGATGCATACATCTCAAATCAGCACAAATCTCGAGATCACGATCAAACACGTATCTCAAAGCAGCTGATAAAAATATATATTCCTGGCACAAATCTTGAGACATGGTGAAGTACACATCTCAAGACATCCAATCAAAATATAAATCTCCAAAACGGCGCCAACCTTGAAGCATGGTAAAGCTCACATCTCAAGGTAGCCTATGAAGTATAAATCATGAGACATCACAACACTCGAGGCAGGGATGGAACACACCTCTCGAGACAGCTGATGAAATATAAATTTCAAAGTAGCACAACCCTCGAGGCAAAGATGGAACGCACCTCTCGAGGCAGCTGATGAAAATACAAATCCAAAGCGAGGAAGTGTGCATCCCAATACAGTGAAACACACATCTCAAAGCATCACAACTCTTGAGGCAAGGATGGAACACACCTCTCAAGGCAGTTGATGAAACACAAACATCAAGGCAGCTACAAATCTCGAAGCGACAATGAAGGACGCTTCTTGAGATGACAACAAATCCCAGATGATGAAGTGTGTATCCCGATGCAGTGAAGCACACATCTCAAAACAGCACAACTCTCGAGGCAAGGATGGAACACACCTCTCGAGACAGCTGATAAAACACAAATACCAAAGTAGCCACAAATCTCGAAGCAACAGTGAAAGACGCTTCCTGAGATGGCAACAAATCCCAGATGATGAAGTGTGCATCCCGATGCAGTGAAGCACACATCTCAAAACAGCACAACTCTCGAGGCAAGGATGGAACACACCTCTCGAGACAGCTGATGAAACACAAATATCAAAGCAGCCGCAAATCTCAAAGTGACTATGAAAGACGTTTTTCGAGATGGCAACACAGTGTGTATCCCGATGCGGTGGAGCACACTCCTCCAAGCAGCACAAATTTTGAGATGACAA
The DNA here is from genome assembly GCA_026586065.1 of Dioscorea zingiberensis. Taxonomy (NCBI): domain Eukaryota; kingdom Viridiplantae; phylum Streptophyta; class Magnoliopsida; order Dioscoreales; family Dioscoreaceae; genus Dioscorea; species Dioscorea zingiberensis. Next base: position 222,430 of record JAGGNH010000063.1, on the reverse strand, counting down.
TCAAACACGTATCTCAAAACAACTGATAAAATATAATCCCAAAAAATGACACAAATCTCGAAGTAGCAATGGAGCAACTTGAGACAGCCTATAAAAATATAAATTCCCAATAGCGCAAATCTTGAGACATACACATCTTAGGATAGCCTATATATCCCAAAATGGCGCAAATCTTGACAGATACACATCTCAGGATAGCCTATATATCCCAAAATGGATCATACACATCACAGGATAGCCTATATATCCCAAAATGGCGCAAATCTTGAGGCATGGCGAAACACGCATCTCAAGATAGCCAATGAAAATATGAATCCCAAAACGACGCAAGTCTTGAGGCAGGGATGGAACACACCTCTCAAGACAGTCGATGAAAATACAAATCTTGAAGTAGCCACAAATTTCGAGGCGGTGATGGAACTCACATCTCGAGGGGTGACTAATAAAATCATACAAATTCAGTAATGAGACGTGCAACATAGCACACATCTTGAAGCATCACAACTCTCGAGGGGGCAATCAAGCACACATCTTGAGACAACTGATGAAATACAAATATTAAAGCAGCCAAAAATCTCGAGGCGACGATGAAAGACACATCTCGAGATGGCAACAATCCCAAAGCAATGAAGTGTGCATCCCGATGCAGTGAAGCACACATCCCGAAGCAGCACAGATCTCAAGGTGATGACAAAATGCTCATCTCGAGGCAGCTGATGAATATGCAAATCCCAAGCGAGGAAGTTTGCATCCCGATGCAGTGAAGCACACATCTCGAAGCAGCACAAATCTCAACGTGATGATGAAACACTCATCTCGAGATAGCTAATGAAATATAAATCTCAAAGCATCACAACTCTTGAGGCAAGGATGGAACACACCTCTCAAGACAGCTAATGAGACACAAATATCAAAGCAGCCATAAATCTCGAAGCAACGATGATGAAAGATACCTCTCGAGATGGTAACAAATCCAAAGCAAAGAAGTGTGCATCCCGATGCAATGATGCATACATCTCGAATCAGCACAAATCTTGAGATCACGATCACACACGTATCTCAAAGCAGCTGATAAAAATATATATCCCAAAATGGTACAAATCTTGAGATATAGTGAAGACCACATCTCAAGACAGCCGATCAAAATATAAATCTCTAAAACGGCGTCGACATTGAAGCATGGTGAAGCTCACATTTCAAAGGCGTACCAATGAAATATAAATCATGAAACATCACACGCAAATCCGAGGGGCAATAAAACACACATCTGGGGTAGCCGATGAAATACAAATATCCGAATCCGACCAAAGGATTTCGAAGCAACGATGGAGCACAAATCTCAAAACGGCTGATAAAAATATATAAACTCATAAACTCCAAAATGGCGCAGATCTTGAAGCATGGTGAAACACGCATCTCAAGATAGCCGATGAAATTATAGTCTCGAGGCAGTGATAGAGCACATATCTCAAGACGATCGATGAAAGTACAAATTTTGAAGCAGCCACGAATCTCGAGGCGCCGATGTAGCACGCATCTTGAGGTGGTAGTAAATTTCAAAACATGAAGTGTGCATCTCGATCTCGGGATAAATGATGAAATACAAATATTAAAGCAGCCATGAATAATCCGAGACAGTGATGGAGCACGGACCTCAGGATGGCTAGTGGAAATACAAATCCAAAACAGCTACAAATCTCGAAGAGGCGATCTAGCATGCACTTCGAGGTGGCGACAAATCCTAGGAGCATTGAAGTGTGCACCCTAAGGCAATGAAGCACAAATCTTGAAGCATTACAAATCTCGAGGGGGCAATGGAGAGCTCGCATCTCGAGATAGATGATGAAATACAAATATCAAATCGGCCATGAATTTCGAGGTAGCGCAGGTCTTGAGACAGCTGATAAAGATATAAATCTCAAAATGATGCAAATCTTGAGGCGGTGAAAGCACAAGATGGCCTATGATAGATTCCAGAGCAACACAAACCTCAAAGCAGCGATAGAACATGCATTTTGAGGTAACTAGAAATACAAATCCAAATGGTTTCAAATTTCGAGGAGGCAACCTAGCATGCACTTCGAGGTAGCAACAAATCCTAGAAATCTTGAAGCGATGAAGTGTGTATCCCGAAGCGGTAAAGCACATCTCGAATCAACACAAATCTCGAGATGTTGCTATAGCACATATCTCGAGGGAAATGATGAAATCTAAATTTCAAAATAATGAAGTATGTGTCCCGAGACAACAAAGCACACGTCTCATAGCAGCATACATCTTAAAATAACACAAATCCCGATGTTGCCCAAGAATACGAAACCTGCGGCGACTGAAGAATACAAATCTTGAGATTGCTTTCCTCAACATATATGACTCTCAAACCTGTATCTTGAAGTTTAGCATATTCCGACCATGGAGCCGAGACTTCTAAGAAAAATTCACTTGGGTTCTCATACACCATATGATGAGATTACCAAGATATATGAAATGTCAAACTTGGATTCTCACTCACTCATATAGTGAGATACCAAGATATATGGAACGTCAAACTTGTATCCTCCATTAATGAGGTCAGGTAAAATATGACGCTTCTAAAAAATGATGAAATCTTCATTTGGGGGTTCTCAAATATATAATGAGATCACCAGATATATGAAATCTTCATTTGGGTTCTCAAATATATAATGAGATCACCAGATATATGAAATCTTCATCTGGGGTTCTCAAACATATAATGGGTTCACCAGATATATGAAATGTCATCTCGGGTTCTTAAACATATAATGAGATCACAAAGATATATGAAATATCAAACTTGGGTTCTCATACACTCAAATGATGAGATTACCAAGGAAATATAAAATATCAAAACTCGTGCCCTCCATCAATGAGGTCAGGTGAAAATATAACACTGGAAGCTTCACATATTTCAAAAATGGAATCGAGATTTCTAAAAATGATGAAATGAAAAAAGTGCACACTTGGTTTCTCAAATACTCATATGATGAGATAATCAAGAAATATGAAATTTCGGATCAATAAAAGGCCCATAAGTGCGATCCTCGATGATGTTGAAGAGGAAAATGCTGGGGGCAAAAGTGGAAGTCTTCGCCCTCGAGATATCAGAGGAAGCTCGGAGACAACCATTTATGAAATATTTGGGATATGATAAACTCCCAGGGGGCAAATCAGAAGGCCTTCAGGTAAAGCGAGACGCCCTAAGATTCATCCTCATATGAAGAAGTGAACGAAGTTATGCACGATGTATACTTCGTGATATGTGATGCACATCAATCCAGATCCAAGATGCAACTTAAGAGTAAGCGCATGGGCATCATTAATGCGTAATTGAAATTGAATTGAATATGCTAAAAGATGTTGTATGTGCCAAAAGATGCCATCAACATCCAAATCAAAGAAAACTATGTCCAAAGATAAAAGAGCCGGCATTAATAGGCTCCCTGAGATGTTGTGCGGTTATCATACCATCTATAGGACTGCAACATAACACAAGTAGTCCTTTCCCTCCAAATTCAGACGACATTATGAAATAAAATCACAAATTAAACTCTCCGCCTATATGAACTGGACTAAGTTGACGACGTCAGCATGGACATCACAAGCTTACAACAAATGGGCTGGTTTCCAAAACGATGAAAAGTGGCCTCAAGTCTCCAAAAGGCTCAGCCATAAAAGTGAAAGACATTTGTATGTTCATACTTCTCCCTCTCAAACAAATTTCGTGAGAGAAGTATGAAGGGGGCATTTGTTTATATCAAAAATATAAATATATATATATATATATATATATATATATATATATATATATATATATATATATATATATATAAGATAAATAAATAAACAAATGTTTGAAGGGCCAAAATGAAATATTCCACGACTCTAATGTAAATGAAATATTTATTTTGAAATAAAAAAAAATGTTTCAAAATAAAAAATATATGTCCGGTCATATTTCAAGATAGCCCGAGAAAACATATCTCGAGGCAAATGCAAATTCCCAAATTGCCCCTGAGAACATACCTCGAGGCAAAGGCAAATTCCCAAATTGCCCCTGAGAACATATCTCAAGGCGAAGTCAAATTACAAAATTGCCCCGAGAACATATCTCGAGGCAAGTTTCAAAAGTCAAGGTGGCCCGGGAACACATATCCCGAGGTGACCTCAAATTCCCAAAAAATACCCCGAGAATACATACCTCGAGGCAAACCCCAATCTCAGGATAGCCCGAGAACACATCTCGAGGCATGCCTAAGATCATGTGCCAAAGCAATACTAATCCTGAGGCATCATAAAACACCAGTCCCGAGGCGACAAATCCCAAGGATTGTGTAAGAACGGATCTCGAGGCGATCTCATCTGAGAACGAATCTCAAGAGTGCAAATCTCGAGATAATGAGAGAATACATATCCCAAGGCGAAATAAAAATTTATATATATAAAATAATTAAAAATATATATAAATATAAATTAAATGAAAGGATAAGATCAAAGGGGCTGATCTTATCCTCTCTCGGTGATGGTTGGGAAGTTGGCTCGATCCTCGGACCATTTCACGGAGGTGGGGTAGAGATTTTAAAAAGGAGAACATAGGGCATCAGAGAAAAAAAGAAGAGAAGAAAAAAAAAAAAAAAAAAAAGACAGGAGAAAGGAAAAAAAAAAAAAGAAGGGGGTTCTTCTTCTTCTGACCTAGCCGCTGACCTTGGCTGGCCCAAGCTTGACCCGGTGGCGGAACCACCGCGGACCAGCGCCCTGCTTGTGAGCGCCAAGAGTTGCCCAGCTGGCCTACCCTGCCTTGACTGCCGAGCGGCCTTGCCATGGCCAGCGAAGAGGCCCTTGCATGGCCTCCCAGGCGGCCTTGCAGCGCCCCTAGCGAGGCTGAGCCTTGCCAGCGCTCCCGGCGAGAAGCGGCCTTGCGTGCCTGCTTCTCACTTGCCTCAGGTCACTTTGCGCCCCCTGCGCTTGTCTCCGGCTCAGCCCAAGCTTACTGCGGCCACATACACCCGGCCGTGTTACGCGGCCTCACAGCCGCGCTTGGCGCCGCACTTTCGCGCCCGCTTCGGCTGCTTGTAGCGTCTCCTGCGACCTCCGCCTCCACATCCAGCCACGAAGTTCGCCTACCGGCCCAGTCCCGGATTCCGTTGGCGCTCCCTGCGCCACGCGGTCGGTCGCGCTGCGAGGCGGCCGGGCCAGATCCATCAAGCGTTGCGCCCCGCCCAAGCTTCATTTGCGGCTCACGTACTCACTGCGGCCTGCGTCGCCAGCAACTGAAGCCTTGCGCCGCCAGCAACTGAAGCCCTGCGTCGCCAGCAACTGAAGCCCTGTGTCGCCAGCAAATGAAGCCTTGCGCCGTCAACAACTGACCTGCTGCTGCCTCCATGAAGGCGAGTTCTTCTTTGAAGCACAGTTCTTTGTTGAAGACACGGATCTTTGTTGAAGGCGGATCTTGATGAAGCACGGATCTTGTCTACTTGAACATAGTTCTTTGTCTCAAGACACAGTTCTTTGTTTGAAGAAGATCTTTGCTCCAAATTGGTTGCGATCTTGATCCGCTTATGGTTGTTGTTTGAAGAAGATGCTGCTCCAAATTGGTTTCTTTGATCTTGATCTTTATACGCCGGTTGCTATCTACCCTTGGTTCTTTGATTAGAAGCTGATCCACGGATCTTTGATTCCCAGGAACATGGTTCTTTGATTCCCCCAGACATGGTTGTTGATCCTCCCGGATCCGGGTTCTTTGCTTGGAATTTCTGTGAAGGCCGGGTTGCTGATCAACGATAACATGGTTGTTGGTTCGAAGAATCCTTGGTTGCTGATCCAAAGAAGAACTTGGTTGCAGATTTAAAGAAGACAATGGTTGCTGGTTCAAAGAACCTTGGTTGCTGGTTCAAAGAACCTTGGTTGCTGATGAAGACATGGTTGCTGATTCAATGAAGACATGGTTGCCGATTTGATTGCTGTTCAATGAAGCTATGTTCTTTGATTGGTTCTCGCTATTTGCTATTGATGAAGGCTGTGTTGATGATAATGATCTTTGCTTTGAAATTTCTTTGCTATCTTTGCCATTCCGAAATTTCTGAACCAAAGGAGTTGTGTTCTTTTACCAAAATTTGAAGATAAAATTCTTTGCGATCTTTGATCTTTGCCACAAACTTCATTCTTTGTGAAGATGAAATTACTTAGCCAAAGAATGCCTCTTGATGTGTATTGATGAATATATATGAATGTGCGTGCATGTTTGTATAGAAATCAAAACTCAAAATCTGAGAGGAAATTACATCAAATTTTTAAAAAATATATAATAATAATATTAGGCTGATCTTTGTTATGGGGATAATAAAAAAAGAGGGAGGAAAAGGCTGCGCAAAAATAAATAAAAAAGAAGCGGGCAAGAAGGCAAATAAATGCTGCTTTACTTGAACAAAAAAAAATAATCTTTGTGAAACTATATTTATTTATGAAGAGATGCTATGGAGTGCTGCTGTAATAATAAGTCATACTGCTTTATTTGCTACAAATGCTATAGGCTGCTTTGCTTATGAGAATCATTTCAAAAAATACGAAAGAAGAGATGATGTTCTGCTTTGAACATCACTAGCTGATTTACTTGAGAAATGATTGTTATAAAGATCCATTTTCAAACCTTGATAACTCCTGCCCGAAAACTCTAATTGAGGCGAGATCTGCGGCGTTGGAAATTAGACATCCAGATTTTCAACAATCATATACAGCACGGACCCTTTTGGAAGACCGATCAGTGCGTATTTCGATGGGGAAAAAGGATGAACATTATAGCTCGGCAAATTAATTCCTGAAACCTCGTCTGATTGCCCATATTCAAAAATTCACAACTTTGGCCTGGAAACTCCGATTGAGGTAATCTCTGCGGCGTTGGAAATTAGATATCTGGGTCTCCAACATTCATATACAACACAAACTCATTCGGTGGTCCGATCAACATGGATTTTTGATAAACAAAAGGGTAAATTTCAGCATTTCTGCCGCTAGCTATGTTGATCGCCCAATTTCAAAAATTCATAACTCTGGCCAGAAAACTCCAATTAAGATGAAATCCATGGCATTGGAAATTAGATATCCAGATCTCCAATAGTCATATACAACACGGACTCGTTCGGCTGCTTTCGGTCGATTGTAAATTTTGACGGATAAAATAGTCAATTTCAGTGATCCTACCGCTGACAATGCGAAGACTCATTTTCAAAAATTCATAATTCACTTTTGGAAACTCCAATGGGAATGATGGGAATTTGTGAAGACTAGATACCAAGAGCTTCCAATGAGTCGTATATGGCACAAGCCCCTTTGCAACCTCGAGGCGGTGCATATTTTGATGGAGAAAAAGGCTAATCCTCTTTGTCAGCCAGCTTTCAGCCACTTCTCATGAGACGACTCCGTCGAAGACAAAATTAGGCGGTATTGGGAACTTTGGAAGGCTTCCCTAATCTCTCCAACCATATATAATGCAACTCCTAAGGGCGGCTCGGTTAGGCCAGCGGTTCTTGATGAAAGGGGAGTTAATTGGCGACCTAAGCCTCGGTCATAGAAGCCGTATGAGAGCAAAGGTGGATCCCATATGGCGGGGCACTAGGACTGCACGAGGGGGTGGCGTCATAAATAAACAAATAAGCATACATCCATATATATAAACATATCTTTGATATATAACAAATCATATTATATTGCAATAAAATTAATTATTCTTTCTCATTGTCTCTACTTGTATTTTTGCCCTTAATGTCGGAGGTTCAGCTGGCATTTATGCAGGGTAATTAATAATAGAGGCTTGCCTCTATTAGGAATAAAAGAACCCACGAAACTAAAAAATGATATTTGTGCTTCGATGTATCGTTTGGTGTCACACGATGCCAAACGCGTATTTTCGATCCCACAGCGGCAGCCCTATCCTCAACGATCATGTCCACCACCATCTTGTTGATTATATGATGCAGGCTGAATATCCGTGAGAAATCTCCATCTGACTCAATGGAACATATAGTCTTATGAACGTTTGGGACGACATACTTCACTCTCACACATGAAGGTTTGAGTCTCCAATGATTGCAGATGTCCTGCATCACCGACTTCCATAAGGACAACACGATAAAGTCAAGCGCATAACCTTCTCCTTTGTACCTTGCAACAGCAAAGACGGTCTCCATTGGTGGCCGGTGGTGAAGATGTAGAGTCGAAGCTCGAAGTGGAGATAAGAAACGAGCTGGAGATGATGAGCAGAGGAAGCTCTTGCTGGACAAATGAGGAAGAATCTTTGGGACGAGTAAACTTGATGGCCAAAGGGAGCGACGATGTATTTGGATCAAGGACTTTTCCACCAAAAATCTTTGAAAGAGGAGGAAAAAGGCACAAAAAGAGACTCACATAGAGGGGCATTCCTGTCATTATTCAAATAAAGCTAACAGTTGCCTCACAGGAGGGACTTTATGGGAACAATTTCAAAAAGGAGGGTATGAACCAGAAGTTGGAAAGTCAGAGGGGCCTGCTAGGAAAATGAAAATATGTCGGGAACCCTACAGTAATTTTTTCTATAATTTAATCCCTAAAAAGCATATAATAAATAAATAAATAAAAATTATAAAAATTAGAGAGAGAAAAACGTTGACATTTCTCACCACTCTTCTTCACTAATCTATCCGAACATTGAGCTGTCCCACCTTTCCTCTTGTGGATCCACGAGCTTCTCGATCTCCCATGGCTGGTCACGCCGAGCTCACTGAGTGGGAGGAGGTCCTCCACGCTTCTTCCCCTTCACCCGATTCCAACCCCTTCGTCCTCGACGCCGCTGCCGCCGCCGACGACGCAGGCGCCATCCACCCGAACTACTTCTCTCTCTCCCCGTCCCTCGCCGTCCTCCCTCGGAACCCTGCTCCGATGACTCCTCCGATCGCCCCAGCTGGTTTGACCCGATTCCAATCCTCCTTGCCTCAGAAACCCCCAAATTCGATTTCTCTAGGGAAGGAATCCGATTGATTTCTGGTCCGATGGCTCATCGACTCCCCCTGACAGCGAGAAAGGTGAGAGCTTTCGCGCTTTCGATCAGAAATTCGAGTCTGGGTTTGAAGGGATTGGGGAGAGTTGTCAGGCGTCGGATGGAATTGTAGTGAGCGAGTCGGAGGGCGAGGAATTGGTGGAGATGAGACGTGGAGACGGGGAATTGGAAAAAGTTGGGATTGGGATTGGGGTTGGGGATGGGGATGGGGAGAAGAAGGGGCCGGTTTGGTGGAAGATGCCGATCGAGCTGTTGAAGTTCTATCTCTTGAGGGTGAGGCCCAGTTGGTCGGTGTCCATCCTGGCTGCCATCGTTGGGGCTGTGATGCTTGGCAGGAGGTTGTACAAGATGAAGCAGAAGAGCCGTACTGTTCCTCTGAAGGTTACCTTAGACGACAAGGTGAGCACTTTCTTCTTCTGTTCACTTATGATTATTTTCTTTTTAATTGTTTGCAATTGATTTATAGGATGATGATATGATGATACCTAACATGATAGTACTTTGGATGATATATAAAGTTTTCATATTTGAGTTCATTGTATATCTGAAGATGAACATGTTTTTCTCTTAGATTTTCATGGAGCATGTTTGACTGTCTTTGAGTTTTGATGCGGTTTGCTTACTGGATTTTGTTTGCTCATGGTTACTTGATTCATACTTGTTTTTTTTATTATTTATTTTTATTTTTTGAAGTGTGGATATGCCACTTGCCATGCTTCAGTAATGGTTTGAACCAGGAGGGAATGTGGTAGCCAATTTTTTTTCCTTCTCAAAGTTGCTATGTTTCATACTTTGAAACCACTGATTTTGAAGTGTGGATGACTAAATGGTCAATTTAGTATTCTCTAGTTTATATCTTTAGGTTGAGTTCTTTTTCTTTTAATTCTTTTTGGTGTTTCTGTTATTTTGTGTTTCATGACTTGTGCAAATTAAGAGTATTCTCTGGTTTCTATCTTTAGGTTGAGTTCTTTTTCTTTTAATTCTTTATGGTGTTTCTGTTATTTTGTGTTTCATGACTTGTGCGAATGAAGTATGAACTGCTTGATTTTCTGAACTATATACTATGCGGTTTTGTGATATGGAAGATTACTGTAGCTGATATCTGCTTCATGAATCAGGACTAGCCATGTTCGATAGCTCAAAAGGACACTAGTGTCTTTTTGTAGTTCCTGTTCTGCATATTCATCTAGGAGTAACATGAAAGCCATTGCTTGATGTTAGTTTGCCTAAATCATATCTAAAAGTTCATAAAATCTCTCAGCATGATCTTGTAATTTATAGGAACTGCTAATGCTAAATTTCAGAGTGCATGTCTTTGTAATAAGTAGGCAAGTGAAGCACATTATGTGTACCATCATCAAGTGCTCCTTCACTAAGATCTGCATTTTTTCATCTCCACTATTACTAATCAACCAAACCACTATTAAATCAATAAACATCTCCACTATCAGCATCCTAATCAGCTTCTCCAGAACCATCACTGTTTGCATCAGAATAAGCAAGCAAAGCAAAACATTGGAAAAAGAAAAAAAGAGGAATTAATGATTATTTTATAACACTATTTGCTCGTTGTTATGATGGTGCAACAAAAGAATTTTCCTTCACATTTTAAAACTGTTATTACACTGTTCACCCACAGCCACTAGCCTACTCTGCACCCATATTCTTTGAGTTAATTAATAGCTATAACACTTAAGTCTTCAATTCAAAGTTTACTTTTGGAGAATTACTTTTTACCTTTTCACCCAACTCTTGCTTGATCCATATGCATATGCTACTCTTTGTGACCCCTTTCATATTTCCGCGCTGCATATGGTTCCCTTTTTCCCATTTGGTTCTGAAAACATGGTTCAGATTATGTTTTGATGCATATTGCACCTCTTTTTCTGATGATTGAAATAGCATATCCATGCTGACTGACCAATATGTATCTACTGGAAATGTTGTGATGTATGATTATGAGATGCCAGGACAAGATCAATATTCACCAATCTGTTTGCGCGGTTTCAGAATTTAGAACTAATCTCTTCAACCGGTATAGATGCATCCCTTGGCCTAGTTTAGCTCTCCTTTCTAGATAAATTTAAAACTAGACTATATGATGATATACTTTGTTCATGCATACAATCATGTAAGTGAATAAGTTTGAAGTAATTGGCAATAAGCTGATTTCCCACTCCTTTTTTCTAGAGATGGCACTTTATTGGTGATCACTTTTGGGTCTTTTTAGCTGATAATATGTTCTCTCAATTATCATGTAAAGTATATTATTACCCAGTGCCTTGTGGTAAATTGACAATTTTTTATACCGGTACAGTCTAGATTCATGTGATTCAAATCTGAATCAATGCATCATATTCGATTCTTTCTGATATCTAAATCCTTCACAAATCTGCAAAACAAAAACTGTTAAGATGGCAAAATATATCGGTATCATCTTTATTGTCACACCAGTAATAACATAAATCTTGTCATATCTGCCAAATCGTCTGGCTCTAATGAATGCACATTCCTGCAGAAGGCATCTCTGTTCATGGCCCGAGCTGCCCGTCTTAATGAAGCTTTCTCCGTGATGAAGCGAGTCCCTGTTATCCGACAACCATCAGTACCAGCTGGTGGTGTGACTCCTTGGTCTGTGCTTGGCTCTGCTTTAAGTTTATCGTGAAGTGGGACCATGATTTGTAACCATTTATCGTGGGGACTTTAGGTATGTCACAGTATTGTTTATATGTTTGTGTTCATAAAAGTACATCTGGTTGCATTTTGCAACGTACTGTAAATAAAAGTCTTGTTCCTGTCATGCCTCCAAGAAGCAATAGGATGAACATTGTGTAATTATCTTCTCTATGAAAGCTCTATGAACTACCTATCTTCTCTATGAAAGCTCTATGAACGTCCAAATCCTCTGCCTCTATGGAAGAACTTGTAACAAGTTTTCCACTTGATTTGCCTACTTTGATAGAAAGTGATAAAGGAATGCTTACTAGAACAGTTTCCCTACCAAAGATATATCACACATTGAAATCAATGCCCAAAGAAAAAAAGTCCTGGACTTGATGGGTTCAATGTAGAGTTTTATGTCTTTTGTTGGGAAATTGTGAAGGAGCCTTTACTATTAGCAATTAACCAATTCCTCCAAAATGCTACTTTACCAAACTCTTGGGGCATAACATACATAGTCTTGATCCCCAAGAAAGATGTGCCACCCAGGGTCTAGGTTTACAGACCCATTTCACTATGTAATATATCCTACAAAATTATTGCCAAACTATTAGCAAACAGACTTAAAAGAGTACTTGGGGGGCTCCTTGGATCAGAGCAAAGTGGATTTATGAAGGGAAGATCTACTTTTGATAATATAATTTCTGTCCAAGAGATGGTGCACTCTCAAGAATATGATACTCAATCCCTCCCTAGGATGATACTCAAGTTAGATATAGAAAATGCATATGATGCCTTGGAGTGGAAGTCTATCCTTGCCACACTCAAAGCCATGCAATTTCTAGAACCTTGGATTGCTTGGATCAGAGCATGTATTACATCACCAAGCTTCTCCTTTTTGATTAATGGACAAGCCGTTGATTGGTTTCCCAGCCATAGAGGACGGCAAGGGGACCTTTTATCACCCTATTTATTTCTTTTGGTCTCCCCGAACCTCACTGCTATACTTAAGCAAGCTTTGATTCTTAATCTGATTCCAAGATTTGACAACAGGCTAGCAAATAATTTTAACCATTTAACGTTTGCATATGATGTAATACTTGCATGTCACTAGAGCTACTAGAGCTACTAGAGCTACTAGAGCTACTGCTAGAAATTGTAGGCTTTGTCTTGGCATATACCATAAGCTCACTGGTCAGAAGGTTAATCTTTTGAAGTCAACCATTCATCTGCCCAGTAGATTTAATAAAACACTTAAAAACTCAATTGAAGCTATATTAGGAATGAAAATAGGGTCATATCCTTTTAAATACCTAGGAGTTTTGATCTCCCCCAACAGAATCCCTAATAACCAATGGCAATACCTAGTGGACAAGACCCAGAATAGTTTGAATGCATGAAATTCTGCCTCTGTTTTATTAGCTGGGAGGTTTGTGCTGGCGTATACCTAACTTATGTCTATACATGTTTACCCTCTAGCAAGCTATTCAGAGCAATGCAAGAAGATGGAGATGAAAGTAAATCGTGTATGTACTGATTGCATACAAGCATTGGAGTTAATCACCATAGATGAATTACAAGATGGGAGGAGTTATCAGGCAGACATTGAATAAGTGATGGAGTTGATCAACTTCAATACAGGAGTGGAATTAAGCTACTGTCAGGGGCGGAGAGAGGGGGGGTCAAGGGGGTGCTCAAGCACCCCCTTGACTCCGGGAGAGCCTCTACCTCCATGAAGAAGACACAGGATAGCATTATCTACCTAGTATTTATTATAAATAAATTATAACTTTCTGGAGTTACTACAAAATGATCTTGTAGTTCATTTGGTAAGAGCTTGGCTCTATGGGCCTTAGGTCGCGGGTTTTAATAGAAATTGTACTTCTCTACTTTTTTTTTTGTTTGTTTTTTCTGTTATACTTCTCAAGAACATTTTAGAGAAATTTTCAAAGTTAGACAATGACAAAACTCAATGCAACTTATAATATTAGGTAAAAGCTAAATTCAAATCATGCATTCAAATGTTTTTCAAAACTAAATTTAAGAGCACTACTCAACAATTTCATCCAATGCAGAGGATGCCTTTCAATGAACATTTGCTCATTTGTCTTCCAATAATTTATTTCACTCAACTAGAACTATTTATGAGCAAATTGAAACTCAACTAAAACCCAACAGCTTAACATAAAAAATTTAAGGTCATCCTAACAAAACCAATGTCCAAATCTATTGGATTATTTATTGTATATAATAATATTGTGAATAATTTAATTGAATTATTTTTTAATTGTTACCTTAGTAATTTAATTGTTAGTTGAATTAATTGTTAATTATATAGATATGGAGAGGTTTTTTAAACGAAATCAAAACGTTGTGAATCAAGAACACATGTTTCTTCTGAAACGAGCACTGCAGTACAAAAGAGAACTCTTGTTGATTTCGATCCAGATGATATAATTGGTGCCTGGACTTCGAAAACCAATTGAAAAGTATGATCTGAAGATTAAAGGTCAAGTTCGAAGAGCGTATTTATTGAATGGAATGTGTATTTTATATTTTAGAAATATTGATTATTATAATTTTAAGTTTGAATTAATATAAATTTTTTTAGTATTTATAATTTTTTTTAAGTTGAAGTCAGCACCCTCTTAATTTTCCTTCTGGTTCCGCCACTGGCTACTGTCCAAAGGAGTTAAACACTATTGTTGATGCATTAACTACTCAAGCAAGAAGGAACCCTGATCTGTCACACTTCCATCAAGGCATGACAGACCAAGATGGTTGGAAGATTTTGTTATCTGTTGAATGTGTTTTGATGTTTAAACTTTTATCTTTTGCTTTTTCTTACTTAGCCATAAATATAATAGTTCTTTCTCTGTCAAAAAAAAAACCTACCTATTTATCCGTGAAAGCTGCTGTCGTTGCAAGATGTGTCTGTTTCTTCATGTCCAACAATGCTTTAAAAAAAAAAATAACTAATTAAATTAATATTTTTTTAAATATAACATAAAAATACTTTCCATTAAAAATATGAATTTAACTTAAATTATTTATTTTAATTAATGTTTAACTTAGTCATATCTACTGTCAACTCAGTTTGAAGAATCTTAGATAGTGTATAGGGGTGGGGGTTTAAACCAAGAACCGAAAAACCCATCTAATCCAAACCAAAAAATTCAAAAAAAAATCCAAATAGATTAAAAAATATTTATTTTTATTTTAAAAAATTTAATTTTATTCGCTTATTCGTATTTTGATGGTGGTATATTGATTTGAATTACGAAAGTCGAAAGTTGAATTTACAATCTGAAAGTTCAAATCTGAACCATGATCCGAACAAAATTATTTGGATTTGGATGATGTTGGATCAAATTATTTTTATTTTTAATTCTGATTTAATTAATATTTATAATTTGATTCTTGGTTAAATTCGATCCGATTTCATTCATACCCACCCTGACAGAATATAGACGGCATTTGATGTCCTTCAAGTCAAAGAGAAATGATCTTATTGTCCTATATATGGACCCACGTGCTTTCACGTGAGTACCTTCTAATCAATTACCATCAATCCACGCGCTTTTCACGTGGGTGCATGCAATGCCCACGGGGTTCTTGACATCTTGTACCTCTCACAAGTTCATATTTTCAAAATTAATTAATTATAATAAATACTAATTTTTTGATTTATTTATTTATTATTATTTTTGGTACAAGCTAAATATATGTGGATCTAACCTTTGTTTGTTTAATCAACTTTAAGTGGACTAATCAGAGTCTTTTTATAGTAAACTGTTAATTAAGTCATTAGATCAACAATTTTCATAAGAGCAGTTTTTTTTTGGAAAAAAATAAATAAATCATATTTGTTTATTTGAGTAGGATAAAAGTAGTCTATAGTTGAACCAAATTACATCAATCTCGATCATGTGTTGGCTCTAGTAGACATTACACATATGGATAGATAAGAGACCAGTAATGTCAGCCACTCTCAAATCTCAATCTTGTATATGTGATGTCTTGAGTAGGATAAAATCACATTTGTTTTTCATAATTAAGAAAAGTTAAGTAGTCTATTTCTCCCAAAAACAAAAGGTTGAGATTCAATGATAATTGTTTTTCATGATTCTAAATAAATCTTACCTTGTTGTTGCTTTTGTAGAAGCTCTATTCTACATTGTATATGTAGAAGCTCTATTCTATATATATATATATATATATATATATATATATATATATATATATATTAAGATGAACATTAATCATCTTATATGACTAAAGAGCTTTTAATGATGGACCGACTTGTTCAATGGTACTGGAATAGGTGTGTCATCAACAGTGACAGTCATACTAAAACCAACAAGACGACAGTGACCAAACAGTGACCACAACAAGACAATCAAATGTTCCAAGTACTTTGTTTTTACATCTCTGCAAATTAAGCATCCAATGGTGGTTATAAAAGCTGCAGAGAAGAATAGAGTTGGACACCATTGAAGGAGAAGAGAAAAAACAGTATAATGGAAGAAGCCAAGTCAAGTATCAACATGATTCAAGGTAAATGCTTATAAGAGTTTCAGAGTTTTCTTTTCAGCAGAACATGATCAAATAGTAAAGCAATGGCTTCTTTGATCCTCAAATTCTATAATAAAGAATTGAAAGATGTACATACTGATGATTTTTCCTTTCTTTTTTGATAAACGTGGATAAACCATTATAAGCGCGTCTCTGTGGTTCAAACCCCATTATACTAGCCAATTTTTTTTTGTGAAAGTTATGTACTGACGAAACTTTGTATATTGAACCAGGATCAGGAGAGAATTGCAGAAAGGACGAGAGTGACATGTCACCAGAAGAAGAGGACCTGATACGTCGCCTTCATCGTCTTTTAGGAGACAGGTAAATAAATAAAGCATCTGGAATGAATAAACACTCTCAAATTCTCAGTTTGTTTTGAGTGATTTCTATAATAATGTATTTGTTTTCTGGTTAATTATTAGGTGGGGGTTGATAGCAGGAAGGCTTCCAAACAGAAAAGCAGAAGAAGTGGAGAATTACTGGAAGATGAAGCAGATGGAGAAATTTGAAGAGCACAAGATTTACAAACCTATATGTATCAGACTTGGTCCATCCTTCAAGTTCTCAATGCCCAGTCAATAATGTGGATTAAACAAACAAATCCATGCTTTTAGTTGCCAATGAACTACTTCTGTTCAGTTTCTGATGATTTTCATATTTTATGCGGTTGGTTTTCGGAGATTATCAGTATATTTTATGTGAAAACAACAGCATGATCCTTGTTGAATTCATTGAACTGCATTATATAAGTTTTTGCTGCAATTTAATCAAGGAGACATTGGATGAATAATTACAAGAATTAAGCGCGGTCTTCTAAAACTCCCCAAGAATGCTTGAGATTTAGAGAAGGATCGAATCACTTGGGTCTATTGTATATATGTAGCCTTACCCTTTTTTATTTTTTTTACTTTTTTTTACTTTTTTTTACAAAAGGCTATTTCCACAACTCAAAACCCATAACCTTCTGGTCATATGGCGATAATTTATTATTGCGCCGAGGCTCCTCTAAATTAGATGAATAATTCTGTGAAAAAAAAAATTTGCAGAAATAATCATTATTTAAAGCATGCCGGGACTTAAGAAAACAATTAGTCAAGAAGACAAAGGATGATTTCTGAAAGAAAAAAAAATGTAATTCAGTAAAAAAGGAATTGGAATTTATTCCTTTTGCTTTTTATAATAAAAAAGGAAATAAAAAAAGAAAATGAAAATTAAAAGCACAATTTATCTATTTTATGAGAGCCAAGAAAAAATTCT
Source organism: Dioscorea zingiberensis (assembly GCA_026586065.1). Classification (NCBI taxonomy): domain Eukaryota; kingdom Viridiplantae; phylum Streptophyta; class Magnoliopsida; order Dioscoreales; family Dioscoreaceae; genus Dioscorea; species Dioscorea zingiberensis. The sequence goes on along the minus strand of JAGGNH010000063.1, from coordinate 204,888 downwards.
TGATATTTATCTATTTTTATTTCCTTTTTATAATTTATTTAAACCATTTATCAAATGGTCCTTATTTTGCAGCCATTTTCTAGTACATATGGCATACATGTCCAAAACTATGTCATGGAAGACAAGAGAATCACATTCTTTTTGTTGTGAGAGCCAAGAAAAAATTCTTGATATTTATCTATTTTTATTTCCTTTTTATAATTTATTTAAACCATTTATCAAATGGCCCTTTTTTGCTACCATTTTCTAGTGAGGAAAGTAATGAAAAGTCCCCCAAAACTTCTGAAATCCATAAAAAATCCCTGTAAGTTTGAGTATTCCTATTTAGTCCCTCCTTTATCAAGGGACTTACTTTTTAGTCCAAACAGTACCAAACGGTGTTTAAAATGGGGCGAAAAGACGATGTTGCCCTTGGGAGTAAATGAGTTGTTCAGCGCCTTCTGCCACGCCCGTACAGTCACATCCCTTGGTGAAATGACGCAAATGCCCCTCTGATTGACTTCTCCTCTTCCCTCCTTTGTGTCCCCTTCTGGCCTAAGGCTTTAGTATCTTGTCGTAAGTGTTTATTATCAGGACAAACCCTTTAAGATTTTGAGTGCTTGCTATTTTGACCAGGTGTTTACTATCATTCATGTGAACATTGTATAAATATATATGTCATATTTTGTATTGTCAAAAATGGTTAGAATCACAGATATTTACATTCAACACCCAACTATTCATTAATCAGCTATTACTGCGTTGCAAGTCCTCCGGTTGTGGCTAGTGTTTTCGCAGCGCAACTCAAGATACCATCGCTAATGTCGCCTTCGCTTGCCGCGCTCCTAACAAGATGCCACCGTATTTCCTAAGCAAATGTGTTCCATCAATGAACAACAAATGCCGCCACCGCAAACACAACTTGAAGCCGACAACACAAGCATGGAAACAAAAATAATTTTTATGTGCTCTCGCAAAATATCCCGTTGAATGTCCACAGCCCAATACAAGGGACGATCCTTGAGCTTCTGGATCACACGATTGCAAACCCATTTTTTGGATGCTTTCGGGTGAGAACTCGTCCCGATACCGCCACCACACACATGTGTGGGATGCAATGTCTTTATTCCAAAGGTATGCATATTTCCCTCTTGAGAAGCATGAACCCTCCAATTGCAGTCTGCCTTGACACATCTGGCCGTCACCCTCTCTCTGTCATTTTTTATGAAAGTAAAATAACACTTCCTTTTGATAGCAAGGTCACGGAGCGCATTCCTGAAGTGTTCCACGTTACTTTGGAAATCGCTGAGTCGAATAATCGAAAGCAACCTTTGCAATCTCGTGAGTTTGAGAAGAACCCTCAATGTTTAAGGGCATGCTCTCTGGCCAGAGGATCCTGTTGATTGATAAGAGACTTCCACAGAATTGAGACAATACTAAACAGATAAACTTGATACTAAACAGATAAGTCGGATTTTAAACACTTACAGAAGATACTAAATAGATAAGCATAATATTAAAGAGTTTGAGTCTATAATAAAGAGATAAGATCAATACTAAAGACTTTAAGAAAGTCGTAAAGTCCAACGTGTTTGTAATACACCTGCTACGGAAATAATAAACACATACTAACAAAGAAAGTAATTTCACGTTGGAAGCGAAGACCTGCAGTAGTCGTCTACGTAAGCCACTTCATCCTCTGGGCCCACAATAAGGTCGACCATATTTTTGTTGAATGAGTGAAAAATGTTGCACATACGCACAAAGTAGGTAGAATTGTCAATGGTACAAGTTGTTCTACGATCGTCTGGTACTATATAACTCACTCTCACACCAGAGGGGTCAAGGTCTCACCGTTTACATATATCACCTATTACTGACTCCCAACAAGTAAGCACTATGAGCTTCAAGGCTAGACCTTCTCCCCATATTCTTGGCCAATGTGAAAATGGTTTCCATCAAAATCCTCAACAAGAAGCCATACCGGAAGAAGCCAGCCTTGAAGCCCCAGCCCCCAAGAAGCCCATTTGAAGAAGCCCCCATTTGAAGAAGGCCCCACCAACAAGCCCCACCGCAAGAAGGCCCTGCCAACAAGCCCCTCACAAGAAGCTCCCATTTGAAGAAGGCCCCATCAAGAAGCCCCACTAAAGAAGGCCCTCTCAGAATCGCGGATTGATCTGAGGCGCCCATCTACGCATGAGAAAATGTAGAACACGTGGAGGACAAATTTCATTCCTAAGAACAAGCGTCCTACAGGGTTCGGGCAGCTGAACAAGGAGAAGCAAGCACTCCTCAGTTTCTTCCTGAACTGTCTGATGGACAAGTGAGAACAATCTTCATAGTATTTCTCTTAACTGTTTAGTATTGCACTTAACCGCTTAGTATTTCTCTTAACTGCTTAGTATTTGGCTTCACTGCTTAATATTTCGCTTAACTGTTTAGTATTCCTCTTAACCGCTTAGTATTTCTCTTCACTGCTTAGTATTTATCTGAACTGTTTATTTATCTTTCTAGTACAATTGTTTGGAAGAATGAATGAGCATTTACAACTCGCGCCCAATTATACCCATTGGTCGAGGGAAAAGATCTTGTGGCTGACGATGTCATGGACGTCTTTGTCATGATCTTGCTGGACGACCTGAAGAAGACACCGTCGAAGTACAAGAGGCGTGGATCCATCATCAAAGCCTTTTTGCAATCAAGCATCGCCGGCTAAAGACCCCACCACAGATGACTTCCTCAAACTAATGACCGATGCAGTAACATCTTTCCAAAATGTGGAAGTTGTTCTTATGCCCCATCATTCACGAACAAACATTTCCACCTACTCGTTTTGGATAAAGAAACGAGACACTACACTCACTACTCATCTCTCAATATTTGGACATATGATAGAATTTGGCGAGGAAATGGTAAGTCAATCACTTCCATATTTCAGATTCCCCTTCGCACCAAATTTTAACCATCTTTGTTCTAAATCACGAGAGGGTTCTTTTCAAACCGCACTTACCATCGAGCATGGGAACTCGCTTTGAAATGCATAGCTTATACATTCTCACATGGCCTTGGCTGCCCTCAGCGGAGAGAGGGGCGGTGTGGATTGTTCCGTGTTAGATTAAATGCGGTTTTATGGAGCGGATATTGGATAGTGAGAAGCTTCACCTGAATCACTCCGAAGTTCCTCGTCTACGCTTGGAGTATGTATGTCGCATACTTTTGGACTGATTCAGTCGAACAACGCCGCCGGGGAAATGGAAGGAACTCTAAAGACTTTACAATCATATTCTACGTGTTTAATATCCGATTACTAATTGTTTTACTAAGTGTTCAAGGTGCTTTGTATTTCTCTTAACTGCTTAGTATTTTTCCTAACCGGTTAGTATTTTTCTTAACTGCTTAGTATTTCTCTAAAGTGCTTAGTATTTCTATTAACTACTTAGTATTTCTCCAAACCGCTTAATATTTCCCTTAACTGCTTAGTATTTCTCCTAACCGCTTAGTATTGCTATTAACTGCTTAGTATTTCTCCAAACCGCTTAGTATTTCTCTACACTCTTTACTAGTTCAACCAAATTTTTACCATCTTTGACTACTCATGTAAACATGTTATAAACGTATATTGTCAAAACTTCATAAAATCGCATATATTTACATTAGGTAATCTATGCATCACAACAAGTAAACCTTACGGCCTAGACGGAGCAAGCTAATCAGCTATTGCATCGTTGCAAGTCCTGCCGATTCGCGCCGGTGTTTTTGGTAACTGCCGCTGACCGCAACTCTCTCAAAATAAAGCCTGCGACTCAATTACACTGCTTGGCCGAAAATGGTTTCCATCAAAATCACGCAACAAGAACGCCAAACAAATGTAATTATACTATGCATGATATGAAACCACGTCTGGGAAATCTATTACCTTTGCAGTTTCTCGTTGAACGAGTCTCCCACCCAGCCTGTTGCCGCAGACGCTCCTCTACAACACTAAAAACCAACACAAGTTCTCTGCAAAAGAACAAAAGATAGGAGACCAAGAGAAGGAGAAGAAGAAGACTGAGTTGCTTCTGCTACAAGAATGAAAGTACACAGCATGTTGCTGAACCAAAAAGCTGCACTAACTCCTTGTCAAGTACGCCAAAATGTGGTTTTTGGGGGGAAAATGGAGGGGTATTTTGGGGTTTTTTTCTTAAAGTAACGGGGCTGGGTCACGGCAGGGACTAAAAAGTCAGAAATTTAAAAAGAAGGGACTGAATAGTATAGTTTTTGGTCATAGGGACTAAAAAGTCAGAAAATGAACAGTCAGGGATGCTACAGTAATTTTCCCTTTTCTAGTACATATGGCATACAAATCCAAAACTTTCACTTAATTTTTTTTTAAATTATTTTTTTGTGGGTGGGGTTGGGGGTTGCAGGTGTACCCCAGAAAAATATTAAAATTATATATATACCTTTTAAAAAAACATAATTGTTTGAATACCCTTATATTTGGTTATATTACGTATATACCCCATATACACCTTGGGGTTAAAATAAGCTAATCAATCTAATCTGGCTATACCATTTGCGTATATATCTCTGAAAAATTCATTTGATTATAAATTTACAAATGCACCTTTTAAAAATTTGAAATTTAAAATAGTTAAAATATGTCTCATATTTGCAATTGTGCTCCAAGAGAATAAGAAAAATTATCATTGTGTTTGCAAATATAGACCAAAATTTTAATTTTCATAAAACTTATTTATAGAAAATAAAACCAATTGAAGAACATACATAAATTTTAATTTTCATAAATACTTAAATTATAAATACACCCTTAAATAAATTGAATCAACATATATACATTCATTGCATTTATTACATTTTTAATTTTTTATGCATAATGAAATCAAATTTAGAAAAACCTTATTACACACACCCACTTAAATAATAAGGAAAATTAACTATAGGTCCTTGGAATAGTGTCCAAATGGCCACATGGTCCTTGGGGTAGGTGTGGGGGGGGGGGGGGGGGGGGGTGTAGTGTATAGTGGGAGGCGGGGGGGTCCCTGGTTACTGTTTCCAGGAACCTATAGATAATTTCCCCTAAACGATATCATTCCATCACATAAACCTTATCACCATATAAATACAAAACCTTATCACCATAGCAAAATCAACCATCCAATTGAAATTAGAAATCATATTAAATTAGGGTTGTCAAGTGATCAAGCTGCTCATGAATAGGTTGAGCTCAACTCGAAATTTCGAGCTTTTGAGCTGAGTCAAGCTCGATTGAGTTTGGCTCGAAAGCTCAAAATTTAATATATATATATATATATATATATATATATATATATATATATATATATAGTCGTGATACTATGCGGCCGGTCTTAACACTGTGCAAGTGCGGTTGCCCCATTTTAGCCTACTTGCACAGTATTTCAAGGAAATCCAACAGTACAGATGGAAAGAACATCGAAAAATAAGCTAATATATCAATTTTCATACAATTTGGGAAGGTGTAGGGTCTTCATCTTAAGGCCTTGCTTGGATGGGGGGTTTTGGGGGTTTCATAAAGGAAGGTAAATGAAGGTAAGGTAAAGTAAGGGAAAGGAAAGTAAGGTTTTTAACAAAACCTTGTTTGGGATCAAGGTAAAGTAACATGAGGTTTTTAAACCTTGTTGTGTTTGGTTTGAAGATAATGGAAGGTAAGGTTATGTATCAATTTACCAAAATACCCTTTGAAGAAATAATACAAAATTTATAGAATGTTATTTACTAATATTCAATTAATACTTAAAATTATATATTAATAGATTGATTAATTTTAAAATTTTATTTACACATCTTATAATTTGATTTATAATTTAAAAAAAAACTATGAAGGAGTGGATTTGACTTCAACATTATATAAAACCAAAAACCGAGGGCATTTTAGTAAGGACATTTTACTAATATTCAATTAATACTTAAAATTATATATTAATAGATTGTTTTTTTTTTGAACTAAGGGCATTTTAGTAATCTTAAATAATTAACCCCCAAAACCCTCCGATTTGGGGGGTTGAAAAGTGGGGGAAAATGGAGGGATTTTAACCCTTCAAAACCCTTCAAAACCCTCCTATTACCTTACCCCCCAAAACCCCCCATAGATCCAAACAAGGGTTCATGCCAACCCTCCAAAACCATTCCTTTATGAAACCCCCAAAACCCCCCATCCAAGCAAGGCCTAAAGGGTGAAATTCTGAACCAGTAAGATTTCTATAAATATTCACCCGTTAAGATGAAGACCCTACACCTTTTCAAATTATATGAAAATTGACATGCTAGCTTATTTTTTGATGTTCTTTCCATCTGTATGGTTGGATTTCCTTAAAACACTGTGCAAGTGGCCAAATGGGAGGCGACCTTAAATAAACAGTGTTCCGGCCGGCCTTATCTTATCAGAATTATATATATATATATATATATATATATATATATATATATATATATATAATATCATATATAATAAAAACAAGCCATTGGACTAGTTTTTGTGGTGGTTCTTAAAACCAATGTATATTCTATATTTTTATATTTTAAAAAATCAATATCATCTATGTTCATTTGTTTTTTGTTGCTCATTTAATTCTCATAATTGACATGTCATTTCTCATGACATTTCATGATGTTCATTAATTAAGTTGCTTAATATCATCTATGTGAACTAGAAATGAATTTAATATATTTTGTTCCTAAGTTAGAAGCCAAATAAAACATACAATAAGTATATAAACTTTAATTTCAACTCATACTCATCTATTTACGTCTTTAGACTCTCATTAAGAGAAATCATTTGGGCCCTGTTTGGATAGACCAAAATTATGACATAATCAGTACATTATGTCATAATTTTATATTTTATGGGGATTATGCCATATTGGGTGTTTGGGTTGATTATTTGAGGGTATGAAATTATTCCATAACATAGGCATTATGGCATAAAAAAAATATTACACTCAGAGTGGAATATTTTTCCATTGTGAAAGTTGTGACCTTCTCCACTCTTTTTATCTCCTCCTCTCTTCCCATATCTCTCTCTCTCCATGGTTCCGCCTCTCTCATCCCCTTCCTGATCTCTCTGACCCTCCACAAGATCTTGGCCCTCGTCTGCCGTGTCGCTTTCCTCATCTATCTACCTTCTTCGGCATCTAGTACATCTAGTCCTCTATTTCCTCTCATGATGAGATTGAAACAACGTCTTTGAGAAGAGAGACCACCGATACTGCCATAACCATCGTTTCCCACCCGCTTTTGGTGGAGATCCCTGAATCCGAGATCCTGTCGTTCTGCCCTAACGACGAGGATGAGATATCCGCCATTGATGCCATTGAAGCAATGCCCGCGAATTTTTATGGGAGTGGCCAAAACCCTAGAAAAAATCATTTTTTTAAGAAACTACCTTAGAATCTTCCATATTTCCATAAAATTTCTTGAATTCTTTACGAGTATGTAGGAACAAAATAGGTAAGAATTTCTGTAATAATTTTTTATTATGTTAACCAAACACTCATTCTATAGTAATAAAATATGCAAGAATTCATGTCATACTCATCTTCACTTCCTACATAAAAAAATTATGCCATAATTTTTTATTTCGTAACCAAACAGACCCTTAGAAAGATGCATTATGTGGTATATAGGAATAATTCCCTTTTAGTCCCTCTATTTTTCGTAAAGTACCCTTTTAGTCCCTAATTTTTTTGGGGACTTTTTGGTCCCTCTACTTTATAAAGTGAGACTTATTAGTCCAAAGACAGACGATGTTCACTTAAATCATTTCAGATGGTTGACGTGTCTGCCACATGACGTTATATTGATGTCTATGTGACCATCAGAATGCCACATGGAGAGGATGAATGGGAGAGAGGGGCTAAAATTCGGATCTTAATCGGTTATGATCCTAATTCGAGGGTTTGTTTAATATTTTCTTTTCATTTTTTAAATCTTTTTTAATAGTTTAATGTTTTAAAAGGCCACGTGCCATTCTGATGGCCACGTGGACATCAACATAATGCCACGTGGCATACACGTCAGTCATCTGAAACGATGTAAGTGAACGTCGTCTGCCTTCAAACTAATAAGTCCCATTTTATAAAGTAGAGGGACCAAAAAGTTAAAAAAAAAGATGAGGGACTAAATTGGCACTTTCCGAAAAGTAGAGGGACTAAACAGAGAATTATTCTTATTCTTTTCTTATATGCACCAAATGATCAGGTACCATTTTGTCTCCATTTTAAGTTATTCAATCATTAATTAAGTTATTTAATCTATAAATTTACTATTTTATATGCCTTAATAAGATGACAATAACTAACATTATCTTATAGCAACAAACAAAAGGAAGTAACTCTAAAAATAAATAAATTTAACATCAGTTACTCAACATCTAAGCATCATTCTACAACTTCTCCCAGCCAAAGTAAAAAAAAAAAAATTGATTTTTTTATTAATAACCCATCTCCAAAACCAAAACCAAAACTTACTAAAAAAAAAAATCAAACTCCAAGTATCATTTACAAATCAAATTATAATAAACAAAAATAATAAACTAGAAAGATCAATCTAACCTCAAAGAAGGTCACACGACAACCAATAATATGTTGAACTCGACCCAATCGAAGAGGGATTGAGTTCCCAATCCACTGCTCATGGTTCTCATAATGGAGGAGGAGAGCGAGAGTTGAGTCTCCAATCCACTTCTCATGGTTCTCATAACCCTAAAAATGTCGAATAGAGTAAGAGAGCGAGAAGAAGAGATTAAAGATTAAAGTGAATAAAAATATAAAATTCATCTTTTAAAAAAACCCAAGAAACCAACTGCCATGATGGCCTATTGGTACCGGGTTCCCTTGTTAAAAGGTGGGCCTCGATCTTCGTGGAAGAGTCCCGGGATCAAGCTCTTCTCTTGTAAGGTAGTTGCGTTCAATGGGTTTTCCACCTGGTTCCCATCCTTGACTTCCTTTGGGGCGCTTGTCGTCTTTGTCAAAAAAAAAAAAAAAAAAACGTCTCTAGTCCAACACCTATCGATTTGGACACATTTTCAGAATTTTCTCTCCTAATTGACCTATGAATCCGACCAAAAAGTTAAAATCCCTCAAATAGTCCCTCTATTATGGTGGACTCGCACATTTAGTCCCTCTATTATTAATCACATCTTTCTTGTTACTTTATTTCTTAATTTCGGCTAATCAAGTCCCTCAGCCCAACTGCCGTCTGAATTACCTTTTTTGATATTGATGTGGCTTAAAAAAGTGATAAATTACTGTTCACATGTTATAAAAAAATAAAAAAGGTAGGGCCACGTCATCTCGGATCTAGGCATGGTATAACCCACATCCAAATCCCTTTTTTTTAACTCTCTCTCCCTAACCCCGATCCTCGACCATCACCCTTCTCCTCCACCTACCCTCACTCCGCACCATCACCAATTGAAGCTGAGACACTACCACCGTTCTGTCTTATCGGCCCGGGTGAAGCTCCCCTCTCGTACCTTCCTTCGCATGGAGCAATCGTGATTCCCTCGTTAGCGTACTTGTCAAGCATGCGATCTCTATCGAGACATGACATCGCTCGAAAAGTGCTCCCTCTCAAGTTCTCGGGTAAGTGGTCCTTATTTGGCATCGTGAAATACTTTGGTTTTTAGGGTTGTAATGTATGGAGTGCAACTGTGCTGGTAATTATTGTTATTGAGGAGGGACTGATAGGGTAAGCTGAACAATAATAGAGGGAGTGTTTAGGCAACATTAGGGCTTTGGTTAAGAGACATTATGGCTCTAGGTAGTGTTAATTAGGGCTTTGCTCATTATTAATTAGGGTAGGGATTTGCTTGGTGCTAATTAGGGATTTGATCAGTGTTAGTTGAATAATCAATTTCTGGTAAAATGGTGAATGAGTGGGTTTTAACACCATCATAGAGGGACTGATAGGGTGTAGTCCATAGATCAGAGGGAGTATCCAGGAGAGTACTACCAAGCAAATGTATTCTCTATGTTTTGATTTCTAATAATAAATTTCTTTTGATTGGTAGAGGGAGCATTTAGGAGATTACTATCAATCAATGTAGACCATGTGACAGAGGATTTAGGGTATTACTATCAATCAATTTACTCTCTTTGTTTTTATTGTTAATTATCAATTTATAATAATCAATATGTTTGTTTTGTTTGCTAGAATAAAATGATATTAGTGTTTGTTGTTAATATATATTATTGGGCATGTGTCAATGTTAATTAGGGTTAGGGCTTTGCTTGGTGCTAATTAGGGATTTGATCAGTGTTAGTTGAATAATCAATTTCTGGTAAAATGGTGAGTGAGTGGGTTTTAACACCATCATAGAAGGACTGATAGGGTGTAGTCCATAGATCAGAGGGAGTATCCAGGAGAGTACTACCAAGTAATGTATTCTCTATGTTTTAATTGCTAATAATAAATTTCTTTGATTGGTAGAGGGAGCATTTAGGAGATTACTATCAATTAATGTAGCCCATAGATCAAAGGATTTAGGGTATTACTATCAATCAATTTACTCTCTTTATTTTTATTGCTAATTATCAATTTATAACAATCAATTTGTTTGCTTTGTTCGCTAGAATAAAATGATATAAGTGTTTGTTGTTGTTGTTGTTGTTGTTGTTGTTGTTGTTGTTGTTTTATTTATTAAAGTGGATAAACCACATTCCTTTATTGAATGAGTAAATTTGATACAGTGTTGCTCTTAATCGAGCTCCCATCTAGTTCCCCGATTGGGGTTCGAGTGTTATATGCTAATACTCTCGTGATTGCTCCCGAGTGAAATGCCCTGACTCATCGTCAAAGGGTACTTGTCAATATATGAGTGTTTGTTGTCATATTAGTTGTCAATATATTAGTTGCTCTTAATATGAGTGTTTGTTGTCAATATATATTATTGGGCATGGGTCAATGTTAGTTCTTATTATTTATGCAGAGTAACATGGCTTCTTTGGATGAGTACATCCTTAAGTATCACCATGGAGAGGAGCTGGTAAAGGAAGGAGAGATTAAATATGTGAATGGGTCTGTGACTGAATTTGTGTTGATCCTGACAAGCTTTGTTATTGGGATATGTTAGGAGATGGACAAGAGTTAGGTTATGATATCAAGAAGTCTGTAAAACTATCCTATGTGGATGATTGTGGAACTTGTAAAATTATTTGTGATGATGGGTGTCACGCCCCGACCCGAATTCCGAGACCTCAAGCATCGCAGTAATGCATCGGGTACTCAAGTAGAGACAAGCTCAACTCAAATACAAGGCCTAAATGTGGATCAGCAGATAACAAAACATAAAATAAACTCAAGTCCCAAAGAACATAGAGTCATAGGGGTCCATAGGCCCTATACAAAATCTGGTCCCTACACCTGTCCCACATAAAAGAAACAACTCTCAAAGTAAATGACAGGGAGACCCTCAGACCTTGGATCTCCTAACGATCTCTCCACAGCACCAACCCCCTAAACGTCGGGATATGTAAAAGAGAGAAAGAACAAATGCGTGAGCTTTCGAATGGAAAGCCCAGTAAGCACCCTTGGGGGGTCACAAAGACATAATAAAACAATACGTCAGATAAAGGGATCAACCCCAAAAAAAAACGCAACCCTAGGAGTCTACCACAAACAAATCCAAAGGTACGACCCCTAATGACAGAAACCCTCAAGCTCTGTGATGAGTTTCAAAGAAAACTCAAGGTTACTCCCTTGGCCAAGATACCCAAATTTTACGCTACGTAACTATGACCTCTCTTGTCGCTCAATCTCCTGGCCGCAAGTCGGTAGTATCACCTCTCATACGCGTGCTGCCACGTGACATTATCCCCACTCGACAGTAAGACCACCGAGAATCGCCTCTCGCGCACCTGTAGCGTAAATGCCGTGGGGTCCCGGCCCCCTCGAATATTTCTATCTGAGCCCCCACACTCCACCCAGTCCGCAAAGAGGACCACAACAAACAGGGATACCAACATCCCGAAACAATTATACACGCTCAACAGGAATGAAAGCAAAAAGGATAACATGTATGAAACAACTATCAAGATAATAGAAAAGCCAAGAAAACTCCGAAGAGTAGATACTAGGCAAGTGTACTTACTTCTTTTTGTAACTATAAGTCCTCCTAGTCTTCTCTTGAATGCCTTAGGACTCCCTGAGAGTATCTGACATATAGAGTTTCTATTAGAGCCAAATTCTAATAAAACCCTAGGTTTCTAGATGCACATGCATAACTCTCGCTTTCGATGGGCTTCTGCCCCACTAAACGGGCCTCCAAGTCCATCATCTTGGTTACCGAACCATTTCCTACATTTCCAAATCTCTAGTTGACTTTCATCCCACTTTTGGTCAACTATAGTCAATCTTTGGTCACCTGGTCAACTTTACTTGTATCTATCGAAGTACGAACCTTAATTGGTTATACTTAGTCTACTGACCTCCCTGACCCCATTTATCGTGCTTTAAAGCCTCTTAGATTGAATCTAACCGCATAAGGCCAATTGGGTCCTCTCTTATGGATTAGTAAGCCCAATAGACTTGGCATGACCCACCACTATTTAATTTAAAAGGCCATCCACTATCCTAGCGGCCTCTCTTGGCTTAGTGGTTAGAGCTAGACTACGTTAGTTGGGGTGTTATGGGTTCGAATCTCACCCCTTGCATTAATCTTTTTTTTTTTATATATATTTTCTATTACTTGGTTCCACCAAGTTAGTTCTTCAGCTCAAATTGATTGGACCCAATCCCTTGGACCCCAATCATTTTAATTCAACTTGACTTAATCTGCTAATTCTTCTTGACTATCTTAGACCCCCCAACCTTGGGTCATTAACCTGAATCGACTTTCCCCTTTATCTACCGAATAATTAATTAAACTCCATTAATTAATTATCTTAACCGATTTTTTATTAATCACTCTAATTAAATTCATTAATCGAATTTAATCAACCTTAGTAGTGGTTTTATCAACCTATAAAAGAAATCAGTTAATCAGCCTAGGTATTATTCATTTAAATACCTAAATGTCCAACATCAATTAATCCATTGAATTAGATTCTCAACCAATCTAATTAGGCAAATAAATTGATTAATTCCCATGTATGTTCTTTTGATTAATAGTCACACTATATTAGATAAAAACTAATCTATTCTATTTTGTGAAATAAAACTCTAATATGTTAATTTATTTGATTAGAGAAAATTATCTTTTTATATATATATTATTATTATTTCTTTTTATTCCTTCTTCTCTACCGTCTCTCTTTCGATTTCTTCTCTCTCCTTCAACCCGATACCAAGCCCTCACCGGAGCTACAACGGCGAGCCTGTGAACCTCGAAAATTCTGCCTGCGCCGGAGTCGGCACCACCGGGAGACTCCACACGAGCCTAGCGTCTCCAGAAAGCTGCAACTCTCTCTCTCTCTTCTCGCTGGAGCTCACGGCCGAGCACTGCACCATCACCGATGAGCTCCTCTCCATGCATGCAAACTTCTCTAAACTACGCGGCAAGGTGACAGGAACTTACCGGTAAGGCTGGAAGACGCATTTGACCAAAGCACTACCGTAAGCCTCCCGGCTGCATCGCGGTGCACCCCCGTTTCTCCAACAAGCTCGGTCGCGCCCATCGTTCTGCACCTCCTTCACCTCGCTGACTCGGCCTCCTGCTCCGCCTGATAACAACCTCGACGGTCCCAAGACTCGACCGAGGACGCCAGAGTAACGATTCCCCACCAAGAACCTTCTCCAACTGGCTTACCTCACCGACGGAGTAGCTCTTCTATCGTGTTTCCGAGCTCAAACCAGAGCCAGGACCGTCCCTTTTATAGGACAGGGGAGGCGAGGCGACGTTGCTCGTCCCATCAAGGCGCCGTTGGCGTCGTCCGACCTTCACGCGTAACGGACTGCGAAGGTGGCGAGGCGCGCGGTGGCTGTTCCGCGGCTGGGGTAACGCACTACAGGAAATCTGGTGCTTTGCGGCGGTCATTTAGCGGCGGTTTTTCATAACCGCCGCTAATGTGAGTAATGGCGTCGGTTGATGCGGCGGTTTATATAACTGCCGCTAAATGCCTCATGTTTAAATTCCTAACTATTGACGGCGGTTTTGGGTAAACCCCACTACAACTTACATTTAGCGGCGGTTATTATATAACCGTCGCTAAAGCCATTATGTTTTCCACCACCCGACTTTCTCTTCCCTTCGCGGGAATTTCTTACTGATTACATTTAGCGGCGGTTTTTAGTAACCGCCGCTAAATGCCTTATGTTTTCCTGCGCGCGATTTTCTTTTTTTTCGCGCGAATTTCTTTCTGAAATATTCATCCGTGCCCTAATTTGGCGCCTCTCTCTCGATCTCCATCCGTGCCCTAAATCTATCGCCAAAACGTTTTGAAGTTCTTCTTCGGTCCCTACGCCGACGAAGTCAACCTATCTCAGGCGATCTCAAGCCCACCTCCGTCCCGCTCTTGCTCCCGACGATCTCAGTCCTCTTGGTGAGGGCAGCTTGGCAAGGTGAAACTTGCTCACCAATCTCGATCTCCAGTTGTGCCCTAATTTTATTTCTTATTTTTGTGTAGATTAAGAGGGAGATTGAGACTTTGAAGATCTTGAAGGACCCCACCGTTGTTCGATTATATGAGGTTCGACTTCTTTCTCCTTCCTTAATATTATCTATAAATCTCCACTCTTTATTTCTGTCCATGTTTTTTTGGGTTTTTAATAATTTTCCATGGTGGCCAATATTTGGGGAGGAAAAATATCAAAAGAGAGAATTTTCTAAATAAGATAAAACCCAATGATGAGAGTTAGTTAAGAGTGATGTTTCTTCCATTGATCTGTCCCTCTCTTGATAAGTTTATGGGTTAGAATTAATGAAGATGACCTTTCAGAGTTTTATTTCATTATATATGTTTATTTATTAATTTTTGATTTCTAATCAATGTGTTGTACATATAAGGGAATTGGAGGACATGCAATTAAGAAATTGGAGGACACTACAAATTTTGAATTTTGGTTACTTTGTTTCTTGTTGAGATTTGTGAATTCATGGTTTTACAGGACTTTGTTATTGAATGAAGCATACTAGTTGCTTATTCTCTAATATTTTTTTCTCTATTTTGGTATTTACCAGAGCACTGCCATGACTTTCTATATATAATTTCATCAATGCATATTTATAGAGTGTGACTAGCTTCAACCAAAAAATGCATGTTAGTGGATTCAATTGTCCTGTTTGCTTGACTTGCACTGGCTTTATTACAGATTTTTTTGTTTGCAACATGCTTCAGTCAACCTTACTTGCAAAACCCTGATATCCCCCCACTTTTGTTGGTTTTTTTATGTGTATTGAGCCATGGTTTTTCTCATTATTTTTCTTTATTTAGTACAAAGATCTCATATAGGTAAACGGCGTAAAGAACCACATTATTAATTTTGATTTGTTCTGTAATGTGTTTGCAACTGCTATAGTCCATTGCTTGATTATGTGACACTTGGCACAAAATGCAGTTTTTATGCCAAAGTCCACATTAGTTGGTTAAAGCATTAGTTTTTATGCGGTTGGCAGCCTGTCTCTTTGACAGATTTGATTACTCTTGCCTTTGTAATGTTCTTAGAATCTTTTGAGTTACCAATCCCAGTTCATGTTTCTGTTACTTATAATAATATTGTGTAAAATTTTAGATATTCATTCCTTGTTTTTGTTTCTTTGACTGATTGATATCTACATTTGGGGTTTGTAGCACTGCCCGTTGAGCAGCTTCAACTCACCCTTCTGGAAAATCAACTCAGTATCACCTGTCTGGAACAACAAATCATCCCTCACTGTCAGTTCTGGAACAACAATTTTTATTATGTTGATGTTGCTAAGGAAATTCTTGTATTTTTTATAATATGTATATTTTTATTCATTTTCAGCATGTGGTCAAATTTTCTTTTAGAAGTTGTATTTTTATTCTAAGTTGTACTTTTATTCTTGGTTCAAGGATTTGAATCTTTGTGTATAACCATTAAAACAACGATTTGATTGGCTTTTTTCTTTATTCTCTACTTTCTATGGTGTTTCAGGGGTTTATCGGTGCAGCTCGTTTCTAAAGAAGCGCTCGGAGTTTCAGGTGAACTGATTTGTTTGATTTCATTAAGAATTTGTTTTCTTTTTTTTTTGCTTTTATTTTTTTTGGGAATGATGTGAATGAATGAATGAGAGGTAGTGAGAGAGAGGAAAAGGTTTGGTTATATATACATATATGTCATATTCCATGATTAATGCATGAATGAATGTATGTCACCTCCATTTGAACAATGACATGAACTAGACCATCACAATTAAATTCAATGTGAAAGATGCATGAGAGGACCACCATAGCATAGCATAGCATGTGGTGTGTGACAATTCTATCTTTAATGACAATGTCTCATTGTCTATTGTTTATTGTCTCTTTATATGGTTATGGGTATATTCATGGTTATGTTTATAATTAAGACATTGGAAATTTTTTTTTTCTTTGGTTAAAATGGATGAACAACGCTTCATTAAAAATTAAGTTGATGTTTAGACCTTGGAAGTAATTGGAGATTTTTAACTCATGTGAATGTATTATGGTTATGATCGGTTTTATATGTGAAGGAATTGGAGTTTGACCTGCATTCAACTTATCATGGATTTGTCCTAAACCTTCCTAACTATTTTAGTTTGTATGTGTGTTGTGTGTTTATAGGAAAACATGCTTACAAGCAAGGTATGTATATATAGTTGTCAAAATGGTGGTCAGTAAAAGACTTGATTCTACATTAGAAAACCCATGAAAAACACTTTCTTTCTGGTCAGCTACCAAGCTCATTTATGTGCTGCATTAATCCTTGGTGGAGTTGATGTTACAGGACCACATCTTCATACAGTGAGTTGAAACTTCCAGACACTTTGAAATTCATTGTCTATGGCATGCATACTTTTTTGTATTGCTGAATAATTGCCATGTAGGTCTATCCTTAGGGTTCTACTGATACGCTTCCATTTGCAACAATGGGCTCTGGATCTCTAGCTGCAATGTCTGTATTTGAGTCAATATTCAAGGAAGGCCTTTCTGTAAGTTTGTTGCATTTTATTGTTAACTTTTATTGATGTTATGCAATGTCGAAATGCGCTGAATAATTTAATGGGCCATGTACTATTTTGCAGACAGGTAATTGCTGTTGTTTATTTCAGGAAATAAGAGCTGCTTTGGCTGCAGCTAGGGGCTGTGATGTTGCCTGGAGAGGAGAAGGGAATAATGTGGTTCACGCAGCAGTTGAAGCCTCTGCTGCAAATTCTGAAAGTCTGATATGTTACTGTTTTTGATTGATCATTTCCTTGTGGGTATACCTTTAAGTAATCGGGGCTGACTTTTTATAGGTAAAAGGACAACTGAAGCTTTTTCAGAGATTTCCAAAACTCAGAGCATCTTGAATGATGATAGAGTGCAAATGCCATCCGCAATGCCTGAAAATCAACAGGAACAGGCTTCCACTGCTTGCATTCTGTCATCAGGTATACTATCAGAAATTGCTAGGCCCATCCGAAGCTTTTTCTTTAAGACCTCCTTTCTTCTCATAGTTTGTCATCAGGTGCTAATCTACTAAATGAGTGCTATTGCTTTTCACAATAAGATAGATTACAGAATGTTTGGGGCGGGATGTTGTTTTAATATTGTGTATAATATTGAATAGGTCATACCAATGTATGTTCTATTGTTGTCTAATTAAATATTTACTGTTTTAGACCGCCAAGTTTTGGATGAGCTGGAGAAAAGCTCTCACACAGTCAAAGCTGCAAACAATATTGCTCAAGGTTATGAGGCATTATCTGCTATTCTGCTTCCTCTGAAAACTTGGTCTAATGGATCTCCAAGTTCGTTGAGGTAAAACGCAATTTGTAATATGAAATGTATTTAGTGATGAATGTTTGAATAATTATTGTTGCATGTGTTTTTGGAAAGGGAATGATATCTATTACCGGATGAGTCCTGTTGGGTTTTAAGTAGTCGCCAAGGGTAGATTAATTATAAAGCAAGGGGGCTCAACAAAACCGTTAAGTAGAAATATGTGTGGGCTCTATGATTTGCATTGCTAGGTTATCTTCTTGACTGTTTGATTCACAGAAGCTACAGATTGCAGAAGTTGTCATTGGATTCCAAGAAGAAGACTCATGATGCGCCTGAAGTCACCAAGAAGGTTGTTGTCTGGTTTATGGAGTAGTTTCTTATGTAGGAGTAGTAGCTTAACCCTTATATCTTTGTTAGCTTGTAAGATGGAAGATAAAGGGTTGGTGCTGATGATATAGAATGCTATTTGGTTTTGCAGGCTAGTGCTGATGGTGGAGAAGTGCCCAGCATACAGAACCCATCCAGTGAGAGGTCCGTGACCCCTCTACTTCAGGATTGCATGGATCAAAGCATGTGGTATCCATCTACAGCTTATTATTATGGAGGTGAGATTTTTGTATGCTCAGTCTTTGGATTTTGTATGGTAGAAGTCACCACTTTTGTAATGACTCGTGATTAATTGTTAGAGGAGCACCCCTTTTAGTTTTTCAAGATTGCATTTGCTTCTATGTGAGCAATAGAAAAATCTACTCATGCACTTATCTACTCAATTCATTTTTTCAGGTGAAAGATCCACCTATGAATTCCAGAAATTTCTCATTTCCTGAGAAAAGAAAAGAAACTCATTAACTTATTTTTTTATCTGGTGTTCTAACTTGAATGCATCAATAAAAACATGCTCCTCCTCCTGCAGGTCCTTTGGCTTATGTGCTATATTTTCTCCTCATGACACAGTGGAAGTGATGGTTTGCATGGTTATGTTCCTCCCCTTGAATATGCTGTTAAATAACTTGGTATTACACAACATCATGTTGTATTGAATTATGTTCAAAATTATATTTTATCTTTCTTAAAGATCTTCTATATACAGAAAGCTTTTATGGAAAAATTTACTGACTGAAAATCCTGGATTGTCATGTCAACAGGTGCAGCAATTGTCCTCAAGGCAAGTTGTCTCATTTTATTTGATGGTGGCTATGGTATTTCTTAACAGTGTCACCTACTTTCATCCTATTTGATTGGGTTTTCTTTGTGAAATTTGTTGGCAGTGTTGGATACAAATATAAAATCTTGCATTAGAGGTGTGGTATTGACATCACCTGCCATACAAGTTCAGCCATCGATCCCACCCTCTAGAATTGGTATGTATATCAGTTTACCATAAAAACAATGTGTTTGTATATTGTAGTAGTATGTTGAACCACCTTTTGATGAGATATTGTGTCCAGTGGCAGGTGGTGCATGAAGAAGCTGAGCGAGGCACGAAACAAAAAAGAATCTGCATCAATTATAGAACTCAGTAATAAGCTATCACTGATTGTAAAACTATACTGTTTATAAGTTACCTGATGTCCCCGTAAACCATATATTTCTTGTATCTTCTAACAATGACTATAGGTGATTATCAACCTTGAGTGATGTAAAAGTAAAACTGTACCATATTTATAATTATATTTTTATTATTTTCAACTTTGACCTGGAGCTCAATGGTTTTGAATTTTTATTATTGTATAAAAAATCAGGTTAGTAATAAATAATAAATAAAATATAAAAATATAAAAAATCTTGAAAATTGTAAAAAATATAAAATAAAATATAAAATATAAAATATTCTGTAAATTGGCTCACAATTCGCGGCGGTTATAACCGCCGCAACATGTCAGGGTTTATAAAAATTTAAAATTTAAAAAATGGCATACTATTGGTTAGCGGCGGTTTGAACCGCCGCTAACTGTTTTATCGAAGTTTTTTCGACAGGTTGAGAACCGCCTCAAATGGGAAGTCCCCACGCGTCGTCTTCATTTTGCGGCTGTTGTTGCGGCGGTTTTAAACCGTCGTTAACTAGCGTAGGCTATTAACGGCGGTTATACCGGCGGTTTACAATAACCGCCGCTAAATGCTCTCGCGACGCTCGTCATAGCAGCGGTTCAAAAACCGCCGTTGATACATTTAGCGGCGGTTATAAACCGCCGCTAAATGTGTTTAAAACCGCCGCTAATGACTCGTGATGTTGTAGTGACGGTGGCTTGCCTCGTGATCAGGCTTCCCAGATGGACAGTGAGGATCGCTTGATCCATTTCAACGGCTCCGATTAAACCGTTGAGTCTCGGATCAAGCACATCATAGACCAACGGCTGAGATCGCATCGCGTTCAACGGCTTGATTTCAAAACAATATCTCTAGCTTGTGACCCCTCGCCAGATGGATGGTTACCATACGTTTATGAACCGTGAGGTCATCTCCACCATCACATCCATCTTCGCCTCGGATCCAAACACGATGAGATAGATTTAATCTAAGCTTGCCACGTGGCTTAATGGACACCATTATAGCTCCTTGCGATCAACACCATTCTGAGATCTTTTAATCTCAGCCGTTGCTTCCCTTCTATAAGGGTTTTCTCTGGATAAATTATCCAGAGATCCCTGTAATTTTTTTAGGTTACAGTTTAGTCCAATTCCTGAGAGAGAGGACTATTTCCTTTCAGTCCTTGAGATTTATGTTATTTACCTTTTAATCCAACCACTGTGAGAGAGACTAAATTTCCTCTTGGTCCCTGAACCTTCTTAAAATTGCCAAGAGGTCCTCCGGCCTCTCTACTATCCCTAATTAGGGTTTTATACCTTTTACCCATTATTTTCCTTTCTTTATTCAATCCCTAAATACTTGGAAAATTTATTTATAAATTCTAAGAAATTAAAGCACTTTATTTCGAAGAATCCTTGGATTTTACAATAGGGCCATTACATGTATGGTTGACTAATTGATGAGACATAGAGTACTGGATATTTATGTGCAGTGTCTAGATGTCAAGCATGACGTGACACTACCAGAAGCCTTGTTGTCTAATTCTGAGGATGTGGAGTGGGAAAGAAGACAAGCATCTAGGGATATTGTGGAGTTGGATGCAATGGAAGGAATTATGGGTGATAATGATGACAGACCTGACAGACCAAGAGAAAAAGAGGTACAACCAGCTAGGGATAATTTGGATTTAGATGAAAGACTAGGAGAAGCAGTTAGGGATATTGTGAATCAGGATAATACAAGTGATGACAGTAGTGATTCAGGTAAAGATGATGAGGAAATAGTGGCAGATGTTTCATTCATTAACCATAATTCAGACATTGATAATAAAAGAGAGGAAGCTAGGGATAAGATAAGGAGATTTGTGCAATTGAGTAGGATGCTGATGAAGGTGATGATACTGATGCAAATTCCCCTGGTGAGATTGATGCAAATAAACCTCCTATAGCCAATGCAGGACCTAGCATTGAGACCAGGAAAGTACCTGGGTATGAGAGTGAGTATATTGACTCATCTGATCCTAACAGCTGTGATGATACTAGTGATGGGTCCATGCTGATGATGCACAAAGGCACAAGTCCAGTAGGAAAAACTATGACCATAATTCTCAATTGAATGACTTCTGTCTAGACCTTATGTTTGATGACCTTAAGATGTTTAAGAAGGAGCTTGTACACTTCTCAATCAGAAAAGAGTTTGAATCATGTATGTTAAAAATGATGCATTAAGAGTAAGGACCAGATGCTCTGGGAAAGGCTGCAAGTGGGTTATTCTGTGTTCTTAGTGTAGTGGGAAAAAATTTGTTGTGAAATACTACCAGCTAGAGCACTCTTGTCTTCTTGGAACCACTAGGAATAGAAGGGTATCAACCCAGGTTATTGCTAATAGGTTTAGGGATGTGATGTGTTCTGTGTTATCCATTAAGTCCACCTAGTTGAAGGCAGTGGTGAGAAAATAGTTGGGGGTCTTTATTACAAAGAAGGTATACAGGAATACCAGGGCCTTGGTGCTTAGGAAAATTGAACAGCAGTTCAAGGAGGATTTTAAGGTGCTGAACAATTATGCAATGGAAATGAAGTCAACGAATTCAGGCATCAATATTTTCATTTTATCTGAATGACATATACCATGTGAGATTCCTATGTTTAAGAGGATGTATATATGTCTGGCAGCAGTCAGGGAAGGGTTCATCACAAGTTCCAGGAGAATCGTAGGTATTGATGGATATTTTTTAAAGGGTTCAGTGAAAGGCTAGGTACTGGTTGCAATAGGGAGGGATGAAAATAACTAGATGTACCCTATGGCCTGGGCTGTTGTGGAAAAGGAGACAAGTGAAACTTGACTATTTTTTATTGATCTTCTTAGTGCTGATCTTCTCATGGGGGATGGACTTGGATGGGCATTAATAAGTGACATGCAGAAGGTATTATGCTCCCTTTTAACTTTTTGAGTAATTTTCAACTTGATAAGAACTTTAGTGTAATTTAGTACTGACCTTGATGTTGATGCACGGTTTACAACATACAATAAATGAGCTGCTACCACATATTGAGCATAGAATGTGTGCTAGACACATTTATGCAAGGTGGGGAAAAATTCATCTAGGGAAAGATCTCCAAATTCAATTATGGAATATTGCAAGATTGACAAGTGTAATGCCCCAAAATTTTTCAATGTTAAATTTGAAATTTTCTGGAAAATCCAACAAGTTTAATTTTATTGAAAATGAATTTATTTTTGGTAAAACTAAAATTTGGAGAAAACCGGGAGTTAATGGGTCTAAACTCCAGCCTCACAAGTAATTGGGCCAGTGAAGGACATGTTGAGCCGGGCCAATTAGGATTAGTTCCGATTTAATTAATTTAAGAAATTACTAAGTTTTAATGAAATTCGAATATTTGGTTGGCGATACGAGACAAAATGCGGGTCCCGACAAAGTAGATCGGGTCGAGCCAAAAAGCCAAAAGTAATGGACCCGGTCGGTTTTGAATGATGGCCCGTATCCCATAATATTTAATTGTAATATCTTGTGAGTTGTTAAAATAATATAATAAACTAGATGACAATAATAAAATCTAATAAAATATATAAACCTAGCTTTTATTGAAATTCAGTGATAAAAGTATTAGAAAGGAGTTTAAATTAGATGGGGTTAGTTTTAATGTAATCAAAATTAAGAAAACATTTAACTTAACTTTAATTAATTAAGAATTGAATAAAGGGAGAGAGAGAGGAGCCAACCATCTCTCTCCCCCTTTCTCTGTTCCTTTCACGCGAGAGAGAGAAGCGGAGAGCTGTGCGCGATGGGAATCCACGAGAAATCTGGATCTGGTCTCCCATTCCTCTCGTGGGGGTACAGTTGCCCCGTGAAGCCACAAGGGATTCAAGGGGATTTAGTAGAGAAGATGCATCTCTCTCTTACACTATCTGTTCTACTTTCCTCCAACCCGAGCTCTACCCATTTACACTTCTCCCGCTTGACCTCGGCGCTGACGAGCAGACCTCCACCCCGGCGAACATTAGGCGATTGCGACGCCGCAACTGGCCGGGGTTTGATCGCGCCCAGCAGTAGTAGCGCCTCTTGCTGCCTGACGCACGCCCCTGCGCCGCCAGAAACCACGCGCCAACATTGCTTGCTCCTTCTGTCGGCGAGCCACACCACTGTCTCTGACCAAGTGACAGGCCGGGCTCCGCCTGATCCGCATGTTTCTACCCCTATTCGCCCGCCACCGGCAAACTGCAGTGAGGAGCCCCAATGTTCCCTCTCCCTATCCCTGCGTCTTTGTTCTGGTGGTAGCAAATTTGCCCTACGTGAAAGGACCGAAGCTGTTCTCGAACGCAGTGTAGGATCTAAATGTGGCTTAGAATTTTGGATGAATGCTTTGAAGTGTTAATTAGGAATTTCTACTGAATTTGGAACTCTGTCTAATGGATAAAAAGGACTTTCTGTGAATGTTAATTAGAGGATTAGTGGGGTAAATTAAGAGTAATGTGATGGTCGGTAGAAGTATAAATTGAAGGCATGAATTGATTGTGTTGTATGTGTGTATGTTTGTATGATTTTCGGGGCCCTCCAAATAGAGGAGGTGCTGCCGAATTTTCTTAGAAAACCTTATGAAATTATGATTGATTGAATCCCCATAATCATACTTAGTATTTAGTTTCATGTAAGGGGTATGCTTGAAGGTTTTTTTAGAACTAAAGTTCTTATTGGACAATTCCGTATTTTAAATTTTATGGAAATACGAAGATCACGATCGACACATAATCACCCTCTAGAAATATGCTATAATTCTTAAGGTTAGACTACAACAACAACAACAACTAAGCCTTAATCCCATACTAGATGGGGTCGGCTATATGGATTCTCTGTTGTCATGTCGCTCTCAAATATGAAATAAAAATAAAATAAAATGAAGTGAAATTAAATAAACGGAAATAAAATGAAATAAATTGAAATATAGTGAAATAAAATGAAAAATGAAAATACATAAATAAATAATAATAACAACAAATAATTCTATGAGAGATTAGGATGTTAGAAGCAGAACAATATCCCTACAAACAAAGCTAAGCTAATTAATGAAGGAAACCTTTTAGCCGACTTATCGGTAATTCTTAAGGTTAGACTAAGTTAAAGAAAAGTTAAGCCTCTTAAATTTGACAATTCGTATTTGTAAATTATTGGAGATACAAATTTCAAGTTAAGAGAAATTAAACCTTACTTAGATTTATGAAATCATCGTGACTCTAATTTAATTTAATTATAGTATAAATTAAGAATACGATTCTTGAATTCTTATGAATTATAGAAATATGTATTAGATTTTAGCGAAGAATCATGTTTAAATATTTTAATGAGTATCGTATTCTATCGAGTGTAAGTAGAGTACGAGTTGAGAATACAGTTCTCGATTCATAACTCCGTATTATGATTACTAGGAATAAAGGAGGAAAGACCCTCTAGAATAAATACAAGTATGTTAATTGCAATTCTTATACTTTTATAGGATGAGGCTAATAGAGGATCACACGGGAGGATCCGGTCAAGTTTAAATAACGAAGGACCAAAGGTGAGTGATTTCACTATACATTGGTATGTTTTTTTTTTTTAATGATCGGATTTGATCGTCGGGTTTGTTTATCCGAATTTTTATGAGTTTTATATTGAAGTTTGTGCAATGTCGCTGGTTTGATATTATGATCATATTACTAGCGTCTTCATTGTTTATTACATGTATTGTAAATGAAAATATATGTGAACAGACGAAATGAAGAATGAGAATATGATAGAGACAAAGAGATATTTCAATTATTGACAAACATGCACATTAATTAAGATAAGCAGGTTTATACCAGAGGGTTGTCGGGGACAGAGATACGTTCCGCTTGGGACTTGTCTGGTATCATACCTGGGCATTGAGATGGGACAGGCCACCAGATTAGTCCTACGATTCTGTGGGATCACAGTTCGTAGAGACGGCCACCAGATCTAACCTACGTTTCTGTGGGAGCACAACAGAGAGACATGTTTTTACTGGGGACGTATCTCACGATTCCGTGGGAGCACAGGCTCGTGAGAGACCGATTTACTAAGTTAGACCCACGACTCGCTGGAGCACGTGGAGACCGATTCCAGATTAGACTTACGGTTCTGTGGGAGCACATTCCGTAGAGACCAGATTTCTTGACATTGAAATCATGATTTCATATTAAATTGTTATGTTATTAAACCCCCAAAATTGTGAGTTGTCACACCTAGAGGCTAGGGTAATGATTACATTGCTAAAATAATTGTAAGATCATGCTTATATTCTTTTGTTGACATTGAGGTTTTCATGTTTTGGATTTATCCGAGTTTCATATGCTTTTAGCATGTTAATTGACTGTGAGATAATGCATATGAATTGATTAGCATTATTTCGATACTATTTTATTTGATATTATAGATGTACCTTGTATAGTGATTCTCACTCAAGTGAAATGTGCAGGTAAACGAGATTAGTTCTCCTGTAGATGGCTCTGACTTAGCAGAAGAGGATAGCTTGTTTTTATTTAATGTATAGAATTTTAGAACGCTTCCGCAAGATTTGTAAACCTTGTATAAGATTTTAAATACTTTGTTTATTAATTATGTTTATTTAGTTAATTATTAGTGGCATATGGTTTACATTACATAGCTTATGGGTTGGGTGCACTCCCGGCCCGCTGGTGTGACATTCTGTCCATGTGTCGGGATAGGGTGTTACATTTAGTCCACCCAGATTGGAGAAGCAACTAGACAAGATGAGGGAACTAAAGGGAGGCGTGCAAGCTGTGGATGTATTATTGAAAAGATGACCAATTTCAGGTTGGTGTTTGGTATGCTTTAATGACATAGTTGAATGTGATGTAATTGATAATAATATGTGTGAAACATTTAACGGGGTAATCCTAGAGTCTAGGAGCAAGCCAATTATAGCAATGCTTGAGGATATTAGACAGTATGTAATGACTAGGATAGTAGTGAAAAAAGAAAATGCTATGAAGTGGAAACATGCATGTGGCCCTAATGTTGTTGCCACAATAGAGAAAGAGGATGAGAAGTTTGAAATGGCATGTGGTGTGGAATGGTGGAGCAAGCCATGAGGTCTTTCAAGGTGATTTGGTGCAACATGTTAGGGAGGGGCATGTGGTTGTCCTAGCAAGCCATGGTTGCTCATGTGGGAGATGGGAGAAGAGTGGCATCCCATTTGGACATTCCATGGCTTCAATCCAATTCAGTAGGGAAAACCCACTTCAATATGTATCTGAATGGCTTACAAAAGAGAAATACCTGAGAGCATATAGTTTCCTGGCAGGGATTATTAGCCAATAAGTGATGAGGGACCAATGCTACCACCAGTGGTGAAGAAAATGCCTAGAAGACCTGTGAAGAAAAGAAGGAGGGAGGTACTTGAGGAGAGAACAATAGTAAATCTATGTTGTCCAGACATGAGAGGATCTTCAAGTGTAGTATTTGCCACCAAGAAGGTCACAACAAATTAAGATGTCCAAGAAAAACAAATAATGTGAGTTCTCTTTATGTCTGTTTTAATGTGCTACTTAATTATGATGAAACTTAATTTGTTGTCTCTATGTAGGCACCAAATACCAACCCATAGGATGAGACAGGGCCAACACTTGATCATGTCAATGTTGTTTCAAGTAGTCAAAGGCAAAAGATGGAAGGAAAAACATTAAAAGGGAAGGAAAAAAACTGTTGGTACCCAAGGCTCACTGAAAGTCATCAAGGTAAGAATTAATTCATGCAGTAATTTGTTGTACTTTGTTACATGCAAAGTGTTTAAGACATTATCATTGACATTGTAGGGTGCTTGCATTGATGGGGTTAAAGGGAAGCTCCCCATCATGCTTCATTCATCACTGTTACTGAATTAAGGGCTTGTTTGGTATGTAGCAAAGTAATAACTTTGCAGGGAAAGTAAAGGCCGTGAAATACTTTCACATGTTTGGTATTAAAATAAACCATGTAAAGTAATGGTTAACTTGTAATTACTTTCCCTTTGACCAAGGAAAGTGTTTCATAGGGGTGAGGGTGTGAAAAGGATTACAAAGTTGCTGTGAAAATATAGGACATGTAAAATTTCAATTTTGCCCATCTATTAACTAATTATTTCTTCTCTCGTCCTATCTTTCTTTTGAGAACCCTAAACCCGTATATAAAATTTGACTTATATAAAATCCAATTTTACTAACTAGAGTAATAAAATCATAAATAATTTCAAAATTTCTTAATTTCTTATTAGACATAGATAAATATAATTTATAAAAAGAAGATGGTATTTTTGTGTTATACTTCTCTTTTTAAATTTCTTTTATAAATTATTCAAAACTTTTGATTGAAAGAACTAACTCAATGGGTGACAAGTAAAACAAAAATAAAAGAGGTGGTTATGGGGTATTATTGAAAACGAAGGGATGACAAGTGATTTGGCTATATTTCAGGCGGTGGTAAGTAATAAAAAACCTTTATATAAAACTCAATTTTATTAACTAGAGTAATCAAGGGCAAAATTGAGAATAAACATTACTTTGCATGGAGAGCCTATTAATACCAGATGGATAAATTAACTTTGCATGCATTTCAATTACAGTTTTTATTGGGCATAACAAACATTGAAATTCTTTCCCTGCAAAGCACCAAACGGGACATAAATGTAATGCGATTCTCTCCATAACTTCCACTAGCATTAACATTTTTCTTACTGACACATAACAATTAAGATGTTTGGTGTTTGTGATGGCCAGCAATGGAAGAGCAGGAGGCTTATTGCACAGTAAAAGAAGAATAGGGCACCACGTGAGCAGACCTTGACAACGGATGTTGATACAGCTACTTCACAGGCTTGTTTAGATTTCCTGACACAAGCCTCTGCTACAACTGAAGGAAGGAATTGACTTTGGGCATGGGAGTGTTTGTATGGCTTATTGGATGTTATTAACATGAGTTGCTTTTTTTTATATTTTTTTATTTATTTATTTTGGGAGTTTGGATTGTCCTATGTAAATTGGATGTCAAAGTGGAGTTCTTTTGTGTCAATGTGTGGAGATTGCAACACCAATTGCAAGAACAAAGTGGAGTTTATTTCTGATACATTATGGTGTCTATTTTGGAACAACATTATGGTGTTTTTTTTGTTTAATGTGAAAACAATTTCTGTGAAACCAAAACAAAGGCTTTTGATTGATGATACGAAAGGTTGCACGGATGAATTATGCTGTCTGTTTTGGAACAACATTATGGTGTTTTTTTTTATGTGAAAACAATTTCTGTGAAACCAAAACAAAGGCTTTTGATTGATGAATCAAAATACAACCACTGCTCTGTTGAAACAAATACCAATCCATGCAAGATATTACAAAGAAACAGAACCAAAAGCTTTAAGATTATTCGATGGACTATTGCTAGATGCTCAGGAGAGGTCTTCGTGATGCTCGATGCTCCGCAGATTCTCTGCCCTATATCGGAGTACTACTATATCGTTGGGGAGGTCCTGGTGATGGACAACGGGGAGGAGATGGCAGCGTCATTGGTAAATATTTGGCAAAACAGAGGTGGGAGCGTCACCGGGCTCGATAGGATAGAACGACAGCCGGGCGCCTCACGCCTGATGGTGCGTGAGTGGGGGTAGGGGAGAAGAAAGATGATGGTCATGGATCAGGGTTGGGCGAGCGAGTTAAAAAAACGGATTTGGATGTGGGTTATACCACGTTCGGATTCGAGATGACGTGGCCCTGCCTTTTTGTTTTTTTAATAACATATGAACAGTAATTTATCAATTTTAAGCCATATTAGCATCAAAAACGGTAATCCAAACGACAGTTGGGCGGAGGGACTAGATTAGCCAAAATTAAGAAATAAAGGTACAAAAAAGACGTGATTATTAATAGAGGGACTAAATGGGCGAGTCCACCATACTAGAGGGATTATTTGAGGGATTTTACCAAAATAAATATTGATATTGTAGAGTTAATATGCAGAAGCAACAATATCCAACCACAAAAATCATAACCAAACAAGAAGACACCAAATTTATGTGAAAAACCCTTTCGGGAAAAACCACAGGTGGCGGCAAACAAGAAATCCACTATGAAGAAGAAGAATACAAGATAGGAGCCAACAAATAGAGGAGAGGCTTCAAATCCCCTTACAAATCTCACACTATTAGATGGGATCAAACTCTCCTCTTTCTCCTCTCTCAAACCCTAACTTTCATAAAGTAAAACAAAACTCTCATACCCAGGGTCGGATTAGATTTGGGGCTTATTTGCAAAGGTTTGCATAAAACCCCCTAAGGTTTTAGAATATTGCAAACAACCCCAAATTCAACCTATAACATGTTTAGCCAACATTTTACACTACATATGGACATATGCCTCATGTATTTGACTTAAATGAGGTATCCCATAAAAATTGACATAAACATGGTGAGATCGGACCCGATTTCACAATTCTCCACCTCGGTGACGATTGAACTATAAAACAAACACATCACCTAACATGATGTCAAAAGCTCAATCTCTAAAGATTCTTCTCCAAATGAATATCAATCAATATACTCACTGCCTCCAAGCTCCTCATGGAGCTAACTTGGGCAAACTTGAATACTAACCAAGTCCAAGTAATGCTTGACCTTAGTACTCGGGATCACCTTGGTTAACATGTCCATCGGGTTGTATTTTGTGCTAATCTTCTCTACAAAGAGTATCTTCGTCTTTACATGATGTCGAATGAAGAAGTTAGGCACGACATTATGCTTGGTCCTCTCGTGATACTTCTCATCTTCAGCATGATATAGCACACTTTGATTATCACAAAAAACAACACGATCAACTTGCTTCACATCCAAATCACTAAGAAGCCCATGTAACCAAATAGCTTCCTCCACATAAAGCAACGGTTGGTTGCAAAGTCGCCTTCCAACTAATGCAAGAGTCACAAAGATGATATACATTACCGGTGATAGAACGCCCCTCATCAAGATCCCCGCAAAATCTGAATCAGATTAACCAATAACCTGTTCCGCATTTACTGCCCTCTGATCAAACATCAAACCATAGTTGCTTATGCTACGGAGGTACCAAAGTATCCACTGTACTGCTTTCCAGTGCTCTTTGCCTGGCCTTGACATGAAATGGCTCACCACACTAACTGCATGTGCAATATTAGGACACGTACAAACCATGACATATCAAACTTCCAACTGCGCAATCATAAGGAAACATTTGCTCCTCCTCCTTTGTATCCAATGACCTTGATGAAGTGGACAAATTGAACTGGGCTACCAATGGAGTAGAAACTGGTTTTACCTATGATATGCTGAACCTAATCAGAACCTTCTCAATATACTGACTCTGTTAAGGCCAAAGTCTGCCTTGAACTTTGTTACGATGAATATCCATTCCCAATAATCTGTTAGCCGCACTAAAATCTTTCATCTCAAATTCACTTCTAAGAATGGTCTTTACCTCCTTAATTGCAGAATGGCTCTTTCCAGCAATAAGGATGTAATCAACATAAAGCAACATATACACCCTTGAGCCATCCGGATAATATTCACGAAATGCACAAGCATCATACGGACTCCTCTCAAATCCATGGTCAGCAGCATATAAGCATCAAAACCGATGGTACCACCGCTTGGGATTGTTTTAAGCCATATAATGACCTTTTAAGCAAACAAACATGATCTTCTTTTACCTTTGACCATAAAGCCTTTTGTCATGCTTACATGTAGATCTCCTCCTCAAGATCACCATGAAGAAAAGCAGTCTTCACATCCATTTGCTCCAGCTCCAAATCAAACAGAGCAACCATAACTAACAAGGTCCGAATCCAAGTATGCTTTACAACTGGGGAGAACACCTAATAGTAATCGATCCCTTCTTTATGACTGAAGCCTTTTGCCACCAATCTTGCCTTGTACTTCAGAGTATCAACTCCTGGAGATGCCTCCTTGAGTTTGTAGACTCATTTGCAACCAACAATTTTCCACCCTTTAGGTAGCAATACCAAATCCCAAGTGTGGTTCTTCTCTAATGATTCTATCTCACCTGTCAGAACCTGGATCCAACTAGTTGCTTGAGAACTCACAAGTGCCTCGCGATATGTGCTAGGCTCATTATACACAATATCCTCAGCAACTGTCAAAGCAAAAACAACTATACCTCTACCTCTCGTTACTGGTGTGACCTAATCTCCATAGCGTTGTGGTGGCCTCCTCTGTTGTCACAGACAAGATGCTATAGGAGAATCTGAAGTCTCTAAAGCTCCACCTGAAACTGCATCATCTGACTGACTTCCAAATGCATCTGACTCAAGTGTCGTCTCATGTATGTCACTCTGAATATCAAGTGCTGAATCTGACAACACTTGTTGCTGTTGAGTGTCAACTATAGTAGACCCGGTCATTGGAGTCTCCACATCAAATATTACCCTCTGTGCTACCCGCTCTACCTTAGAACCACAATTTGTAAAAGCTTCATCTGAAGTGGAAGCTTTTCCCAATTATCAACATGCTGGAGTAATGCCATCTCATCGAAGGTCACATCTCTACTGACGATCACCTTTGGGGGTGTTGAATCTTTACACTACAAGCGGTACCCCTTGACTCCATCACCATAACCAAGAAAGATACACTTCACCGCTCGAGGCTCTAACTTGTCTTGACGAATATGAGCATATGCCAGACAACCAAATACTTTCAGATGGTTATATTTAGGAGGCTTTCCAGACCATACTTCCTCAGGTGTCTTGCAATCAATAGTTGTCGACGGCAAGCGGTTGACCAAGTAGCAATCTGTAGTAACTGTTTCTGCCTATAAACTCTTAGGAAACCAAGCATGGGAGAGAATGTAACGGGTTCTCTCAATCAATGTTCTATTCATGCGCTATGCGACTCCATTTTGTTGTGGAGTGCCAACTGTGGTGTGATGACGAAGTATGCAGGCGTCCCAACAATACGAATCAAACTTTCCCGAATAGAACTCTTTGCCATTGTCTGTTCTCAGAACTTTGACCTTCCTTCCTGTCTATGTCTCCACCAAAGCCTTCCATTGTTGGAAATGCTTGAAGACTTCATCCTTGGACTTTAGGATGTATACCCATACCTTCCAACTGAAATCATCAATGAAGGTAAGCAAGAATCTATCACCTCCACAAGAAGCCACTGGCGCTGGACCCCATAAATCTGAGTACACATAATAAAAAATAGACTTCATCGTATGAACAGACCTATAAAATTTCAAATGAGTTTGCTTTCCAAGAACACAATGTTCAGACTACCTATCCTCCGAGTGCCCAACAGACCACGCCAACTCATCTCTGCCAAGCCAAGTTCTTACATGTGCCCCAACCTCATGTGCCACAATGTATTCATAGTATCATCATCAAGCTCAGAACTAGAAGAACCTGAAGCTGATCTAGAAAGAATACTACCCTCCAAGAAATACAGATCATTCGTATCTAGAGTGGTGGGAGCCTTCATCACACACAAGGAGCCCTTGAACACTTTGATCTCATAATTGAAAGTAACAAACTTGCAGCCTTTTCGATCTAGTGCCTTGAATGAGATCAAATTCTTCACAACCCAAACACATGGCTTAACATCATGAGTGTGCGGACTATGCCATCATACATCCTCAATTTGATAGTGCCAATGCCAATAACTTTGTACTTTGTGTCGCTGTCTATAGAAATAGAACCTCCATCCAAAGACTCATAAGTTGCAAAACCACTCTCTACAGTGGACTCCATATAAAATGAGCAAGCATAATCCAAAATCCAACCACTGCTATAACTCATATCACAAGCAACATCTACATTAGAAGCACAATCCCCAATTGCTATACAATTTGTACTAACAATAAGCAGCTCAGTTGGCTCACCTTTTGAAATTGCCACACTTGCTGATGAAGAAGTCTCATTCTTGCCATCACCTTGCTTGTCCTTCTTTTTCTTCAACTTAGGACAATACTATTTAATGTGGCCCAACTCCTTGCAATAATTGCAACAAACCTCACCTTTCTTGTCGGAGCGAGACTTCGAATGACCCTTTGATTTATGATCTCCAGTAGCAGCATCACCATTATGACTCCGCTCCATCAATCTACCACGTGAAACAAACAAGCCTTCGCCTTCTTTATAATTCTCAAATACACAAATCCTTCGATAGGAGAGTGGACACCACCTCATCCATGCTAAGTGTTTGATTACCATAGAGAATCTTATTACGAATATCTTCATAAGAATCGGGGAGTGAGCATAAGAAAATCATAGTAAGGAGTTTACTATCAATCTTTTTGCCGGTGTTCTCATAATCATGCAATGCACGATTGAAGTGATTAATATATTCCTTGATAGGAGTTTGTTCTGTCATCCTCATGCGGCACAAACGCATCATCAAATAGAGACAACTAGTGAGAGACTTATCCAAATAGAGAGACTCAAGCTTCTTCCATAAATCTACTACATGTTCCTCGCCTCTAACTTGAAGCAAAACATTATCTGATAATGCCAATTGCATAACAACAAGTGCCTTTTCATTAATCTCCTTGATTTTCTCATCATATTGTTCAGGGTCTTCCTTCTTATCAAGAATTGACTTGAGGCCTTTATCAACAAGAACGACCTTCATCTTGATACGCCATATGTTGAAATCACCAGTGCCATCAAACTTGGATATGTAAACATTACTCATCTTGGATATACACAAACTCAATCAACAAATACCTTGTGACTAGAAAACCTGAGCACTCTTGATACCACTTATAGAGTTAATATGCAGAAGCAACAATAGCCATAAGAATCATAACCAAACAAAAAGACACAAAATTTACATGGAAAGCCCTTTCGGGAAAAACCATGGGTAGCGGCAAGCAAGAAATCCACTATGAAAAAGAAGAATCAAGATATGAGCCAACAAATAGAGGAGAGGCTCCAAATCACCTCACAAACCTTACAATATTAGATGGGATCAAACTCTCCTTTTTTTCCTCTCTCAAACCCTAACTTTCATAAAGAAAAAACAAAACTCTTATACCCAGGGTCGGATTAGATTTGGGGCTTATAGGCAAAGGTTTGCATAAAACCCCCTAGGGTTTAAGAATATTACAAACAACCCCAAATTCAACCTATAACATGTCTAGACAACATTTTACACTATATATGGACATATACCTCACGTATTTGACTCAAATGAGGTGTCCCATCAAAATTGACATAAACAGATTGGAGCTGATTTCACATATATTGAAAAAAAAAGATTATAGCATGTATTTCCTTACCTCATAGGTTAAATTTAACTATAATTAAGGTATTATGGTTAACAATAGTTAACGAATCCTTAAAACTGGGTATGTATGCAATATAACTAGATACTTGAGAGTACACATGTAATTATTTTTTTGGTTATGTATGCAATTAACATAGTTTTAAGGGGTATATATGCAATTTTTCTTTGGCCTTTTTGGTAGGGGTGGCAAACATCCGGGTCCGGACAAAATCGGGTCCAGACAACTACCCCTATAAGTAGCTTCATTAGATGCCCGGACCCAACCCGGTTTTAAATCCGGACAAGTGTAACTTGTCCAGACCCGGTTTATTTCAAAATCGGGTTGTCCGAATGTCTAGATTTTATTTGAGTCATGTAATATGCATTTAAAGTTCATTCAAATATTAAACTATACAAGAATAATTTAATCCATTTCAAATACAAAAAACAATGTTCAATAATCCAAAATCCAAATTAAATCATACAATAGTCCAAGTTTTAACAAGTATTGACAATGTTCAATAATCCAAAATCCAAATTAAATCATACAATAGTCCAAATTTTAATAAGTATTAAATAAAAATCTGGGTCCGGACAAAACCGGGTCCGAATTTTCTTGCCCGGATCCGGCCCGGATTTAAATCCGGACAACTGTATCTCATGTCCGGACCGGGTCAGATAAGATAACTTCGCTCTAGATCTCCTTTTTACTCCTGTCGGACAAACCGCAAGGTGCCCTATTGCAGTATTGCCACCCCTACTTTTTGGGGACCATTTTGTAAAGTGACAAACGAGTTCAGAAGACAAGTGGCTGTGCTTCATAAATTACGTAAAATTAGGGCGCTTAGTGTAAATTTGTACGCACAAACAAGAGACAAAACCTCGGTGCCTTCTACAGTACCGTGAGTGGTACCCAACGGCATCATGCCGTATACTAACATTAGGTCCCAAGCTTTGTATATTGGGTCCGATGTTACTGTTCATTACTGTAGCAAAAATGGAGGCTCTACTGTAGCTCCGAACCCACCCCGTACCCAAAAACCAACTAATAGAATCCCAAAACAACACCCCGGGACCCAAGAATGGCGGCGCCACTGTAGCATACCGTGCATACCGTATGAACAGTACCCCACGGTATGTTAGAATTCACCCAAAACCTCGAAAACAGACGTTAAACCTTGAAGAACATCTCTCGGGTTTCACTTTTCAATCGCTGGAGATTTTCGTCGAGTTTGGTGTCCGTGATTTGGGATCATCGCGATTCTTGTGAGATTTATATGCATTTTTGAATTGAATTATCATGAATTTGGGTTATGTTCTTGCTCTCTATGATCAAGATTTTGAGGGGTTTCTCCGTTGTTTCTTGGAGCCTGGCGTTTAGGGTTATTGAATTTCGTTGGATTTGCGAGATTTAATGGTTTTCG
Organism: Dioscorea zingiberensis; assembly: GCA_026586065.1. Classification (NCBI taxonomy): domain Eukaryota; kingdom Viridiplantae; phylum Streptophyta; class Magnoliopsida; order Dioscoreales; family Dioscoreaceae; genus Dioscorea; species Dioscorea zingiberensis. The sequence continues at coordinate 168,756 of JAGGNH010000063.1, read as the reverse complement.
TTTTTTGGGGAAACAGGTGAAGGTTGAGTTTTGGGGCTCTCGGTGCTGTTTTTGAGCTGAATTTCGGTGAGGAAAAAGATGGATTGGCTTCTCGAGGGTTTTCGGTTGGTTTAGGACCGCGAGAAAGGGTCTGGGATGAAGAAAGACAAGAAGAAGAAAGAGGAGATCGCTGAGGACTATTGTTTCATTTGCAAGGATGGTGGGCTCCTCCTTGTTTGCGATTACAAGTGAGCGCAGCTTGATTTTGCTTCTATTTTCAAGATTGTTTCTTGATTTCGCACAATTTCGTATATTTACGTGAAATGTTTTCATCTTTTTTGTTCTCAACTTTCCTTATTTATTTGTTCCTGTAAAATGCCATTGTGCTTAAAATGCCATATAAACAAGAAAATGATGAGTTGTTTACTTCTTTTGTGCAGGATTAATCTTTACTTATTAGGTCTTGTTCTTGGAAATTTTGTTTTTATATCTTCTCTAGTGGGAAGGGGAGCCTTGGTGCAACTGTAAAGTTGTCGCCATGCTGACTTATGGAGCCTAATGGTTCGAAGCTATAAATAGGCCTTTTACAAAAATGCAGGTGAATTTAAAGCTGCATAATAGACCAAGTGGTCCGATCCTTCCCCGACCTGCATGTGGGAGCTTTGTAGTACCGGGCTGCCCCATCTTCTTTAGTGGAATGTTGGCTGAGTTTGTACATGATAGGTTAGTTATCAGATGAAGAGAAAAGCTTGAGTAGTTGCTTGATGCAAGGGGTGTGAGGGCATTTATAATGAGACTTCTGTTGTGTTACTTATTCAACTTGCAAGGTTGTGGGTTGGATTATTTGAATATGGAATTCTCTTCAATTTAGATGAGGTTCCATTGGTTCCTTCATTGTTTTGACTCTTCTTTGCCAAATACAAAGCAACGTGGGGCATGAAACGTACTGTTTCCAAAACAAACCAGACAGCAAAATTGTAGTTTCAAGCTTTAGATGATAAGATATGTGTTAGCAGCTGTGGGGGAGAGACTGTCAAACAGCTTGAGTTTTAAAATGACATCTGACTTTATTATATTGCTCCTGATTAGCTGTTTCAAATTTATTCTAACACTTTGCCCTTCACTGGGTCTACCTTTATTGCTGACTCTCTCTGTTCAAGTAGTCCTTATTGTCTTTCCAAAAAAGGTAGATTCTATACTTTGGCAACTTCTGTCTCATTGGCTTATATTTTCTGTACAATAATTTTTTGCTACTGGCATTTCCTTAAGGTTAATATGAATTATGGGCTACACTTGATTTTCTACCACTAACTTTCCTGCAGCAGAAGGTTTATTGTGTTTGTTATGTATCCAAGCAATTACCTGATGCAGTTCAGGCAACTCCTCTATTCAAAGTGTAAAACATCCATTGCGTTGTCTTCTATTACGAACTACATATGCCACCACCTCCATTATTCATAAGATTTTAGAATGATTTGTAGGATATGAAGGTGATCATTAATTTCTATGATTTGATGCAGATGATGTTTTGAATTTTCTTGATCCTATTGAGTTCAAATATTAACATATGCAAATTAGTTTCTTACAGATTGAACATATCATTGATATCACATAATTTTGCTCTATTTTAAATTTATGACATTATTCATTAGAAGGTAATGTACTTGAAAAGAATTGAAGAAACACCTGACATTTCATGACAGAACTATGCTCTTTTTTATTTTCAGAAACTGTCTCAAGGCATACCATACTTCCTGCATTGGCAAGGATGACACATTTTTGGAGACTGAAAAGCGATGGACTTGTGGTAAATAGTTATAACTCTTTAAAATTGGTCTCTTTGTGGCATAGTTCTCTTCATTCCATATCCTTATTGCTTGAGTTTTGGAAGCTTCTACATTGAAATATCGTGAAGTAGTCTTCTAGTTGCTGCCACCAGCAAAGAGCAATAATGCCTGACACTTGTGATGGACATTAAAAACGAAAGAATGACAATGCTCGTGCCTGTTCTATCCCAGTATGTTTGGTCACCTAGTAAATAGAATACTGACTGCAATGTAAAATACTTCATCTTCTCTATTTTGCTAAGCCTCCATTGGACATGCCTGATTAATAACAATGCTTTTGACTTTTTTTGCTTTAAAACTAATCTCCATGTATGGATAGTAAAGGTTTTTGTTTCATGGAACAGCCTTTTGCTACTCCATGTCCTAACTGTTGATATGTTAAAAACATATTTCTTTAAGCAACTGGGCAATTTTTGTTTTGATAGGTTGGCATACATGTTCCAACTGTCACAAAAGTTCTACATTCCAATGCTTCTGCTGTCCAAACTCATTTTGCCAAGCATGTATCAATGGGGCTGATTTTGTACAAGTTGAAAATAAAAGTAGGGGTTTCTGTGGCTTCTGCTTGAAGCTAACAACCATGATAGAAGAACATGGTGATGTTGACTCAGACGGGGTATGTGTTCTTCTTGTTGGATCTGTAAAATTTAAAATACTGTGTTTTGATCTTATCCTTTCTTTTTAGTTGACCTTTCCATAAGGCCTATTATGTTTTCAACCTTTTCGTTTGAATTGGTGAGTTGCGAAATATTTGCTGCTCTAGATTTGAGGTTTCTTGTTTGAATGTGCATATGCCAAGCCAAGAGCAGACAGTGATATATGGACAAATGATATAAGTTGAAATTGCAAGTCAAGTTTTATATTGCAGTTCTTAATTCTAATATTTATGTCAATGTGATGAAAAATATCCATGATTCTGGAGGATTATTCTTGAGATATAATGTTTGTTTTTACCAGTGTTCTGCATATTTCACTTGAATAATTTTTTCTTGATTTTCAGGAGAAGGTGGATTTTAATGACACTTCTACCTATGAATTTTTGTTCAAGGACTATTGGGAAATAGTCAAAGAGAAGGAAGGATTAACTCTGACAGATCTTCATGCAGCTGCTGCTCTCCTTAAAAGTGGGAAAAATTATAAAACTGAATCAGATTTGGATAATCTTCCTGAAGAAGACTTGATTTCAGAGGATGATTACTTGGAAGATAAATATGATGAGGGGATTGTGGTTTTTGATGATATTAAAGGAAAATGCCATAAGACAAAAACACCATTAAAAAGGAGCAGGTCAAAGAAAAAAACTTTCATAGGGTGGGGTTCAAAGGAACTTCTGCAATTTCTTGCATCAGTTGGCAAAAATACAGCACAACCGCTCACCCAATTAGATGCTTGTGAGATTGTAAAGGATTATATTCATGAACATAATCTTTTTCATCCGGATAAGAAGAAGAAAGTTGTTTCTGATGGGAATCTGTACTCTCTTTTCCGAAAAAGATCATTGAAGCTTCACAAAATCTACACTTTGCTTGAAAGCCATTTTGCTGAAAATGAGGATTCCAATGATGAATCTTCCTTTAGCTCAGAAGATGGTGGTGATTTAATTGGTAATAAGAGGCAGCGAAGAAAGACTTCTGGTTCTACGAACCAAAAAGCAGAATCTTCTGACCTCAAGGAAAAGGTTTCCATAGCAAACCAAACATGCCATGCCTCTATAGTAGAGAAAAACATTCAATCTGTTTTATCTGAGACGGTCTTTAATTCTTAAACTGTTAGAAGACTCAGAGACATTTGAGCATAAAGTTGTTGGCTGTTTTGTAAGAGTCAAGAGCGATCCTAAAGATTTTTTCTACTCCCCTGAAAAGCCTTACCAGCTTGGGCAAGTTATTGGTAAGTGTCTCTAAACTAGTTGGTTACTAATTTTTACATGTATCTATTTTGCTTATGCAAAACCTTTAATCTTTGCAGGAATTAAGAAAATTGCTATGGCTTACAAGTTAGGGGATTCAAGCATAGATATTGTTCTAAAGATTTCCAATATGTTTAAAGATATTCAAATTACTATGCTTTCTGATGATGACATTGAAGAGGTATGTTTAGTAGTTGTCTCCGTGGACTCAATTCTATTAAAAAAAGTGTTATATGTTGAATGACTATGCTTTTGTATTTTTCTTGATAGTTAATTCTTGAACATTCAGAGGTGAATTTATGCAGGGTGCATAGATTCTTTTCCTTGGATGTTTGAGATTTAATGGTATCTTTAATGTGAAACCATGTACACTAGTTGGTTTAATGGCACCTGCCGTTGAAATCATGCTCATTAGTATTTACAAACCTCCTTTTTTATGTTCTTTGCTGACAGGAAGAATGTGAGGATCTACGCCGATTAGTGAAAAAGGTCTTTTCAAAAGGCCTACCGTTGTAAGTTCTATCTTCATCAAGCTTTGAATTTCTTGATAAAAACTATACTCTTCTTATTGACATTTCCTACTCAGTAATTACCACTTTCAATTTCAAGTCCAACTCCATCCCCTGCAGGGGTTCTTTCTCCTCCTTCCCTAACTATTTTTCCTTACTACATGGTGTACTTTTTCATGATTATGCAGACAAATCCTTGAACCCCAGAGGGTGCCTGTTCTTGCAGATTAATTTCTCAATTTAAAGTTTCTGTTCACTTATGATGATGATTTCAGTTTAGTCCAATTTTAGTTTGTTAAGTTGTCCCTCAATTGTCGGAAGTGCATACTGTTAGGCTTCGTGGTTCCAATTCACGTGAAGTAAAGCACTTAATAGGAATAACTTTTGGATCAAACATTCATTTCCCATATTTAGTATTTTACACAACTCTTCCTTTGGGTTCAAGCAATTCAGAAACATAAGCAATGAGCAAAATACTGTCTTTCCTGTGTCAATGAACTAAAATCCACAAATGTTTTTTGAAACCAATTCTCATTATGTTTGAATCTTTATTATCTTAGTGATGCTAAAATAGACTTGAAGTAGATTTTTCTATAGTTTGTGGTATAATGTTTTTCAGAAATCTATTACCTTTTTCTAGATGAGTATGATATCTTGATTCTTTTGTCATGTCTAATATAAAAATTGTAGGATGCTTTTTGTTGAAACTTTGTTATGACACATGATGATGGCTTATACACATTCTAAAGTAACAAATTTAATTTTCTCAGATCCTTTTTGTTGAATAAAATTAATGAAGCAGTTTGTAACTGTAGAAATTTTTTTATGTGGAGTGAGAAAATAGTTTCTTATTGTTCATGTTCTTTTGGCAGGTAGAACTTCAACAAAAGATTCAAATAATTCACGAGGACATAACAAACCATGTGTGTGCCTATGTCATCCTTTTGCATAACATTCACTTGATGTTTTGTTTCATGAATTTCCTTGTGATGAATGAAGTTTCATCTTTTTTTCTAGAAAAGAAAACAAGTTGCATAATTTCTGAACTTAGGGTGCATTCGATTGCAAGATGGAAAATTGGTGGAAAAGAAAATATTTCTATGGAATAATTTTCCGAGGAAAAATTTTCAATGGAAATCAAGATTGTGGCCGTTTGATTGCAATTATTTTCTAGTGGAAAATTAACCCCTCCAATTTTGTTTTGTTTGTTTTTTTCTTATAACCCCTCTAATTTCTTTTCTTTTATTTTTTTCATATAACCCTTTCAATTTTCCATGGAAAAATTATCTTGTGTTGGGTGAAGGAATCAATTTCCACAAAATAGGAGGAAAAAGGTCAATGCGTGATATGTTTTTGGAAAATATTTCCATTGAAATTTTGGGCAATCAAAGAGTCCAAAGTGGTGGAAAATCGGTTATGGAAATATTTTCCATGGAAAAAGAAGGCAATCAATCACACCCATAGTGCTTGATAGGTTTGCTTGCCTTTTCATCTAAATATGGCAAGGTCTGAGCATGAAATGATATATTAAATGCTTCATTGTTTCATTAGCGCTCGCGCCCGCCCTCACACACACATTTTTATTTAAATATTGATGATTATGTAACTTGGTATCTGTAATATCAACTAAGATGTTTTGTTCATAGTGGATTGATAAAGAGATTTTGAAGTTGCAAAGACAGATTGATCGAGCAAATGTCAATGGTTGGCGGCGAGAATATCCTTTTTTCTCAAATGTGGACAAGTCATTTTCGTTAATACCCAATACTAAAACTCTTGACCTCTCACTTAGAGAGCAAGTGTTTCACAACTCTTCTATGAGTTTTTTTTGACATATTCTTTTTTTTTTTTAAACATGGACAAGTCATTTTTTTAATACCCAATGATCAAACTCTTGACCTCTCGCATAGAGAGCAAGTGTTTCAGCAACCCTTCTTTAAGTTGTTTCGCATATCCTTCAAAATTATAAAATGATGTTTTGATACTGAAACTTATTCAAGCATTCCATTTATATTATTACTAAGGTTGGTCATCCCATTCACATCATTGATGTTGGGGATAAATTAATTAGCCATCTTTTTTTTTCCTTGACCTGTTTCTGTATATTACGCGTTTTGAGTGCATTGAGAGAAGAGATTTGCTACGTACACCAGCTGAACGCCTGCGGCTCTTGAAAAAGATACCAAATGTCATTGCAGACACAGAAGAGGAGACTGTAGCCACCAGTGGAGTGGTTAAATTACAAAAGGATACCAAAGGTTTACTTTGTTCAACATTTTGGCTTTCTTCAATTATTTGCATTTGTAACTTCTTTATTTACCTTAAATGAGAAATTATTGTAGATATATAATTTGGTAGATTGGCTGTATGTAGTAGGTTTGTTCGTTTATGAATTTAATGCCTCTTTAATTGGAACTTACTGCATTCAGTTTATTGATTCTGCCAGCTTTAAGTCTTGGTTGTGGTGCTCTCCTTTAGAGCTCCTGTAAAATTTTTCCAGCAGGACGTTGGACTATCTCAATACATGCGTGAGAAAGTTTTCCCCATACCAAGTACTTTGAACCAAGTCATTGGATATGTACCGCAGGACAAGGAAGCTGCATTTAAACTGATGATCTTAAATCTCATTGCCACATGGTACATATCCAATGGTTTTGGTCCAATGTAGGATAGAATTTTCGCAAAGTACTCTATAGTTAATTATATTATGTAGAGCTAGCAAGTAATCTGGCTTGATGCTTTTAACTATGCCATCTTGAATGATCATTTTTTATCTTCACAAACTCCTGATTCTTAAGGCATGTTAAGTCCTGCTCACATGCCTTATTTCGCTGCCATTATAAGCTAGTATATCTCTACTTATATTTACACAGGTTCTTTTATCATATTGTGCTTTTTTGGAATAATTGATGTGTTTAATATATTTGACAAACAAAATCCAGTACTCTAATTAACTAAAAATCTGCAGGTGAGGGTGCTGCTTGTGTGACAACCCAGACAAAGGAAGCTAAAGGTTCATTGATCATTGGGTCCTTTCTATTTATTGTATATTTGAAAAATGCAAGGCCCAGCGGTAAAGTTGTTTCCATGTGTCATAAGGGTCACAGGTTCGAGTTGTGGAAAAAGCCTCTTGCATAAAAGCAGGGTAAGGCTGCATATAATAAACCCAAGTGGTCTGACCCTTCCTCGGACCCCGCGCGCATGCGAGAGCTTTGTTGCACCAGGCTGCCCTTTTTTTTTTTGAAAAATGCAAATTCTTGTTGTCTCATATATTGAGGCACTCACCTGACTCCTTCACATATCCCTGTCATACATGTATCTAGGATTGCAAATGGGAATATATGCTCCGTATGAGGCAGCCACATTTGTAACTTTACTACTAAATATGCAATCAAGGTGACATGAGTCTGGCCTAGTTCATTTTTGTTTAGGATAATTATCAAGATTTTAATATTTGCTTATTATCTTACATTATATTGACTAAGTATTAATTGTGGTAACTGGTAAGTTTAGATTCCGCTTACAGGCTTATGAATAGTTGGATACCTTTTAGGATTTAGAACTAGGAAACATGTTTTAAAGGGAACCGTCATCATCATCATCATCATTTTAACATGCCAGTAATGGTTATATTTAGCTTTCAGATATATAATCATCATTCATTGATTTTCACCTCTCAATTTTATACTTCTCTAATTTATTAGTTAGTGTATACTGTTTATAATGGTTTCATATTTTATGATCAATGGTTTATTATCATAAGTTCATATTCTATCTGCACACCTACAATTTTACTTTGGCTTCTGTTTGTGTTGAATGTGATTATAGAGTTTTCAATGTTTCCTTACGCAAACTTCTGCAGAATTTACCTTTCTATGAATTTGTAGGCAACTTTCAACTTTCACTTTTTTATCTTTGAATATGCTCCTGCAGATGTCAATGTGGCTGATGTACCATCTCCAATAGAAAAGCTTGAAAGGGGTGCCGATGTTGTGGTGGAATCTCTAATACAAGAGCCTGCAGGTAGTGAACTTTGCTCTTTATATAAGTTACACTAGAAGTGCCTGGCTTTGGGTGGCCTTCAAAGATGCTTGAAAATATAATGCTTAAAATTATGTTACCATTCCATAGTCTTAGCAATTGTGTAGTCAGTGAATGGCCCTCAAGATTTGAACTGTATCAAGTGCAGCAAGTTATCAGGTTAGCAACCTTATAAAATCATTCAATTATGATGAGAATAAGTTTTAGAGTATATACTGCAAGATGCTGATAATGATGCAAGCATTTTAAATTCTCTATACAGAACAAAAATCCACACCCTTTTTGAAGATTTTTGCAGAATGTGGTGATATCTTTAATCAGAGATGGGTTGACATAAACTTTTAGGACATTTTGATTGGCATTTAAATCCTATTCCGCTCTCTCTTGGACTAATTTTGCATTTAATCTAATTTAATTTATTAATTATTATTTTCAAAATATAATTTAAATAATAATAGTTAATTATTAGTTATAAAAATATAAATTAATTTAAACTATTTTATTTAATTAGTTTTAATTAATTCACATTTTAGCCAACACAATTCAAAATTTTTCCGGTCAGAAACTTAATTCAAAATAGGTCCAGTCTTACTCTTACCAAACACCATCTTAAGGCTTTTATATTAGTATTTCTATGAGTTTTTTAAGATGTTGGTACATCCAAGGTAAAGGGGATATCAAATTGCAGAATATTGTAATATTTTGCATTTATTTTACTTTAAAGTTTGTGATTGGAATGACCCCTCCACAAAACATCTATTCCAGTTGCACCTGGAGTTACATTTCAGTTGACAACTATCTAAAAGGAAATTGAGGAGAGAATCTTGGAAATGCCATTGTAACTTGCACCTGTCCTTATAAAGTTTGTGATTTGTATTATTACAATTTTGTGTAATATCTGCATTCCTCAAATTAGATTTTCATTTGTGAGTATCAGCAGATGTTAGTCGAGGCAAATATTATAGTTTTTCTAGAGCACATATGTAATTACAAACTTAGCAAGGGTATATGCATTTCGTAAGTTGATTGTGGAACGCATAAAAATTTGAATGCAAAGGTTGAGCAATGGGCTTATGTTAATGCTTCACTTTCTAGGTAAGTTGTAAAGATAATATTTTTCTAAATAAATACTTACTTAAATGGAAATCTTATTTATTGACAGGATCTAATTCCACAACATGTATCTTAATAAGCAATGATGTTTTGGCATATTCTCCGGATAAATTTGCACTATGCACTTCTTTCTTTCACACAAATTGATCAAAAATACTCACCACACTAAAAAGGTTACCCGGTGATACAAAGCTCATGCTATATGCGGGGTTTGGGGAAGGGTTGGACCACTTGGGTTCATTGTATGCAGCCTTATCCTTTTCTTATTTTTTATTTTATATATATATATTTTTTTTTGCAAGAGGCACGACTCTAATTTGTGACCTTTAGGTCACATGGCGATAACTTTGCTGTTGTGCCAAGGCTCCCATTAAAAAATGCTCACCACACAAGGATTTTAATTTTTCTGCAGATATTGAACTGAAATTTGGGGAAATCGACGAGACTAGCGGTCCTAAAAAAATTGACAAAGCAAAAGAATATGATCCGATGGTCTTAAGAAGTTTAAAAGACCAGGTCATAAACATTGATGAAGATGAAGAAAGTGCACCAAATGTCTTACAAAATGATGAAGCATCAACGGAAGAAACATGTGAGGTGTGGCACTACATCGATCCGTCTGGCAATGAACAAGGGCCTTTTTCACTGGCGTCACTAAGATATTGGAAGGAAGAAGGCTTCTTCAAAGATGACTTCAAGGTTTGGAGATCTGGTGAGCCTAGAGAGAGCGCTATTTTGTTGACAAACGTTCTCCATCTAACATCATCCTCATGATCTTGAAGAAAATTTGCTATTGTTGTTGCAAAGAAAATGACCATGGATAGATACATCTATTGTTGAAGTACTCGATTTTGGTGGTATGCCAAATCATCGTCACCTCAACTAATTATTTCCTGGAAAATTTTGCATCAGCATGGTGGTTTATAATTTGGAGAATCAGTAATTGTTGAAAGAATCAGAAAAGCAAATTCCTGTGTTTTTCTATATATTTGGTCGGTGCATCATATCAATTGTTTATTTCTTTGAATGCTGTTTGCTGGTTATAGTCTACAAAGGAAAAGTTTGATCCATTACTGCATTATCCTTTTTTTTTTATTGTTCTATGATTACAATTTGCTGAAATTTTTTGTGTTTGATCCAATCTTTATTGTGTCTTAGACCTTACAGGCAATTGTCTAGTTCTTGCAGTAACTGTGCAGTTTGTTTGGTGTTTGTAAATGTCATAATTTAGTTATAGGCAAAATTGGTGAATTCTAAGATACCTTGGGTATTATTCTCAAGGTAGCATATTTAGCACACGATTTATATATACATTTGCATAAGACAACTTCTATAAGTCTATACACACAAATCATACCGAGCCCACAGACACAATCCGAGTCCATTGCACACAATTGTTATAGTGCAGCACACAATTGTATACCTTGCCCACAAAGGCAAGTACTGTAGCATAGTATCTTAGAACGCGCAAAATTCTTGTCTGTCATTGATTTTTGTTTTGCATATATGCCCCCACAGAATTCGTAAATGCTGTCATTAGCTTATAAGATTAACATTCTTAAGAAAAATTGCATGGCTTGAAGGGTATATGTTTTTGCTTAAAATTTAGATTAATTATAGAAAAATAGATGAAGTATCTTAACCATTAAAAATAATTATATTTTAAAAATATATCAAGAAAGTAATTTTTTAAATCAATATAATAAAATAAAAAATATATGAAAATGATTCTCTTTAAAAATTATTCAACAAAATGATCCTGTTTGAGGTAATTTGAAACACTGGCTTCATAAAAAATCAATTTTTTTAACAAATTGTATCCTTTATTTTAAAAACTCATAGTAAATGTATAAATTAATGGTTTGTTAAAACTATTATAAATTAATATATATATTTAAAATGTTTAATTATATAATGATAAGTTATTAGGATAACATGTTATTCATTATCAGATTTTTAAGATTTTAAAAATTAATTTAAAGGTTATTAATAAATATTCATATTAATCTAATCTTCAATTTTTTTTAAAAAAAAATTATGTGATATAGATTTTATCATTAGATTTTAAAGTTTTTAAAATTATTTTATTTTTAAATGATATTAGTTATCATATATGGATCTAATATTTATTTATATTTTATAGACAATTTAAAAGATCGAATATATATATATATATATATATATATATATATATATATATATATATATATATTGAAAAAAAAGAAAAATGTGAAAGAAGCTCGCTTTTCAAATGCCTACTTCTTGCCACATATATACAATTCAGTATATTTAATAAAAATATTATAAAAGTTAAGCATATAAACATTAATTTTTATAAAATCATTTACTAATCACCCTCTAAACAAATTCAATTTTATAAATATTTTAAAAAAATACATTATCATATATATTTTATTTTCCTTTTAAAAAAAATCCGGTGGCTATCCTAGTGAGAAATCAAATAAGAATCCAAGCAAAAAGAGAGAGAAACCGAATTTACATGGAAAAACCCCTAAGCAATGGGGAAAAAACCACGGGAAGAAAGATCTCACTATGAATGATCAAAAGTACAAGGGATCTTTACAAGAGTTCCTCAAATGGAAAGCAGGAGTGAGAGTAGATCATGTTTCCAATTTAGCAGGGCTTCGCTACTTGGATTTCAGAATGTCTGAATGAGTTGTGATCCTTGCCTTTTATAGGCATGGGTTGCGTGCCGAGCACGCTCCTCAATTTAACCACGTGTTTGCCAGCTGTCTTGTCCATCTAAGCGCCAGCTGGATGCCAGCTAAACATCTGAGCTGTCCCCAACTGTAAGTCTTTTAGAAGGCCAGGCTGTCTACAGCTGTACTTCTTCTAGAAGGTTGGGACCGATGTGAATAGTTATCAGACCTGATATACCTTTTCTGGTTGACATGTGTTGGTTTGATGAAGCTCCTTCCGATCCCGATACGTTTCGTAACTGCTTCGGTAAATCAATTCTTCATATCAGATCGACAAGTCATTTCTTAGTGGGCCAATCCGATCTGGTAAATTGTTCTTATCGGAACGACTTACTGTAGCAATAGTAGAGGATTCTGCTTTGATGTTCTGACATGTGGCTTATTTGGATGATCGCCACGTGTCTCACTACTTTTATCCCTATCAATAGTCCCCCATCAAGTATGCTTGGAAATTAATTCGAAGGATGATCAAGTATTCTTTGATCATTATTCGAGTTAATGAAGCTAAGCATTACTATGATCAAATTGTTCTGGGACTGTTGAGTCGATATCTGCTTCAGTGTTTTCATTTAATATTTTTTCTTCCATCTGTATTGTACTTCTGCGACTTATTTGTTCCAACATTTCCCTTTTTGTTTTTCTGGTCTTTTGGTTCGATAATTTTACCCGATCTGTCAAATCAAGTGTACAACCACTTTTTCCAGGGGTGAAAGGGTCTTTATTATTTCTCAGGCCTTAATGCTCACTGTTTGGCATTGATTATACCCCATCCCTTAGTGCAATGATATGATCTCTGGAGACTGTAGTGAGATAAAGCTCATGATGACATTGTCTTCTCGTTTTCCACGTGTCGAGAATCCGAAACGTTTTGAATTTCCATCTGTCCTTAACCGTCAGATGAAGGGTTTTGCACAGTCTTTTGGTTTAATCTTGACCGTCGAGTTGATCCCCTAATAGTGTTGGAGACCCTAATTTCGAATTTAAGAACGGCGCTTTCCCTATGGAGATCTCTTCGTTTTGTCCCTCGATTCACTTTGTCGTTCTTCAAGAAGCCATTGATCTCCTGATTTTCAAAAAGGGTTTATCAACTGAGGTACGAGATTTTTTCTCTCTTCTAGGGTTGGAATCTTCTTCATTTTAGGGTTTCCTCTGTTGGTTCTTTACGATGCCGAAGCTTGCTAGGGATCCGAAACGCTGTTCTTATTCTTTTGTTAGTAGTCTCTCTGATGCTAGGATTGATGACTTAGTGAAGAAGTATCATCTTTCCTCTGCTAATATCTCTTATCGGGTTCTATTCGCTACTGAGCACGCTTGTTCTCCCTCCCAAGGAGGAAACCTGGTTGTTTATCAAGATGCCCTCGTGGCTAGCCTTAGGTTACCTTTCCCGCAGATCTTCGTAGATATTTTCCACCATTTTAGTCTGAATCCCTCTCAACTGACTCCAAACTCTTGGAGAATTCTATGCGGCTTTGTTGTAGTTTCACTTCTTTGTGAGGTCGAACCATCTGTTCATTTATTTAGTCTTCTCTTCAACCTTAATCAAGATAGACAATCTGATTAGTATTACTTTGGTGCTAAACCTGGTGCGGTCTTCCTTGGTTTCGACCCTGATTCAATCAAGGGTTGGAAAAGCAAGTATTTCTTTGTTTCTAATAGCGACAACTGGGGTTTTAGTACCAAATGGGGAACTCCTTATACTCCTTTGGGCTCCAAAGCAAAGGAAAAACCAGCTAAAAGCGAATGGTTCAAAAAATTCGAGAAGTTCAAGAATACCGCATTAGATAAATCCTTCTTGTCTGATAAGAGACTCCAGGAGTGTGAATTGTATTTAGCTTTAGGTAGGATTGTTTTAAACCTTCAGTTCATGTCCTTGAATGATTCTTAATTGTTGTCTGGTCTGGATTTGCTTTACTCATCTTTCTTTTTCAGAGAAGGACATGCCGCTGAGAACTATAGCCGAAAGGATGCGCGCCATTTCTCAGGCGGATAAATCCAAAAGAAAAGGGAAAGAAACTTCGAGTGAAGAGGTTCCTAGTTCTGGTAGTAGAGAAGCTGGGAGAATTCTAACCGATGATGTTCCTTCTCAACAGTTTGGTGCAAACTAGAGAAGCGAATCTGATACTTCTATTAATTATGAGACGGTGATGGCTTCTATTATCGCTAGCCTTCCTCCTGTTCCGATGAGGTTCCAACCGTTAAAAGGAGGGGATTAGTGAAGGCTGTAGATAAAGCCAGTTCTGCCTCTATTCCATTTGTACATGTTCCTTCAGAGGGAATTGTTAAAGACTTGGCTGGTCTAGTTCAGGAAGGAACTATCATTCCTTCTTCTTCCTTTCCAGCTACATCGAACCCCGATATTCCTATTCCCGATGCTCCCATCGTCTTTCCTCATACTCTTCCCATCGAATCGGGTTTTGATATCCAAATTCCCGATGTGCCAACCGTCTCCAGATCGGATGAACCCATCCGATTTGAGGAAAATACTTCTTCTGAGTCGGGACCTATCATTCATCGAAAGAAAGGTATGGGCCTAGCGTCTTTCACTATACTCTTGCTACTTTAGTTTCGTTTGACTCCGCTATATGTTGGCTAATTTATCTCCCTTATTTTGATTTCAGGAGTGACAAGGACGGTGGATCCCTCCGCTGGTGGTCCAAGTATCCAAGGCTCTGGATCTAGGACACTAGTTCACCGAAAGGATAATGCCTTGCCTGTTGATGTCAAACTTGTTAGAAATTCCGTCCGCACTTGGCGGCAAGATAGCGTCAATAATCATTTGAACCAGTTCAATGTGGAGGAATCCTGCGCCCATTTTCGATGGTCCATGGCCTCGGTATGTTTTTGACTTTCTCATCAGTTGATAGCATAATTCTACTTCTTGCTTTTCTAAAATAAAGTTCTTTCTACAGACTGTTTTATGGGGGGAACGGGTTGCAACGTTTTGTAGCCAAGGTAATTCTGAGATGAAGGCCCGTATCTCCCAATTAGATAAAGAGAATAAGAAGCTCCTGGAGAGTCTTTCTATTAAGGATGCCGAAATGGCCAATCTGACTGAGGAAAAAGAGTCTGTTATCGCTGAATTAGGGAAGTCACAGGGGGCACACGATTCATTGAAAGTTGATTATGAGAGTCTGCAAGCTTCCCTCTCTCTTTCTGAGCAAACTGCCAGTGCTTTGAGACTAGATCTGGATCAGTCCAAAAGTGAGAAAGACTCTGTCGTTGGTGAAAATAACAAACTCTCTGAAAAGGTATTTGCACTTGAGCGAGAGGCATCCATTGAAGAAGAAATGAAGAAAGTCTTTGAGGACAAAGCTCAAAGATGCTGAAGAGTCAGTCAGGAAAATGAAAGAGGAGAACAGTTTCTTGTCTGAACAATTGGGGGCTAAAGACAATCTCCTCTCTCAAGCCCGAAGTGAAGTTCTCTCTGCTCAACAGTCGAATGAGATTGTTAAGGAGGAAATGTCCTCTTTACAATCTAATCTGAATGAGAGTTGGAAAAAATGTATGGACCTGGAGGAAAAACTTGCTGCAGCAGAAAAAAGAGAACTCTCCGATGATGAGATTCGCAGAATAACATCGGAAGTTTATTCAATTCTGAGCTGCGTTCACTCCATTGACCCTTCAGTTAATTTTCATCAAACTCCCTATGATGATGTAGTAGAGCTTTATTTTGAGAAGTGTCACAGAGAAGAAGGGGGAAATAAGGACTCTGTTGCTGAAGAAGTAAGAGTTGAACTCCCAGCTGTTGAAGAAGTAAAGTCTGATGTCCTATGTCTGGATGGGACTTATGCAGCATCTGCATGGGAGAAGAGTGCTTCCGATACGATAGTCCCTCCATCATCCACATCGGATCCGAAAAAAGTTCCAGAGTGCGGAATGGTCATATCGGATCTTGATCCGATCTATAAAGCAATTCTAGCGGAATCAAAATCGGTTTGTGAAGGCATGGGACGCCGCAAAGAGATTACATCCGATAAAGAACCAATTCACCAGGGGAAGGATCACGGGCCCCCAGGTGAAGCTTCTTCAGCCGTCATTGAGATTGAAGATGACGCCACCATTGAAATAAGTGAGTCTAGATTTTCATTCCTTCTGATATCTCTAATAGTATGGCTCTTCATTCATTTCTCCTTTATTTGGTTGAAGCTGCTTCTGTTCTTCCAAGAGGAGGAGAGGCTTCTGAGAGTATTAAGGTTGCCTCTATTGAGCCAAATAGAATGAAGGCCCCTGAAACTGATCAAGGGGAAAGATTTTCCGCTGTGCGTAGGAATGAAGGTTAGCTAAATTCCTTCAGTTTTCCTTTTCTTACCTTTAATCATTCTGCTTTTCTTCTTTCTTCCCACTAGATCGACCCGAAGTGAAATTGAGGAGCTAAAGGCTGTTCGAGATAAAATCTTGGGTGGAAAAACAAAGACTTCTGAAGAAGCTGCTGAAGCAAGGCGACGTGATTGTAATATATATATATATATATATATATATATATATATACGGGCATGATATAGTGCGTCGCATCAAGAAATGCGGTCGCCGCCATGTGAGATGATGACATATCGGGCGAGCCTCGGCCGCTTTCCGGAGCTCCGCCCGATAGTGTACTCATATAGC
This sequence comes from Dioscorea zingiberensis, assembly GCA_026586065.1. Classification (NCBI taxonomy): domain Eukaryota; kingdom Viridiplantae; phylum Streptophyta; class Magnoliopsida; order Dioscoreales; family Dioscoreaceae; genus Dioscorea; species Dioscorea zingiberensis. Next base: position 152,036 of record JAGGNH010000063.1, on the reverse strand, counting down.
AGGCCGACTGCACTATATCATGCCCCATATATATAGGGATGAAAGTAGAAGGACAAGTGGCATTTACCCAAGCAAACCACATGTCAAGGTAACAAGGCAAAATCCTCTAGTACTAGCGCATTGGACCACTCCGATATAGCCCTCTCACCCAGATCAGATCGATACGATACGATGCATCTTACCAATCCGATGCGTAAAACAGATATATCAGAATCATTGTGAAACTCATCCGGATCGGAAAGAACTCCACTAGACCAACACGTGTCAATTAGAAAAGGTACTCCTGGACTGATAATTATTCGTATCGATTCCATCCTTCTTGAAGAAATACAGCTGTAGATAGCCTAGCCTTCTAGAAGAGTTACAAATTGGAGACAAATTTTAGTCGATTAGCCGGGCGCTTTATGACATGCATACCGGCAAACACGTGACTAAATTGAGAAGTGTGCTCAGCACGTAACCCACGCCTATAAAAGGCAAGGTTCACAACTCATTCGGATAAGTTGAATCTGAGTAGCGAAGCTCTGCCCATTTGGAATCAGGATCCATTCTTTCTCTTCTCTTCCTTCTTTCCATTTATGGAATTCTTGTAAGATCTCTTGTATTTTCAATGATTGATAGTGAGATCTCTCTTTCCCGTGGTTTTTTCCCTGTTGATTAGGGGTTTTTTCACGTAAATATGGTTTCTCTCTTCTTCTGTTTGGATTCTTATTCGATTTCTCACTAATATAGTCACCCAATCAAATAAATTCAATTGTTAGGTTGAAATTGGGTTCTCAATCCGATTTTAGCTCTAAAAGTTTGGCGTCGTCTGTGGGAAGGCTTTGAACGAAAAATCCATGGCTACCACACTGAGGAAATCAAAGAGATTCCAAGCCCAAGAAGGAGGAAAAGGAGCTTCAGCCACCGCTCCAGTTGAAGGTGTACCACCTCCGGGAGTTGAGGTCCCCCCAACAAACATTGGAGCTCAGAATGATCTTGGGATTGCGTCGAGGAAAGGATGGCGCAAGAGATCGAAGAGTTGAAACAGGCTCTTCAGGAAGCACGTCAACGAGCTTCCTAAACTACTGTTCCTCATGATGCTCAACCCCTCAAGGAAAGTGGAGGAAAGAAGGCAGCCCATTCTCCTAGACACCAAACACATTCTCCCATGCGACACCGGAGTAGGGAGTCTTCTAATGGAAGCTCAAATCCAGCACATCGGCATCGGGATCGTCATATTCGAGGGGATGCGATCAGAGACCGGAGAAAGAGGGAAGTCTCCCGTTCTCCAAATCGGTCAATAGATCGGAGGTGCAGAACCCGGTCACCAATATACCGATCCCCGGGACGATATCATTCACCAGATCGGTGTTATTCCCCTCATGACCAATCTCCACATCGTCTTCATTCCAGACGCTGATCTCCTCGGCAGATTCACCATATCACAAGTATTCATCCCCACGTGATATATGTCGAGAGGAAAGAGTGCAACAACTTGTCCCACATGTCACTTCTCCCTTTATAAGGGAAATTTAGGAAGCCACCTTTCCCGAACACTTCAGACCCCCGAATGTTCGTCATTATGATGGGACATCTGATTCCCAGGAACATTTGGAGCGTGATCGTGATGAGATAATGGTCAATCGAACAACTGAGGCCGTCATGTGTCGAGCTTTCCCTCGAATACTCATTCATGACGCCCATGATTGGTTTAGGGGCATCCCCCCGGGAACCATACACGCTTTCAAAGAACTTTTCCTGACCTCTTTCTCTCGTAATTTTGCCAAAGAATAGAGATTGAAGAAAAATCCCATGATGTTGTTGGGATTCAGGAAGAGACCAGAAGAGAGTCTACGTGGTTATATAAGCCGCTTTAATAAGGAGATCAATGGCATGGTGGATATCAACTCTGCATAGTTATGGGAATAGCTGTGAAAGGGTTGAAGGATGGACCCTTTAAAGATTCCCTGACCCGGGAGCCCCCAACTGGTATTTCGGACTTCCAAGCCACAGCTACAAAATACATAGCCTCTGAGGAGATAAAGGCTAAGTGGCAAGAGAGTGACCTCTTGCACATGGAGGAGATCAGAAAGAAGAACTACCACCCACAACCGTACAAAGAATGGAAAGAAGGAGCTCCGAGAGGTGATAAAACTCGAAGAGAAGGAGGCCGGGATATAAACCGAACGGATCGGTTTGAAGAAAGGAGGCCTCCACAACATCTAAGCTATGATCCTGACAGAGAAGAGAAGTACCATAATTACTCCATTCTCAACACTTTACTGGAAGATATTCTATCCCAAATTCAGGATCAGAAAGTATTGAAGCCCCCACAACCAATGAAGGACAATCCAAAGAGAAAGAAGAGCAAAAAGTTCTGCAAGTTTCATCAGGATAAAGGGCATTTTACTGAAGAGTGTATCCAATTGAAGAATGTCATTGAAGGTCTCATTAGGGAAGGCAAGTTAGATCAGTTTCTGCAAAAGGAGCAGGAAACTGAACACATTCCTCCTCCACAACACATTATCCCAAGCGACACACATGTGACAAAGGATCGCCGGAGGTCCGGGAATGCGTGGGGAGAGCTCCAAATCAAGGAAAAATTATGTGAGGATGGTGGGATCCGTGCAGAATATCACATCCTTGAAGAGGCCCCGCACCCCCATACAAATCTGTTTCTCAAATGAAGATCTGAAGGGTGTTCACCACCCCCACGATGACGCTCTAGTGATCACCGCGCAGATCAAAATTTTCACTGTTGAGCGAGTCCTCATTAATACCGGAAGTTCGATAGATATCATATTCTCTTCTGCTTTTAACATAATGAAATTTCCAGTTGAAAACTTGAAACCGATAAAGTCTCGTCTCATCGGGTTCAATGGCAGCCTTCTACAACCCGACGATATGATTTCTCTACCTTTGACTCTTGGCACTCCCCCGAGAACCACTACTGCTTAATAACTTCTTGATTGTTCGATGCCCGTCGAGCTACAATATTATCATAGGGAGGCCATAGATCAATCAGTTGAAAGCTGTTCCTTCAACTTACCATATCGTAGTCGAATTTCCAACTACCAATGGTTGCGGTGAGGTGAAAGGTAACCAACTAGCTTCTCGCCAGTGCTACACCACCATGCTCAAAGGTCATGGCGAAGGGAGTAGCCGATCTGGGGAAGCACTTACTATGGAGGACATACAACATGAAGACGACAAACGAGAGAAGCGTCGTCCTACTCGGGTTGAGGAGCTGAAGGTCATACCTCTGAAGGAAGAACAGCCGGAACGCACTATTCAAATAGGAGCAAATCTCCCATCTGACCAGCAAGAAGAGATGCTAAACCTCCTGAGGAACAATTCTGATGTATTTACTTGGACAGCTGAGGAGATGCTAGGAGTCCCACGGGAGGTCATTGAGCATCGACTCAATGTCGATCCAGGGCACAAACTACCATACGTAGTTTAAGCTAAGTTTCGCCTGCATCAGCCTGAGGTCGCCAAGAAAAGTGGATAAACTTCTGAAGGCGGACTTCATTCGAGAGGTGTATTACCCTGAGTGGTTATCAAATGTTGTACTGGTCAAAAAGTCCACAGGAAAGTGGAGGATATGTATGGAGTTTACTGATCTGAATAAAGCATGCCCTAAAGACTACTATCTTCTGCCTCTCATCGATAACTTAGTAGATTCTACATCAGGGTACGAAATGCTGAGTTTTTTTTATGTATATTCTGATCAGATCCGAATGGCAGAATCCGATGTGGAGAAAACCTCTTTCATCACCGGAAGAGGAACGCACTGTTATAAGGTCATGCCATTTGGTCTAAAAAATGCTGGTGCAACTTTTCAGAGATTGGTGAACAAAGTCTCTAAAGACCAGATCGGGAGAAATGTGGAAGCATATGTTGATGACATCTTAGTGAAAAGCGATAAGGCTTAATAACATATCGACTGACCAAGAAACTTTGTCGCGACTTCGCACTGCAGGATGAGCCTCAATCCCAATAAATGCACGTTCGGAGTTCGATCTGGAAAATTTCTGAGATTCATGCTCACACATCTGGGAATTGAGGCGAATCCGGAGAAGATACGAGCGGTCCTAGAAATGAGATCCCCAAGAACAATCAAGGAGATACAAAGACTTAATAGCCAACTTGCAGCCTTGGGGAGGTTTATTTCGAAGTCAGGAGAGAAGAATCTTCCCTTCTTCCGAGCATTGGGAAAAGCTCCCAAAGTTGAATGGAATGAAGAATGCGAGAAAGTATTCATGCAGCTGAAGGAATATTTGCAATCACCAGCTTTGTTGGCAAAGCCTCAACTGGGGGAAGAGCTTTATGTGTACTTGTCTGCAACCGATGCTATTGTCAGCTCAGTGTTGGTAAAGATTGAGGATAATTTGCAAAAACTAGTGTACTACACAAGCAAGGTCATCACCGATACCGAATCAAGATATCTTTCCTTTGAAAAATTGGCCTACGATTTAGTAGTTTCTGCTCGTCGACTCCGCCCTTATTTTCAGTCACATCGGATAAGGGTGTTGATCGATCAGCCATTGAAGCAGATCTTACATCGGCCAGACACATCGGGACACCTCGCCCGATGGGTACTTGAACTTGCAGAATATGATATCAGTTATGAGTCACTTACTTCTATAAAAGCACAAGTACTTGCAGACTTCATTGCTGAGCTTACAACCACCACTGATGATGATCCTTCAAACATCAAACTATCTGAAACAAGGATCGACTCTTCATCCCAATGGGTTCTACACACAGATGGATCCTCTACAGGAGACAGTTCGGGAGGAGGACTGATCCTGTAGTCACCATCTGGATGGAACACTTCTACTGCTATGAAGTTTGGATTTAAAGCAACCAATAATGAGGCTGAGTATGAAGCTATGATAGCTGGGTTGCAGTTAGCTCGCGATCTTTGAGTACAGAATCTGCAAGCTAGCACTGATTCTCAGTTGGTTGTGGGTCATCTGAATGAAGAATTTGAGGCGAGGGAAGGCCATATGGTCAAGTATAAGTCTTTGCTGTAGAAGCTCACCACAAGCTTCGAAGAATGCTACATTTCCAAAATCCCAAGGGTGGAAAATCAGAAGGCCGATCTCCTATCTAAGTTGACCTCAGCAAATGCCAATATTGAGCAACTAGTCAACATTCAATACTTGGTAACCAGGACAATTGATTGTCGTCCACTTGAAGAACTCATGGATATCGATCAGGAGCCATGTTGGATCGATCCAATCCTGAGTTATTTGAAAGATGAAACTCTCCCACAAGAGCCCAAAGAAGCTCGAAGGATCACCATCAGAGCTTCACGATATAGTGTGGTGGATGGACAGCTCTATAAAAGGTCCTTCACCCTCCCTCTGTTAAAATGCCTCCGACCATCATAATCAGAATATGTCCTTCGAGAAATCCACGAAGGAATAGCTGGGGATCATTTGGGAGGAAGAGCATTGAGTGACAAAGTTATGAGATAAGGATATTATTGGCCAACATTGAATAAAGATGCCATTGAATTTGTCAAAAAGTATGATGCTTGTTAACGCCACTCTAATATTCAACGACGTTCCCTGATACCACTCACCGCAGTAGTGAGTACGAGGCCTTTTGCTCTATGGGGGGTAGATATACTTGGGCCGTTCCCTGTAGCTGTCCGACAGATGAAATTCCTAATTGTGACAATCGACTACTTTACTAAGTGGGTAGAGGAAGAACCACTTGCGTCGATCACAGGGAAGGCTTGCCAGAGTTTTCTATGGAAATCCATTGTTTGCCGTTTCGGCTTACCCGTGGCTTTCATCACTGACAATGGTCGCTAGTTCGACAGTCCTGCCTTCAAGAAATTCTGCACGGATCTTGGTATAGAACCAAGACTTACTTCTGTCACTCATCCGCAAGCAAATGCACAAGTGGAAGTGACCAACAAAACTCTCCTTCACAGTCTGAAGACAAGAGTCCTCAGAAATGGGTCGAACTGGGTAGAGGAAATTCCGAGTACCCTATGGGCATATTGGACGACTGCTCTAACCCCGACTGGTAAGACTCCATTCGCATTAGCGTTTGGAGTCGAAGCTATGCTCCCATCAGAAATCGATTTGCTCACACCAAGAACACAATCCTTCACTCCAGAAAGCAATAAAGAACAGCTCCGGGCCGAGCTTGATCTTCTTGAAGAAAAAAGGGATTGTGTTAATGTTCGAGCAACAGCATACCGGCAGAAAGTCAAGACATACTATAACGCCAAGGTGAAGGAGGTGACCTTCCAGGTTGGAGATCTTGTACTGAGAGAGAATATCTTTCAAGGCAACAAGAGTCGGACAAGGAAGCTAAATACCAATTGGGAAGGCCCATATATTATCCAAGAAATTATAAGGCACAGTGCGTCGGCTTTCAAAATGGATGGTAGCGGACTCCAAAGCGTCCAAACGGGCTCGGATTGTGTCTGAGGTTATAGCAATTGTGTAGCAACCGGATTGTATTGCACAGAACAGTGCTCGGTAAAGAATTTATACGCAAAGACTATAAAAATTGTGTGTAAGTGTATATAAATTATGTGCTAAGTATGCTACCTGGGTATAATATCCAAGGTATCTTAGAATTCACCGTATCTATCTGATCTCTTGGAAAGCCTTCTGCAAAGATCCCAACTTTGGTGGCTTTTGAATCCCAATCCCTCCTCTATTGCTAAGGATCCCACCTTCGAGGAAGAAGCAACACCCTCAGGGCCATGGCCGCGCACTACCAGACCTTCTTGGCCTTCATCCTTCTCGCATCCCTCCGCCTGGCGCTCTCCGATGTCCCCTCCGCCTATGAAATGCTGGAGAAGTTCGACTTTCCCAAGGGCATCCTCCCGGAGGGCGTCGAGACGTACAGCCTGAGACCTGATGGCAGCTTTGAGGTGTTCCTCTCTTCGGCATGCGAGTTCAAGGTGGACGGAGGCTACATGCTGCAATACCAGCGAAAAATCACGGGAAGGGTGGAGAAGGGGTCGCTCATGGAGCTCAAGGGTGTGAGCGTCAAGGTCCTGCTCGTCTGGTTCAACATCAATCGGGTGGTCAATAGCGACGCCGAGCTGTATTTCTATGTTGGCCCTCTCTCGGCGTCCTTCCCCTCCTCCAACTTCGAGGAGTGCCCCAAATGCCGCTGTGGATTTGATTGTGTCTCTGCGTTGCTGTCGGATTCTTGAGAACTAATCTTCTTGTTGGAGCTTCGTGTTGGGTACTTTTCCTTTCTTCATCTCTCTTTGTATTCTCTTTTTAGAAGCTATTTGTTATTTATCTGATCAAACATATTATTATTGATTGATTGGTTGGCTGACATACTTGCTCTCTCTCTCTCTCTCTCTCTCTCTCTCTCTCTCTCTCTCTCTCTGTCTGTGTCCACGCACGCTTTTTTAGATTCTGTGGTGTTTGGATGAAGAACATATTGTTTTTTGATGCTAGGTTTTCACAGCATTAGCTGTGAGATTTTATGCAAGTGTTTGCAGGTAGTTGTGTTGTGAGCATGTTATAATCAACAGTTTTTATTGTTGATTTTTGATCTTTGTCTTTGTTTTATTGGATTTCTCTGCATGTTCTTATACCAAGATGTGGAAGTTGGGTGCTAGAGAACTAGTAGATGGATCTAAGTTCGCGGGTGTGTGTGTGTGCGCTAGCTAAAAAACTAGTAGATCGTGTATTTTTACTTTAGCTTTCCTGTTCCAAGAATTTATTGGTTTGTTCTTTCTAAAATCCTTTGATCATGATTTCAGCTTCTAGTTCAACAATTTTTTGATGGGATGTGCAAAAAAATAAAATAATAATCTTCGTCTATGACCCGAACTTCTCTTGGTAAAAATAAACCTAATTTGCAAACTTCTTATGTTCTTTGAGATGAATTGCTTTCAAATCACTCTTCTGTTGTACTATGCCCGTGTAAACTGTATATATAAATCAATTCAAGATTGTCATGCAAAATTTCTCTCTTTCTTTCAGTTTTTGTTTTGGGTTTTTATTACTGTATAATGAGCAAGAAGTACTGATTGTTTATCAATGCCAGGCAGATCAGTGTGTTTCTGTGTTTCTTTGGTAATTAGGATGACATGAAGTTTATGAAGTTATTTAATTTCATGCTTATGTCCTGTTATATTTCATGATTTAGTTTTCAAATTTCTTTTTGTTGTTATCGAGTAATCATCTCACAAGGAAAACATAAAACAGTTGTTTTCCTTTCTTTCTCTTTCTCTGCATCAACTTGTCATTGTGTTAACTATTTAAATAAATAATTCTCGCATTTTGATTCTTTCTTATGAATTATATATCTAGAAAACAGGTTTTCGCAGATGCCCTCCGTTATGTGCCATTGTTTACTATTAGACGCTATGTGCTGAGAAGGAAAAAGCACACTACATTAATCTACAATCAATTTTGCAATGTGGTTTTGTCTGTCTTTAATGATGATTGGTTGGTTGGTTGTACTCTGGTGTGGATTTAGATGCCAATGAACATAAACTGCTAGGATTTGGATCAACAACCTCCGACATTGTTGAGTTGTAGGTTCATATTCTTGCTGTATTGGTTGGCCTAATTATAGCCACCCACCATACTGTTTATATTCCAATCTTCATAAATGGTCCACCATTCAGCTTCTTAGAGTTTGCTTTTTGCATATATAAACATTAAAACTGGTATTTGTTTTGCATTTGTATACTCCTAGAAGAATCTTTGTTTTGCATTTGTTTTCATGTATATACATATACATGAAACACTTCTGCGTGTGATGTTATCCTTTTCATTAAGTGATTGGTTTAGATTATGTTATAGTTATTTGGGGTTAGTAGAGAGCAATGCACTATCCTGTCACTGGATCTACATGAGCTTCAATGAAGTCAGATTATGCTAACTATTATTTGCATATATACAATTTTCACAATGTATATCTAAATCATTTGTATAAATTTCAAATTTTTCCAAACTCAGTTAAAGTTTTCAATTGTCAACTTTCACTAAACCATTTCACATTTTAGTCTTTTTTTTTTCAATCTCAACCTTCCAAATGAGGGTCATTATTTTTAAAACCTGTGTAGACTCAAAAAACACATAAATCTTTGTTTGAGTTGTAAATGCTGCATCATCTATTCCACATGCTCCTAAATTTCCCTGTACATACACTTTCATTGATGATAATTCTTCTCATCAGCGATTTATTTGTTTATTATAAATGCAAGTAAACTATTTTTTATTTGATAGAGGCATGTTTTAGATATACCTCGACCTCTCATTTGGAGAGGAAGCACGGTAGTCAATCTTTCCTTGTGAAAGTTGTTTATTAGTGACATTTTCACTCAACTGAAACAGATGGATGGAAAATACATGAGATTCTCAAGTAATATGAGTATTTATGAAAAATAAATAAAATATAGATAGAACACCATATTAATTATTATACAATATCAATTAACTGAACTTTGTGGTAACACATTATACTAAATAAAGTTTGATAAAATATTTAGCCATTCTCACCTTCTCCTTTGTCTTATTATGTTTTCTTTTCTTTTTTTGTTCTTTTCTTTTTATCTATCCCAATCACCTCTGCCTTTATGCAATACAAAGAAATTCAAAACTCAACCCTTCCAAAACCTCAAATCTTTAGATGGTATAATTCTTAATAGCACATGAAAATGATTTTTCAATTTGTTGTATCAAATAATTTTATTCCAAAGTTTTATTTGTATCGATTTATATTAGTCAAGGCATAGATTATTATTTTCTTTTTTCTACTTGTCCTGCAAAGATGAAAATAGTTCAACTTCAAAAAATTTAGGGTACATGTAAATTAATATATAAATACCAAACTTACCAAAAATCTTTTTCTGATTTTATTTACACATACTTGTATTTAATAAATGCATTAGTACTCCATTGTGAAATTAAAAATATTTCTTAGAATCAACACTAAGATGCAAATTATGACAAAGTAATGGTCAAAGGATTTAACTTATTCTAGTATTAATGTAACATTGAATTGAAAACAATAAATTATTTGGGGGAGGAAGTGTGCTTTGAACATAAATGCTATTGATATGCAAAAAGTGCATTGCAGTGATTTGGAACTATTTGTGAGATAATAATCAATGTTATAACCAAACACAACCAATGGCACACAAATGCAGCAAGAAAAACACAAGATTGGGCAACTGCCAAATGGAAAAGTTGACCTAATTCCCCATTCCAACAATATAGAGAATGATAATGTAAACAACTACCATATTCAAACGCTCAGCAATAAAATTAACTAATAATGTTATGCTCGGTTAAATCATGATGTAACCACCATGCCTAGTTTGCTAGTTCCAACTCATAAAAATGATGGCATCACAGCAGACAAAAAAATGATGAAAATGAAATAAAACAATGATATCATGAGTTTATATTCACATAAAGTATGTGTTGTGAAGCTTCTGTGATCTGATCTCTTACAAAAACTCCCCAAGAAAAGGCACTGAACGACCTACAGCCTTCTCCGAAGATACCTTTGAGAAAAAGGATCCGTCACAAGCTGGGAATCAATGAAGAGTGAGAATGCTCCAGATTGGATCAGTGAGGCTGGGATAGAAGCAACTAGCACCAGCAAGAACTTCAAAAATTCATCACCGATGAACTGATGTTGAGTAGGGGCTCCAATGCACTGGGAGCAAACTTCCTTGCAAACAGGTAGCAGATTGAGGTTGGCTTTGAGTTGTAAGAGCAGATAGTTCCATTGTTTCTGATGGTCCAGATGAACTCTGCCGTTATGTTTGCCCGACCAAATCTCGCTGGATGAGGCCCTCCTCGCGACCAGTCAACCCAAGTCACACTCCGGTTCGCATTCAAAGCCCCGTGGAACATGTTCAAGAAGGTTGGAATGTAGTGCTCATCGGGATAGCATGAAGGCCGGCAGTGTTTCCTAAAGAGTGAGTAGTACTTGGAGTCTGCAATTATACTCACGGCCAGCTGCCGATTCAATTCAAACCACTCTGACCCTTTTCTCCATTGAGAGAGCTTAATAGCAGGGGCCATGCGGCGGTTGTAGCGACCACGCCCACGCCAAGAATCTTCATCATATGAATCAACAAAACTATGCGCGGAGTTTGTGAGGTACTCATAAACAGTAGGGAAATCAAATATTGGAATGCAGCTCTCAGAGAGAAGAACAAATCGCTCGTTGTTGAAATCCAGCAATGCGTTGGCAAGAAGCCGTTTTTCAGCATCAACCAAAGATATTGATCCCCATGAAACCTCCTGAATAAGATTAAAGAAAAGCAAAGATAAAAAAGACACGTAAGTTAAAGGTCAGGAAACAGATTTCTTTACTGAAAAAAGATCAAAATACCCTTCATAATCATAATATACATTCTGGAAATTAATAGAAATAGTTGTCAAAGATCCCTTCACCATTTCTTATTGAAATTTTGACTATCTACCATGATTCCCAATGGAGTTCCTTGCATGTTCTAGGCATGATTAATTAGATTATTCATTATTGACTCAACTTCATCAAGGTGGTGACATGTAAACACTTCAAAGCCACAAGGACGAAAGTCTTACGGATGCCCTGCAGAATATTCCTCGGAGGAAATTGCGGGGTATATTTATTAAATCAGATAAACTACAAGGTCTGCAGTAATCCTAGGCCACCAAACTCTAATATTTTACACAAAACACAAAACCACCACTTTCTTTATTCTAAGGGTTGTCAAGATTTGAAAAGGCAATTTCCAAGCCAGCCTAAGCCCTGATACTTAAAGATTACATTGGCTTATTGGAGATAGGATCATCTACAGACCACATGCTTGGTGAATAATGCTTGCAATAAACTATTCTTCAAATTCAGAAAAGGAAAAATAAAAAAATTACAGATATATAGAAGACAAGTGGACCTACTTGCATTTGGACCTGAGTACATTGGGAGAATACAGCAAACAATCCAGTAAACCTAATCAAGTTTTTCTCTGAAAATAAAGAGTTTCAAGATAGTTCTACAATCAGTGGAAAAAAGAGGATATCTCTGAATCTCATCAACTACTCAACGGAAGGCCAAGAACCACCGAGAGGAAAAAACATACTAAGAGTTAAAACAACTCATCAAACCAAACTCACCAAACCTAAAGAGCTAAGATAAACCAGCAAAACCATTCCATACAATATCCCTAGTTAGAAAAGCTTGCAAAATTCAAAATTGATGCACTGATAAGAGCACAATAGTTGTTGTGCTTCTTGTGGAAGTTGATTACTGCTAAAACTACCTAAAATGTTGCATGCTGGGCATTAGTTAAAGATCAAAAACACACAAACAGGAGCATCAGGTAAAAGTTGATACCTCGCTAGGGATCTGGCGGCCATAGAAAGCAGATGAATTGACAACATTGAGCTTGTAATCCGGGATAGTGTGCACATAAACAGAGTACAACCCTTCATGGCCCTCGAAGAACCGATCCCATAGCCGTGCAAATGGCAGTGGCCCTCGAGTCATAAACAAAAAGGCCACCTTTGGCGTTCTCTCAAACGGGAACTCCTCCATCTTGGGCACCATTGAAGCCCTCCAAAAGAGCTCATCATCGTTCATCCGATGCATCAGGTGGTCGGGGCTCACGAAACTCTTTATGCTCAAGCTACTCTCCTCGCAGTTGGCCGTATAGATGGTTCTCGGAAAGAAGAGGTCCGTCTGAGACGTGAAATAGCGCGTGAATCTCGCGCTCACTGACAACCCGAGCACGGCCCCGGCCATGAAGATGACAAGCAAAGATACAACCTTCATGAGCCCGATCGTCCAATCCTTCTTCCTCGGAGAAGGAGGAAAGAAATCATCCACTTCGAACGTCTTCGCCTTCATCTGCTCCGGCTTCGTCCTGCTACTACACATACCAATCCCTCAAATCAAAACCCTGCTCACTCCCTTACACCCCCAAATCCCCCAAATTCGACGAAATCGATCAGAAAACCCTAAAAAAAAAAAATCCCCACAAAAAGACGAAAAATCAACCAATCAACAGCTCTCCACCTCGCAATCTAAATCTATTGCGATGAATCTTGGGATGTTCGCAGGATCGAGGATTCCAAAGGAGAGACGAACAAGGAGCGGTCTCGAAATCTCCGAACGGATTAGGGATTTGAACGAAGAGATCGTTTGTATCGGAGAGAGGGGTAATGAATGGGGGAGTCTTATAAAGGGAAAGGTGAAGAGTTTCAAAAGACGCGGAGATATTGCTGGGTTTTTTGCCGTGTTTTTTTTTTCCCTAATGTTTTTCATTTCCGTTCCACTTTCCGACCTCGTTGCCGTCACGTGAACACCCTCCCATCCACCGTGAATCCGCCTCGAGATTTGCGTTCCATTAATCCAATTAAAAAAACACTTGAAAATTTGATCCGAATTAATTAAGACGATTAATTAACTCGGAATGCAATCATGGATCTTTTCTTCGCGTTCGCTTAACCTTCCAACGGTCATGTCGGAAAACGAGAACGGAACGTGTTTGCTTTAAGATCAGTTTTATTACTTTAGACCAGATCTCGAGGCAGGGTATAGTGGACTGGTCCACTAACGGATGTTGACTTGGGATCCAATCTCGATCCAGGCCGAGTCTGATGGGGTGGTCCGTGGACAAGACTCGAACGGGTCCACTCAAGAAACAGCGGCGAAGAAGGACATAAATTCGGTCAACGAGGTAAGGTTGACCACCTGTGTGAACGAATCACGAAGCAATTGGGTACACTCTTTGATTCAGTCAAGCTTTAAACTTGAAGGTACTTTCACAAATAACACCTTTTATAATAGCATCCGTTTATTATGAAAAGTGCTAACACTCTTTTGTTGTATGTCATTAGTAATAAAGGTGTATACTTGTTCATTTCTCTTAACATCATCAATGTTTGATGTTAAGCTCCATTATTGTATATGTGGGCCTGTTTACCTTTGTATTTTTATGCATATTATTAACACAGATGTTATCTTAATATATTATGCTTGTCATATATTCAGGATTAATTCCTCTGTAATGCCCAAATTAGTCCCTTTATTATAACAAATCGGCTCTTTGGATTTTTTTAATATAATTTGAGCCCTAAGGGTCCCTCTACTTTCATGATTGAGAGCAGACTGTATACTTTGTCCTCTGGTTCTGTTCCCTTCCGTAGAAAATCACGTCTTGTTGCGTCAATTTGTCGTATGACCCAATCCGGCAACTGATGAATGGAAATCCAATAGTTTGGAATTGCTGAAACGATCGAGTTTATCATGGTTAATCTCCCACTTCCCTTACTGTCACTCTACAAAAAAGTACATGAGATTTTCTTCTCACAAGGCACCTCGTTCAATTCTTTCGAAGTAATTTGTCTCATACACTATGGGGATGGTGAGAAGAGGTATATTTTACATCCCAGAGGGGCTATAATTGGAGATACCATTGTTTCTGGTACAAAAGTTCCTATATCAATGGGAAATGCCCTACCTTTGAGTGTGGTTTTAACTATTGATTTACGATATTGGAAGTAACTAATTAGGTTTACGCGATCTAATTAGATGTTAAAAATTGACTTCCTTTACATGAGTAAGTTATAGCTTTGATGTTGTCAATGAGCATTCTTCAATCATTCTTCCTTGGCTTGGCGCCAGATAGGATGAATGAAAAGAGAAAATTTAATGGAGAGAATGAATATATTTTCACTCTACTATAAAATGTACAGGAAGCACCTATTTATATACAATTATTGCTTGAAGAAAATACCTATCCTATATGTTACAAAGGATAAGAATAACTAACTTTCTAGCTTAAAAGATAAAAACCAACTGGCTAACGAATAAAACAAAGATGCAAATAAGTAAAATGAACTATAAGATGTGCGAGAATAATTCTACATCCCCCCTCAAGTTGGAGTTTGGTGGATGTCAAACAAACCCAACTTGGAAATTAAGTTTTTGAATCGAGGAGCAGCTAAGGACTTTGTGAACACATCTATTATTACTCTTGCGAAGAAACATGTTTCGGTTGAATGAATCCTTGTTTAAATTGATCATGAACTAAGTGACAATCAATGTCCAGGTGCTTAGGATATTCGTGAAAAAGTGGATTAACCGTAATATGAATGGTTGTTCTATTGTCACACCACAATGGAATTGGTTGTTGTTGCTTAATTTGGAACTCTTTTAAGATATAAGAAATCCATTGGAGTTCACAAACGGTGGCTACAGAACTCCTGCTTCAGCTGAGGATCTTGATATGGTAGTTTGTTTCTTCGTCTTCCATGAGATGAGAGCTGATCCAAGGTATATGCAGAACCCTGTCAATGATCGTCGTGTTCCAATACAATAGGCCCAATCTGCATCACTGAAAGCTTGTAATTGCATATTATTGTCACTCGGATAGAGCAAGCCTTTGGAAGGACACCCTTTCAAGTATCTTAAAAGATGCATAACAACTTTCCAATGAGCCTGGCAGGGAGAGTGAACAAATTGGCTCAACTGTTGGACGAAATAGCTGATATCAGGTCTGCTTATATTCAAGTAGAGAAGCTTTCCAATCAATCTTCTGTATTTCTCTGGTTCATCAAGTAAAGGTCCTTTGGTACTGTCAAGTTTCTGTCCCTTTGGCAAAGGAGTAGTAGCAGGTTTGGCGCCAAGAAGCCCTACATCAGTTATGATGTCCAGAAGGTATTTTCTTTGATTAATAATGATGCCTGAAGTCCTCTTGCGATTTCCAACCCAAGGAAATACTTGGCGATACCCAAATTTTGATAGTAAATTGTTGATCCAAGTATTGCTTGACTGAAGTCATATCTTCCTCACAAGTTCCTGTCAATAATATGCCATCTACACCGATCAGTAAAGTTGTGAAGGAAGTGCCATCACTCTTGATGAAAAGGCGATTATCATAAGGTGACTGTCTAAAACCAAGAGCCTTGATTTTATCACAAAATTCTGTATTCCACTGTCTCAAGGCTTGTTTTAGCCCATAAAGAGATCTCTTTAATTTGCAAACCTGACCAATTTTTGCTTTGGAATACCCTTCAGGTGGCTGCATATACACCTCTTCTTCAAGCTATCAATGCAAGAAGGCATTGTTGATGTCAAGCTAATAAATAGGCCACAATTTGGAAGTAGCTATAGCAAGGAAGATTCGCATTGTCACAATCTTG
Organism: Dioscorea zingiberensis; assembly: GCA_026586065.1. Taxonomy (NCBI): domain Eukaryota; kingdom Viridiplantae; phylum Streptophyta; class Magnoliopsida; order Dioscoreales; family Dioscoreaceae; genus Dioscorea; species Dioscorea zingiberensis. The sequence goes on along the minus strand of JAGGNH010000063.1, from coordinate 135,897 downwards.
GCAACGGGTGAGAAGCTTTCAAAATAATCAACTCCTTCCAATTGATGAAGACCCTTTGCTACCAATCGAGCCTTGTGCCTATCTATAGTGGCATCAGGTTTCAATTTGAGTTTATATATCCATTTTGAGCCTATTGCTTTCTTCCCTTCAGGAAAACAAGTGAGCTCCCAAGTACCATTATCTTCCAAAGCCTTCATCTCTTGTTCCATGGCTTTGACCCAGGCTGCATTAGTACTGGCTTGTTTATAGGAATTTGGTTCTTATATTCTTGACACATTTGCTAAGAATGACATGTATGCTTTTGAAAGATTCAATACTTGGATGTATGGATAGGTAGAGGTGTATATAAAGTTGGCTTTTGTACCTGCAACTGATTAGGAATCTTGTGCATAGGCTCAATAGTAAGATTGGTGACATAATCTTGTAACAAAAAAGGTTTAGATTTGACCCTGGTACTACGCTTAACAAAAGGTTCAATTCGAAATTCTTTTGAAATCAATGGTTTAACTTGTTCAATTTCAATTTCATCCCCAAGATTATTGTCAAAAGCATTTCAAAATCATCTTGTTCTAGATATAGAAAATCATTTTGAACCTTTTCTGTGTTTTGAAAATTCTGTGCTAAAATTCCTTGAACTTGTAGTTCATCATTATCATCAATAGGTAGTGGTATGACCCTTGTTTGATCATCCTCAAAAGGTTTAAAATCATTTCTGTATAGAAAGATTTTTTCGTAAAAACGAACATCTCTTGTGATGTGAATCTTGTGATGTTCAAAATCATAAAAATTGAAAGCCTTTTGACCTTGACTAAAACCGATGAAAACACATTTAAAAGCTCTTTTCTCAAATTTGTCCTTATGTGGCATTGTATCATATAACACAAGCAAACTAAAGGTTTTAATTTCTCATATTTGTGTGGTTTTTGTAAAAGTAATTCATAGGGTGTTTTCTAATTCAAGGTTGAGGATAGTGTTTTATTGATTATATGAGTTGCCATGAGAATGGATGAACCCCAGAATTTCTTAGGCAAATTGGATTGGAACATAAGGGCCCTTGCTAATTGTAACAAATTTTTGTGCTTTCACTCTACTACACCATTTTGTTGTGGGGTACATGGGCAAGTTTTCTGATGTAATTCAATCCCTTTTTCTGACAATATGAGCTGAAAATTATGATTGGTAGATTCAGTACCATTGTCAGTTCTTATTTTTTAATTTTTCTATCATGTTGTGTGGCAATCATATTGAGAAATTGGGTAAAGATGGGTTCGGTTTGTGTTTTGTGCATCATCAAGTAAGTCCAGGTGGCTCTACTGTAGTCATCGACAATGGTGACAACATATTTAGCTCCTTCAATAGAAACTTGCTTGTAGGGACCCCAAATATCAAGATGTAGGAGCTGCAAGGATTAGTAGTGTTGATTTGGCAAGGGTAAAAGGGTAATCTCTGTTGCTTGGATTTATGACAAATATCACAGGTTGGACTAACCTAAAGATTTTGATTCTTGAGAAAATCAATATATTGCAAAACATTTATTGGATAATGCCTCAATCTTTGATGCCATAAAATAGATTTTGATAAAATATCTTTATTCTCATTAAAACCAACATTACAAGATGAAACTGACTTGATTGAACTCAAAAACAATCTATCTAGTTTGAAACCAGTCAACAACAACAATAATTAAGCCTTAATCCCATAGTAGATAGGAACCTATATGAATTCTTTGTCTGCATGTAGCTCTGTCAAAGACAAGATCTGGATCAACATCTAATAAATGTAGGTCCTTAGATACTACCTAATACTCGGTCTACCTCTACCCTTCTTTTTACCTTTTATTACCAAACTATCATATTTTCGAATCGGGGCACCTAGGGGTCTACGACACATGTCCAAACCATCTTAAACGCCCTTCTCTTATTTTATCTTTAATTGGTGCAACATACACCTTTTGTCGGATGTGTTCATTTCTAATCTTATCCAATCTTGTATGGCTACACATCCATCTTAACATCCTCATTTCTGCCACATTCATCTTCTGGATATGTTGAACTTTAGTTGCCCAATACTCGCTCCCGTATAACATGGCCGGTCTAACTGTCGTTCTATAAAACTTTCCCTTCACTTTGTTAGGCATCTTCTTATCACATAAGACACCCATAGTACTTCTCTATTTCAGCCATCCTGTTCTGATTCTATAGGATACATCTTCATCAATCATCCTATCCTCTTGGAAAATGAAACCTAGATACTTAAAATGGTTACACTTAGGTACTACCACTCCACCTAGTATCTACTTCATTATGCACACTGTTCCTCTTTATGCCAACTACGGATTCTTCTCAGTAGCAGGGTGAGTTTTTTGGCCTACCTGTATGCTCCGGCTCTGACGTACTCATTCTGTAGCCACTAATCTCTCAGGATGACCCAGAATCCTTCGTACCTGCCCTAGCTTCTGTTAAAGCGGAAGGGGTATTGTTTGGGTTCATAGCGTCCACACTCCAATACTATGGGTACATGGTCCGAGCAGATCATGGTTGGTACATGTCTTCCATTGGTCCAAGTGTATTTCCCTCTGATTAGTGGTGGGTCGTACAATTGTAGGTCGACGATAAGGCTATTAAAATCTTGTTGATCTTGTGTACCCCGGGATCTTATGTTCCTATTCGCTGGTTCCCTGGTTGAGTTGAAATCTCCCCCTATCAACCATGGTCCCTACCATCTCCTTCTAATTGTTCTCAATTCTTCCCAAAAAGCCCTTTTTTGGTCAGGTTCGCAGGGACAATAGACTGTGGTGATAATCCATTTGCTCCTATCTGTCGTGCATTCCAGGATAGCTATTGCTGAGAAGGTGTCTGTGTATTCGAGTTCAAGGCGAAAAGCAATGTACCGAAGTTCCATCCACGCAAAGATCCTCCGCGTGTGTTATTTGCTGGCAACACTGCTTTCTCCTTGTAGAGATTTCCACCTAGTGAGCTCCAAATGCTGTTGTTTATGGCTTGGAGTTTAGACTCTTGTAGACAAAACACGTCAACCTTTTGGGCTGCAATAAAGTCCCTTACTAGGAAGCGCTTCTTGCGCTTGCCCGCCTCGCATTACATTCCATTTAATTAATTTAATAAGGATACCTTATGTTTCCGGGAGAGGGTTGCTGGAGGCTTAGCTGCCTTCCCATCCCTGAGCATTCCTTTCGGCTTCTGTGAGCCTTAGGTGCCTGAGCACTTGGTCTGCATTACCTTCCAAGTTGTCCAAATGTATTCCTGCCTTCTATGCAGTTGAGATAATCTCTTCACCCGGCCATTGGGAAAGATGAGAGGTACTGTGGTTAGGTTGTGGAGATCATCCTTTTCAGCTTTTTTTTGTTTACCTTTGGTGTTCCTCAAAGACCATGCTGGGGGTTTCTGCACATCCTAGGTTATGGGGGTTTTGACGCCGGGCGGGGTAGCGATTATCCCACGGGCTAGCCGGGTCCAAGGACCGCAAGGAAGAACAAACGAAGAACCAAAAGAACCAGAGAAAATACTTTGAAATTCAGAAAAATATTATTAATCAAAATTCAATAATGAAAAACTAACCCATAAGCCGGGTTAAATAGCCTCAAAAGATTAACCTAGAAACCTTATCATCTAATCTAAATTTGCTAAAATTGACAAATTATTAATTAAAACTAAACTTATCTAAATTTAAAACTCTAAACAAATTAGATAACTCCTAAAAATCTGAGATCAAATCGGATTCAAATCCTATCCTAATTTGGCATATGAAATATTACCAAAAATAAAAAAAAGACCAAAAACCCTAATTTGGCGGATTAAATATTTCTAAAAATAGAAAAAATAACTAAATTTCGCTCTAATATGACCCCCCATGTCGTGCGCGCCGCAAAGAACTTTCTGAATTGGGGTCGAACGGCCGATACTGATATCGGTAGCCAAAGTTATGGCCAAAATACCGAACCACACCCAAAACCGACCCAATCTTGGAATTGACTCGATAACTTCCCATCTTTACGTTGACCCGCCAACCCGACACCAATATTTGACTCGAGCCTCCTCGTGATCAGCCACAGGTTGGAAAGAACTCACCCAGAGTTCAACCGCACCTCTGTTGGTAGGTGCGGATCTCGCGTGCTTAATCTCAATCAAAACCCTAGAGACAGAAAGTAGGTTAGTAGTGTTGGTTACCTGACCAGAAGGGTTTTCCTCCCATCGAGATACCAACACAACGCTAGTCCCATCATCGTCATAGATGGGCTCACTAATCTCCTCCTCGGGCTAGCCAATTTCCTCCTCTTAGTCGTCGTAGATGGGCGAGATCTCCTCCTCCACATCATCGTTGAATATTGGGAAAATCTCCTCCTCCGCATCATCGTTGAAGATGGGCGAGATCTCCTCCTCCACATCATCGTCGTAGATGGGTTGGTAGATGGGTTGGCCAAACCTTTGATCGCTATGATTATGGTGCTAGACTTCCTCAGCCAGAAACTGCCCACGACAACCACGATCAAAATCGATCGCCGCTAGACGCCTTGATAATTTCTTGACTTGCCTTTGCAAATCCTTGATCATCAAGCGTTGGGTTACCTCCGTGACTTGCCTTTGTAGATCCTTGTTCATTGCCTCTAGGGAGCTCAGGTCACGGTATTGGACTTTCTCAGCCTGAACCTGTCCAACCCGACGACCACGACCACCAATCATTGATGTCGCTGATGACGCTTCCCAGGAAGATGATGAGCTCTGGTACCAACTAACGCCAGGCGGGGTAGCGATTATCCCATGGGCTAGCCAGGTTCAAGGACCGCAAGGAAGAACAAACAAAGAACCAAAAGAACCAGAGAAAATACTCTGAAATTCAGAAAAATATTATTAATCAAAATTCAATAATGAAAAACTAACCCACAAGCCGGGTTAAATAGCCTCAAAAGATTAACCTAGAAACCTTATCATCTAATCTAAATTTGCTAAAATTGACAAATTATTATTTAAAACTAAACTTATCTAAATTTAAAACTCTAAACAAATTAGATAACTCCTAAAAATTCGAGATCAAATCGGATTCAAATCCTATCCTAATTTGGCATATGAAATATTACCAAAAATAAAAAAACGACCGAAAACCATAATTTGGCGGATTAAATATTTCTAAAAATAGAAAAAAATAACTAAATTTCTCTCTAATATGACGTCCCCATGTCGTGCCCGCCGCAAAGAGCTTTCTGAATTGGGGTCGAATGGCTGATTCTTATATCGGTAGCCAAAGTTATGGCCAAAATACCGAACTACACCCAAAACCCACCCAATCTTGGAATTGACTCGATAACTTCCCATCTTTACGTTGACCCACCAACCCGACACCAATATTTGACTCGAGCCTCCTGCATCAGGTTCCCTGTGATTTGATTTTCTTAGGTCTTCCTCTTGTTTTTATCAATCGAGGTTGCTCTTCATGGGGTGAGCTAGGTTGATTGTTGATGAGTGGGCTCCTCCCTTGCTTTTGTTGGAGTTGATGTGATTCCAGGGGGTCAGAGAGGGTTATATTGTGAATATTTCCTTTGGTGATTATCTCCATGCCTCTTCTGTTAGGAGGTTCCAAGGGTTGCCAATTCTTTTTAGAGATGTCTTACTTAAGTCTATCATTAGACCATGGGTCATGGTTTTTATGTTTTTATCACTTGATTTATATTGGGCCCTGATGTAGTTGAAATGCTTCATTGGGCTTTTAGCTTGAAAGGGGGCATTTGCCATTACAGGGGGGTTCATTTGGCTTGGTGTTGCTGCCATTTGGGCCTCTATAGCTGGGCTTAGTTCTGTTCCAGGAGTTTGGTGTGTTTCAGTATTTACTGGGCTCTGGCTCCGTCTTGGTTGGGTTGCTGGAGATGGGCTATTTGTATTATTTGAAACTAGGCCGATTTCAGTAGGTCTTAATGGGATTCGTGCCCAACCCATGTTCTGCCCAACCCTCCATGGCTGTTCTTTTCTAAGTGCTTTGTGCATGTGATTGTGGGGCTCATCTGATCCACTGGCTGACTGGTCTCTTCAGGGATTGGTGTTGGATTTGTGCCTTGTTGTACCAGCCTCTAGGTGGACCAAGTTCCTCTTGGGTTCTGTGAAGCCCAGGGTATTTTTTTAGAAATTCATATTATTAGTGTTTATTTTAATTTCGATAATTGTTAGAGAATAAGGGAGAGTCTCCCTAGTGATTTATTAATTTGGAAATAAAGATTTTAGTTATTTCTTTTATTTGAATAAAGATTGTGTTCCAAAGTATTTACAATTTTAATCATCTCATTGGTGATTAAAGATAAAATTAAACTTTGTATTATTTAATTTAGAGGATGAATTGGGTTTAATTATTGATTTTATTTATCTTAAGGATAAGATAGAAGGCTTTCAAATTTGGTTTTAAATGGATTTAAAACGTAAGGTGAAATTTAAGGAATCATTAGTTGACAAGATGGCTTGGTTTGATGGATGGACATTTTATATAGGAAATTATATAATATTATATATATGTAAGCATGCTTCTGATGAGGAGAAGTAAATTAAGTTTAAAATATAAAATAAAATGGGAAGTAATCGTACATGCTCTCAGGAAGAGGATTTACTTGAGGACGTTTGAATTTGAAGGATTGGAAAGGAATTTTCCATATTAACACATGTTAAACTAGAAATGAATTAGTGAAAAATGGAGGAGTATTTTATTAAAAAACTACATGTCACTAGATAGAGTAGACGGATGAGATCGTCCGTAGGATTCATCCAACAGTCATGGTTCAACGTGGAGTGTTTCGTGGGAGACGTTCCCCTCTGATGAGTGGCCGCGCGCGTCGCCGTGAGGAACGCTCTGCGTTCAAAACAAACAGATAAGAGGATAAGAACAGTCAAAATCTGATTTCGAATCATATTACGATCCCCTCGCGAGCCCTATATAAGGGGAATATTACTCGAAACCCTAGCATAACTCTCACCTCGCCTGCCGTCGTCTCTAGAGAGAAGAAGGAGGGATAGCGGTAGAGCCGTGAGCGTGTGGGACTTCTCAAGTATTCCCAACGATCGGTAAGCCTTCGATCTTGTATTTCTTTTAGTCTGTGCGTGATGGATAGTCAGTGGAGTCCATGATCATATAATGATTTATGTTCTTGATTATAATTTTTGCTCGGGATTATGTTCCCAAGTTTAGTTATTCCTTGAGTTATGAAGTCTTTGGCTGAGATGTTAGAGGGTGAGCACTAGTAGTTTCTTTGAGTTCTTGATATGCCTTGATGAGGTTTATATGGAAGCTGTGTGCTGTGTTGATGTGTTGGAAGAGGTTTAGGGCTGTGAGATTATGCAAGAGTGCTGGAGTTGTTGGAGGTGGGTAGAGAAGCATAGATGGTTTGTTTGTTAACTTAAGTGGTTGTTGATGGTTAGGGAAACCAGTTCTTGGCCTTGAGAGGGTTCTGGTGGGAGTTCAGTGAGGTTGTGTTCTAGTATTCCATTGGATGGGTTCTTGAAGCTTGGTAGATATGAGAATTTTATTATTTCAGAGGCTTTGTTAATTCTTCTATGATTTACTAAAGATAGATGAGTAAAGATCTAAGGTTTGGGGAGTTGAACAGGATGAGGTTTGAGAGGTATGAAGAAGGTTCTGTTTACTAGTCGGGTGAGGGTTTAACTCATGGCTATACATACAAGTTGGATTCACAGGAACCCGGTCTATAGGTTGTGAGATGGTTTGAGAAAGAACAGGTGGGTAGTTGCTGTTATTTGATCTCAGGGATGAGTAATAATCTAGAGGGTGGTATTGGTTTGTAAAGGCCCGAGGGAGAGAGATATGAGTCTCGGTTTAGAGGAAGCCATGATCAGGTGGGATCTCAGAGGAGTTGAGGCTCGTGTGTACGTGGTTGTAGACAGGGAAGGGTAGGCACATGTAAGAGAGCAATGGACTAAAGGCAGGGGGTTGTGAGCTCTTGTTATTGTGTGTGAGATGAAGAGAGAATAATGAGGTTATTCTTGGAAGTTGTTACTGTTAGAAACTTAGTGGAGGGGGTGTAGAGTTGCCTTCCCTGAGGTAACCATATGGATGTGCATAATGCTAGGCACGAGGTCGATTGAGTGCTTGTGAAATCTTATGTTCTTTATTGGTTAGCTTGATTATGAGAAAACCCGCACTATTAATTGTTGGATTGGTCCCGATTATGGTTTGCTTGATGGGTTTAGATGGGTTGAATTGATTTAATTAAATTTTTGTAAATTAAGGGTTGGGGAATTTAGTCAATTAAATTGATTTAATTAAAGGGGTAATTTTGGGTTTGTTTAGATGGAAGTGGGCGGCCCGATGGGCTAATAATAATAAAGGGATCAACCCAATATAGATTATGGGCTTAATTAAGGTAATCATTTAGTTAATTAAGAGTGGTTGTGAATTAACCTTGGAGACGGTTGAGTTAGGTTTTTATAATGGGCCGAGTCCGTTTAGTGAACTTGCATTATGGTAGTAGTATATCTTGAGAGTGGACTTGTGTTTGCGGATGATAACTTGGCGTGGATGCGTCAAGAGGATATTCCGTGGAACGCTGGACTCACGTGATTTTAGAGGTAAGTTACCTACGCCTCGATTCCCGCCCATCCTTGGGTTTTCCTTGTTTTTGTTATTGCTATTTATTTTAGCATGTTCCGTTGAGCTTCTGTTGTTGGATGCATGCACGTACCTGCAAGTTGTTTGTTTTTCCTTCTTTTTGTATGTGCATGGTTGAAAAACTAGAGATAGAGTATTGTTTGTTGCTTGTCTTGCTCGTTGGACATGCTGTCCTGTGACCGACACTTGACCATGGGCACATGGTCTTGTGTGCTGGCCGGGTAAGCATGTTCCGAACGGGTTCATTTTCCGGTTCAGTGGAGCGAATGCTCAAGTGGGAGTGGAGCGTTCAGGGCTGAGGACACCCTGGCGTCTCTGATGGTTCCGTGCCGGGGGGAGGATACTCTGGCGGTCCAACCTGTCAGTGGGACGATACACTGACCGTGTTAACACGTAAAAGAGAGGTGGCGCTACCGAGGTATGAAAAGAGAGTTGATTTCCAGCGGAGGCTGGGGGCTGACGGAAAAGCTTTGGTATCAACGAATCTATTCTTGAAATTCCACTTGGGGCCCGAGGGCCAGTGTTTGGCTAGGAGTTCTTGTTTTGAATACTTCTGATAGACTCCTAGGTTCTTGATTGTGCGGGCGTAGTCCCGGTTGCTTGTTCTTATATTTATTGATTATATTGACCAGCTTTGTTGAGATCCCTGCGGGGAACTTACTGAGCTTTCCTTTCGAAAGCTCATTCTTCTTGATTTCCTTTTTCAGGATTAAGGGAATAGTATCTATCGGCTCAGGAGCTGCGCGTTGAGGTTCGAGGACTACAAACCTTTTAGAGAGGAAGAGACCTTGTATTTTATTTTAGGACCCTTGTAGGGCCCATAGTGTATTTTTAAATTTCAATTTTCCGCTGTGTAACTCTTGTTATTAATGGAAAAATGTTATCTGTTCTTTATCATTTAGGCCTTGTATTCGAGTGGGGCTCGTCTCCACTTGGATACGGCCGATCTGTCGACGTGCCCGAGGTCCCGGGATCCGGGTCGGGGCGTTACAGGTTCCAACCGAGCCCGGGCCACTTAAGCGGGTTCTTTTATTCCTCCACACGGTCGCCATGAAATGGTCCGCGTTAGCCATATCCGCTTCTCCAGCGTCCTCGAAGCCGTGCCCTATCTCTGCTGCCACTTCTCACATGTCGGCGTCCATATGCTCAGGTGCACTACCAGCGTCCAATCCCATCGCCGCTTCTCTGATCCCATCCGTTGACTTCTTCCCATCTCTGGGGGTCGGGTGTGGAGAGTGTCTTCCGGTTTCCAAAGCTATATGGCGGTCCGAAGGCCGCTCGATGATGGTGGACAGATTACAGTCCTGGCTTGGTCGCCGTTCTCTGATGATTACCCATTTTGGCCGTTCGTCAACTCTTCTTGCTAGAGCATAGTCCTCCTCCACTATGATAGCCTTGCCTTTATACCTTCTGCTGGCGGGTGGTTTCGTTGTGTTCAGTTGGTCATCATCAACCATGGTGCCTCCAACTACTATTACCGGAACAGTGCAGTTTCCTTGCCCTGGTCGTCAGGAGTCTCCCCACGGCAGCGGCAGCTGTCCTTTCTCTAACTCGAGTAGGTATTTATATTGGCGGGTCCCCAAGCTGTAATGTATGCTCGATAGCAACCTTCTCGGCCTCCTGATGCGGAGGAGGAGGCGGAGATTGTGGCTATAGGCCCCACTCAGGTTGGGCACATAAACAAGATCTCCGGCGGGTTTCAGGAGCCGCGGCACCAGGTCTCTACTCTAGCAATTCATCGGGAGTTGTTTGACTATTACCCAGCAAGTGGCTCCTTTGGCTCTATGCTTTTTCCATAAGTCTGGCGACCAAGGCTCGAACTCAAGGGTAAAAGAGAGTAGACGCAGGGGACCCTTCGCCTCCGTTTGTCTTGCAAGCTTGGCGGTTGGGAACAGGGTGATTAACTGGACATCGGGGAAGGGTTTCACCTCCCAGGTCCAGTGCTCATCTACTAAACATGTTGATGCGTCTACGATATACGGCGAGGATCATTCCTTCCCGAAGCTCCTTCACGGTGATGATCGAGAAGCGCTTCATGCGCTCCCTTCCTTCCAGCACATCGGAGTCGATGGCCATTGATATATAGAGGTGCTCCACTTCTTCAACACTGTCTTTCACTATCTCTGTGTTGACCATCACCGGCATTGGGGGAGACTGTTGAATCTTCCTCTTTGGCTTGGGTTTAGATTTGCTTTTGCTGAAGCATTTGTTTTGTTTTGGAGTTGTGGGTTGGGGGGTTGTTCTCTGAACGGCAGCCTGGGCTTTACTTGATCGGTCGTGTTTCGGCGGCCTTCCTTACCAGCACCTTGTGGTCGACCTCGCCATAGTGCCAACAAGTCGTCACGCGATGGCATTCTTCCGTATGGTGACCTGGCTTCAAGCATTGGCTGCACACGTTGATTGTGCCGGCCAGAGTGTGGAGGGTTGGCGGCGAGCACCGCGATGATGGCGGCAGTTCCTTTCCTGACTGTTCGTGGGCTGTCGTTGGTGCGGTAACTGCGCTTGCGACATACCATCTTCCATCCTTCTTCAGTCTTGTTCATTCCCTGTGAAGGATGCAGGCTGTGTATGTTGTTTGTTCCGCCCCTCACCATGTTTGGGTATGATGGGGAGGGGGGGATCTCTCTGGTTGAGTGGCTCGGGTTCCGTCCTATGGAGGTTTCGGTGGGGCCTTTCTTTTCCATTGTCTTCCATGCTGATATCCTTCATCCCTTCGAATCTCGTGTTTCCTAAAGTCACCTCACCGGTGTTCGTCTTATCCTGGGACGATTTGCCCAGAGGCGTTTCCACCATGTCAGGGAAGGTCGACATGGTGTTGGAGATCGTTTCCTCCATCACGCTTAGAGTCATCTTCACCACGCTTCTGCTTCGTGGCCCCCCCACAGTGCCTGGAATCGTCTCCGCTACGGACCATTTAGACTTTTTTTTAATCTTACCTAAAATGATATTCCAACCTATAGTAGAATTGATGTCATCACAACAATCTCAATGTTCCCCCACCTTCAAGAGCCTATGGTACAGTTAATGTCATATAATCAGTCAAGAAAAATAGTTAACACGATAAAATAACCTAGCTCAAATGAGAAGGACATTCACTCTTGGGTTTTGTTTGGCAAGAGTGAAAAGTGGGGGTAAAGGCATAACACGAGTTCCTATGTGGTACTAAAGGCGCCAACAACTAAAGCATGATGATTTGAGGGCTTCATGGTCATTTATTGGCTATTTAATTGCTTCTGAAATTGTTGACAACAAGATCCACCCCTCCATGGAAATGACATTATTGCCCCGATATGGATAGTTTTGTTTATTGGTAGAGTATAACCCTGAGCCTTGATTTAGGTCTAATATCTCTATCTTTAATACTGAATAAGGTTTCTAATCATCTTGATCTAACCATGACTACTTGCTGTAAAATGGAAAAAGTCACGATCTTCCTCTTGGCCAGCCTGCAGGCTTCTCCCAACTTTCCCATTTTACTCCACATCGTATTAACCAATCCTCCTGCCAAATTCAACCTCACGAAGTGGTTTTCCGAAAGTGCATCCCGGAGGAGACCAGATCTGTTGAGCCATAAATAGAAAAGAAGGCTGCAGTTCTTGGCCTGGCGACGAGCGACCTTGATCGAGGCATTGAGTGGTAGGTAGGGGAAATAGTTTGTAATTTCTGGATCTCTCCAAGAGGGTTGAAGGAGAGTGAAGGTAAGTTGAGTATTTTTGCTTGTATTCGCTCTGAAATTTGTAGATCTATGTATTATGCTTTGTGGTTGTGATTTGTTTGGTTGTCATGCTGAAAATGGACTTGTGTCTCGGGTGTAAGGTGAGAAGATCAACATGTCTTCGTGGGTTGGCCTTGAGACCCGGTTCGATCCTAACGCGTCCGCGTACTTGATGACACATCAAGACTTCGAGGTGCACAAATGACATCACCCTTGCTGAAGTGGGGCCTTGATGGCGACGAGATTCTTGTAACTTTGCTAAAAGAAGAGTATGCAACCACCAGGGGCCAAGCCAGTTCATTCAAGTGTGAAGTTTGGTCCTGAATCGCTATTGCTACTGCCTTTTCAGAAAAAGCCAAGGAAAGTGTGACTGGTATGCAACTGAAGAATAGATGGAAGTACATTAAAAAACTTTACAGGCTTTACGCTAGCCTCGTCAACAAGAGCGGATGGACATGGGATTATGCTCAGCATCGTCAAACACCGGACAACATTGAAGTGTGGGATGATGTTATAAAGGTGAAACAATGTTCTTCATTTCTTTGCATATGTAAGATAAAACTGATTCTTATTTTATTTTTTCAAGTTTAATAAGGAGTACAAGACCGCAAGGGATCGAAGTTTCCCTCTCTACTGGCTTGTGCACGAGCTCACAGGTGCATCTATTGCAACAAGACGGTTTGCAGTGGGCTCAACAGAGGAGAGGATAGTTGTCGACGTTGAAGGATCAGGATCCTTTGCCACTGCCAGCCCTGTAGAGCAGGATTTTGATGGGAATGGCGATGTGCATATGGGTGGGAGGGATGAAGCTAACGTTTATAGATCCGAGACCAAGAGGAAGAAACCGGTTTCGGATAATCCTCGTGCTGGTAAAAAATCTGGAGATGCTACTGCTACGGCCCTTGAAAAGTTGGTGGAACTCAGCGCCGGAAGAAGCAAGATCGTTGAGCAGTACGACTCTGAGGAGAATTACTCATACAAACTATGCATGGATAAACTCACTGCGATGCCAGGTATCACTGCCGAAGAAATCTTTGTCGGAGGCCAGGCGTTTAAGCAGTGGGATGAACGTATGTTCTTTCTCAGTATCCCACCCATGGCCGTCTTCTAGCTTGAGGAGTGTGTCAGCGAGTTTCGACATGCAAGACAGCAACGACATCAGGTACGGTGGTTGCCTTTACTTGTTCAGTAAACATGATTGGCTAAATTGAATACGTATTATTTACATGTGCCAAAATACGTTCATGCAGGGCCCGCATAAACCGTTTGGCAGATAGTGCTTTGCGGTCTTAAAACAAGTGAGGATGTCGAACACCGCACTACTATATCTCATTTGTTATGTTATGTTGTGTAATTTTAAAACTATAATGGATATAGTTTGTATGATTCCTGAACTTGTGTTGTGTCAAGTATGAAAATGTTATTTTTGTTTGCAGCCAGGACCAGTTTGAAGTTGTTGTGAATGTTATGTAAATTACGTGCACATTGTAATATGCAGTAACCTGCTACGTATGGCAAAATAATGGGAAGCGTTTGAATTGATGCACAAATTCTAGTGTAATGACAGTTCCAGTGCGTTACCTTGACGTGTTACAACATTTGTTTATATTTAAATTGGACCATCATAATGTATGCTGGTTGCATGGGTCCTTCTGTCCTTTTTCAGTGATGTTTGCCTATGCATTTTTTATTTATGTTTATATTTATGGAGAGTTTTAATACATGAAATGTTAATATTATTATCATGCACTGGTTTGCTTCAATCTCATTTATTATCATGCACTCTTTTAGATAGATATCAGTTTTTTTCAATATGTTACCAGTACCCCTTCCGATGTTTTAGATATTTATTTGTAATAATGATGTAACTCCCATCCTTACAAAGTGTAAACAACACTAGACATCACAGACAACAAATCCCCATGATGGCATCCCCATGAATATGAAGTACAAATGCATTGACTTCTTGTCACCTCATGCCACTTCATGCATAGTATTGTATGCAGAGATGAAGATATGAGAACATTTCCATGTTCTAGCCTATGTATAGTGTTAGTGCGGAAATTGGATTTAAGGCTCAATCTCAACCTAACAATTGAATTTATATTTTGGGAGTGGCTATCCTAGAATGAGATCGAGAGAGAATCCAAACAAGAGAGAGAGAAAACAGATTTACGTGGAAAAACCCCTAAAAGGTGGGGAAAAAACCACGGGAGAAGAAATTCTCACTATAAATGGTCAAGAATACAAGAAATCTTACAACCATTCTCGAAATTGGAAGTTGGAAAGAGGGTTGACTCCGTTTCCAATTTGGTGAGCTTCACTACTTGGATCTCAGGAATGTCCAAAATGAACAATGATCCTTGCCTTTTATAGGCATTGGTGCGTGTTGAGCACGCGTTTCTCAATTTAGTCACGTGTTTGCGGTTGTGAATCCGGTTAAGCGCCCGACTAAGCATCTGAAATTTTGTCTCCGGTGTAGCTTGTTCTAGAACTTTCACGGAATGCGGTACATCACGGTGTCCTTCTTCTAGAAGATTGGGAACGACACGGTGAATCATCGGTTTTGTCATACCTGCATATGCTTAATTAGCTTCTTTCCGATACCGATATGACCCATAGCCACATCGTCATATTGATTCATATCGGATCGGCACAGTGCTTCGTGGTGGATTAGTCCGATACTATGATTTACCCATATCGGAACGGTATGCTACAACGCCATATCGGAACGGTATGCTGTAATGTCTTCGTGAACTTTTAGACTGTCGTTCCGACACGTGGTTTTCCTGGATGTGTGCCACGTGTCCCAATACTTTCATCCCTATCAATAGTCCCCCATTAAGTATGCTTGCGAATGAAATGAAGCTAAGCATTACTGTAATCTGACTGTGCTGGGACTATTACTTCAATATCTGCTTCAGTATCTTTATTCTATGCATCTTCTTCCATCTGTACTGTACTTCGGTGACTTACTTGTCGAAACATTCCTTTTCATTTAATGTCTTCTATTTGGCATTGATTATACCCCATCCTTTACTGTATCGACACGGCTTTTGGAGATCGTAGTGAGACAAAGCTTATGATGATACCGCCTTTTCATTCTCCACGTGTCAAGAATTTGAAACGTTTTAAGTTTCTTTTTGGCCCTAGCCGTCAGATCAAGGGTTTTGAATAATTACTCAGATTGATCCCGACCGTCGATTTAATTCTCAAATAGTGTTGGAGATCCCATAATCAAATTTCAAAATCGTTTGAAGGTGGCTGCTTCCGTGCAAAACGTTCTTCGTCTTGTTCTTCGATTCACTTTGTCTTTCGAGAAGCCATTAAACCTTCAACTCTGAGAGAGGATTTGATTGTTCAGGTACGAGGTTCTCCTTCCAATTTCAGGATTTTAGATCCTCATTGTTTTGGGTCTGGAATTTTACTGCTTTAGGGTTTATTTCATCAGTTCGTTTACGATGCCTAAGCTTGCTAGAGACCCAAAACGTTGTTCTTTCTCCATTGTTAACACCCTTTCTGAAGATAAGATAGATAATCTAGTGAAGAAATACCATCTTTCATCTTCCAATATCTCTTATCGGGTTCCCTCTGCTACAGAGCATGCCTGTTCTCCATCTCAAAAAGAAGATCTCATTTGTCTACCAAGATGCGCTCATAGCGGGACTTAGGTTACCTTTTCCCCAAATCTTTGTAGATATTTTTACGTCACTTGATTACGAATCCTTCTCGGCTAACCCCAAATTCTTGGAGGATTCTCTGTGGCTTTAATGCGTCGTTTCAATGCTTTGTGAAGTTGAACCATCACACTTTCATCTGTTTAGTCTTCTTTTTAATCTTAACCAAGATAGACAGTCCGATTGGTATTATTTTGGTGCCAAATCCGGCGCTGCTTTTCTTGGTTCTGTTCCTGATTCGATCAAAGACTGGAAGAACAAATATTTCTTCGTTTCCAATACCGAGAGTTGGGGTTTTAACACCAAATGGGGGAATCCCTTTACTCCATCGGGCTCCAAAGCTAAGGAAAATCCAATTGATACTGATTGGTTCCAAAGATTCAAGGGGTTCAAGAAGACTGCATTAGATAAATTCTTCCTTTCAGATAAAAGGCTTCAAGAATGTGGATTGTACTTAGCTTTGGGTAGGATCACTTCGAGTTCCTGATCTGTATTTCTTAAATGATTTTTACTGTTGTTTGATTTGGGCTCATTTGCTTCTTTTTTCAGAGACAAACATGCCACCAAGAACTTTAGCTGAGAGGATGCGGGCTATCTCTCAGAGTGATAAATCCAAGAAAAGGGGAAAAGAGGTTTTAAGTGAAGAAATCCCTAGTTCTGGTAACGAAGAGATTGAGAGAGGTCCATCCGATAACGCTCCTTCTCAACAGCTTGGTGTGGAGCACAGAAGGGAATCCGATGCTCCTATCAATTATGAACCCGTAACGGCTCCTGTTATCGCTAGCCTTCCTCCTATTCCGGTTGAAGGTCCTGTTGCTAAAAAGAGGAAATTAAGAAAGGCTGCCGATAGAGCTGCCTCTGTCTCCGTTCCTTCCGTTCAAGCTTCTTTAGAGAACATCATTAGGGATGTATCTGGTCCGGTTCAGGAAAGAAACATTACTTCCTCTCCCTCCCTTCAAACTATACCAAACCCCGATGTCACTTCTATATCAAACCCCGATGTCACTTCTATATCAAACCCCGATGTCACTATCTCCGATGTGCCTATTACATTTCCTCACACTCTTCCCATCGGATCGGGTTTCGATATAGAGATTCCAGATCAAGCAGCTGATTTCAGATCGGATGAGCCTGCTTGTTCAGAAGGAAATGCCTCATCTGGATCAGGACCGGTCATCCAACAAAGGAAAAGTATGAGTTTGAAGATTTTTATTGTACTCTTGATGCTTTTCGATTTCATTTTGCTACACTGCATATCAGCTAAATCATTTTCCTTATCTTGATTTCAGGGGTAACGCGAATGGTGGGTCCTAATGCTGATAACTCAAATGCTCAAGGGACTGGAGTTAAAGTCCTCACTCACCGGAAGGATAATGTTCTTCCCGTTAATGTCAATGCGATCAGGGATTCTCTCCGTAGTTGGCGACAAGGGGATGTCAAAAATCACTTGAATCAATTTAACTTAGAAGAATCCTGTGCTCATTTTCAATGGTCGATGGCCTCGGTATGTTTTTTGACCCTCTTCTTCAACTAAGATCGTAATTTCATGTCTCTCCTTTCTGAAACAATTCTTTTCTGAGGTACATTTGTTTTATGGGGTGATCGGGTTGTTGCACTTTGCAACCAAAACAATTACGAAATGAAGGCCCGCATCTCTCAATTGGAGGAGGAAAATAAAAAACTCTCGGAGAATCTTCTTCTCAAAGATACTGAGATAACCAGAGTCGATGAGGAGAAGAAACTTATTTCTGCTGAATTAGAGGAGTCACAGAAGACTCATGACTCACTAAAAACTGAACACGAGAATTTGCGAGCTTCTCTTTCTTCTTCTGAACAGACTACCACTGCTCTGAGATTGGATCTTGATAGTTGTAAGAATGAGAGAGACTCCCTTGCTGATGAAAACAGAAAGCTCTCTGAAACAATTTCTGAGCTCAACCATAATGCTTCTATTGAAAATGAGTTGAAGAAGATATTGCAGTCCAAACTTAAAAACGTTGAAAGAGAAAAAGATCTCTTATCTGAACGGCTGAAGGCAAAAGAAGTCCTTCTCTCTAACGCTCAGAATGAAATCCTCACTGCACAAAGATCAAACGAGGCCATCAAAGAAGAAAAGACCTCTCTGCGATGCAGGCTGAATAAAAGTTGGAAAAGAATATGGGCTGGAGGCTAAGCTTGATGCGGCGGAGAAAAGAGAACTTTTCGATGATGAAATTCGAAGAGTAACATCAGAAGTTTATTCAATCTTAAGCTGTGTTCATTCCGTAAACCCCTCAATCAATTTTCATCAGACTCCTTATGATGAGGTGTTGGAGTTTTATTTCGCAAAGTGTCTTGTGGGAGAGGAACAAAATCAAGATCTTGTGGCTGAAGAAATTAGGACTGATGTTTTTGCTGCTGAAAGATTGGATCCGGATGCTATATATCTAGAGGGAGATCGGGCTGCTTCTGTGTCGGAAAAAGAAGTTTCCGATGTAACAGTTCTCCCACCATCTTCATCAGATCCAAAAGAAATTCTAGAGTGTGGGAAAATTATATCGGATCCCGATCCGATATATAGAGCTATTCTTAACGAATCAGAACTTTCCCTTGAGAATGTGGGAGATGAAGAAAAGGCGGATCACGATCAGAGGCTGGCTCCTCAGGGGAGAGATCTTGAAGCCTCAACTAAAGCTTCTTCTGCCATTATTGAAATTGAAGATGACATCACAACAGGAGCATGTAAGTCTTTACTGAGCCTTTTTCTAATGTCTCTTATAACATAATTTTTCATTCATCCTTTTTATCCAGCCAAAACTGCTCCCAGTATTCCAGATGAAGGAGGATCTTCCAAAAATGCTAACGTTATCTCTTCCGACACCAATCAGATGGCAGCCCCAGAAGTCGATCTGGAAAACAGACCTTCCACTGTGCGTAGGAAGGAAGGTTAGCTAAATTCCTTTAGTTTTCCTCTACTTCTTTTTAATCACCTTGTTCTTTTTTCTTCTTCCCGTTAGATCCCCCCGAAATGAGACAACTCCAGAGCGAAATTCAAGAGCTGAAGGCTGTCCAAGAAAAGATCCTTCGTGACAGAGCAAAGAAGTCTGGTGAAGCTCTTGAAGCTAAACTTCTTGCTGAGGCTCGTCGGGAGAATCTTTGCAAGATCTGACAAGCTGGAACTTCATCTGATGAAGAAATTGATAGTTTTGTGTAGCTTCTCATTCTGATGTAGAAACTTGACTTGAATTGTATAAATCGCAAATGCTTCGATTATTTCTTTGTTCCCTTTTCTCTTTTTGAGGATAAATGAGATTGCCACTTGACAAATTTTTACTATTGGTTGAGTATCAACCCTCCCGATGTCGATCTGTTTCTAAGTTTTGTATTAGATCTGGTGGTGCTTCTAGTACTTGTCATCAGTGAAAACGTTATATCGGATCGGCTAGCATCGATCGTTCAATCCTTCGTATCGGATCGGTCCTGCCTTTTGAATTCTTCTTTTGGACAAGATAACATTAATTTAGTGGTGAGTCTTTAATTACGAAGCTTTTGAGGCATTCTATCGAAAAGACCAAAGGTCGCCCTCCATGACTTGAAACAACGCTTACGGCGTCTTTTTGATATTACGGGACTTAAAGAGAAGCGTTTAACGCCTTTTAGTTTTGAACCCTCATTTAACCGTCTTACGCCAAACTTTCAATATAAATAGAGGAAATCTGTACCGCTTTTAGAACATCCTTCTTTTCCACTATGGGTAATAACAGTTGCCCCTCTTTCTTCAGATTCTTTCTCAATGACAACTTTCGCTATCTTTGGATTCCCAGGGCTTTCCATGGTCATATGAGGGCGTTCTTCCAACCGGGGCCTGTTAGATTGCGTGGACCTAGTGGAAATTATTGGACTGTCACACTATCCATGTTTCCTGAACTGGGAGATATCAGATTCACCAATGGTTGGGCTGACTTCGTGAGGGATCATCAGTTAGTAGAGGGAGAATTGCTGGTTTTTGTTCTCCAAGAGGATCTGTGTTTCGAAATCCATATCCTTGGGAACAATCACTGTCAAAAATCATCAACACTTGCAGCTACGCCCTCTCAAGTTCTTGACGGCTCCTCTGATTCGGATCTCCCTGTTTCTTCTGATTCTTCTTAATTTCTGCATTGTCATTGTACTTTCCTTTTTTCAATTAGTAAACTTCATCTTTTAGCTATAAATTGCCAAGACGTTGTAGGAAATGAGAACTTCTGTTTTACTTGTATGAAATCAGCGTAGCTTGTGGATGTGGTTCGTCCGTGCGATGATTCCCACGATTTCTTGATTGGCGTAATTGTTTATCTTGATATAGTCTTTGTTGATAAATTGTTGGCATAATTGTCCCCTTTTTGGAACTGCTTTGGCATGTTGATTCTTCTGGATCAGTGTGTTCTGTAGATATTGTGAATCGGCTTGGTCTATTGGAGCCAGTTTGACTTGTTAATGCCTATATGATCTGTTGGGATCAACATGGTTTGTTGAGCCCGTTATGGACGTTGAAGCCAGTGTGATCCGTTGGGATCGATATGGCTTATTGATATTGATGAGAATATTGGGATCGGTATGATCCGTTGAGCCCGATATGGGCGTTGGGGCCGGTATGGCATGTTGATATGGATGAGAATATTAGGATCGGTATGATCCGTTGAGCCTGATATGGGCGTTGGGGCCGGTATGGCCTGTTGATATTGATGAGAATATTGGGATCGGTATGATCCGTTGAGCCCGATATGGGCGTTGGGGCCTGTATGGCCTGTTGATATGGATGATAATATTGGGATCGGTATGATCCGTTGAGCCCGATATGGGCGTTGGGGCCGGTATGGCCTCTAAGGTTGGTTTCTCCTTTCTTTGTTAGTGAACAAATTTTTCAAGGAGTAAAATAGAAATAAAAAATAGAAACACATGTGGAAGTAACTAATTTTATTGATAGTACCTCCGTAGATGTTCCGAATGGTATGGACGCTTGAGCTTACGTCCATCCATTTTAGAAATCCAGTATGTACCGGGTCTTATAATTTCTTGTACAATATATGGACCTTCCCAATTGGTATTGAGTTTCCCAGTTCGACTTTTATTGCCTTGAAAGATGTTCTCTCTCAATACTAGATCTCCGACCTGGAAAGTCACTTCTTTCACCTTAGCATTGTAATACCTCTTGACCTTACGCCGATAAATCATTTGCTTTCGAATATTAACGCAATCTCTCTTTTCCTCCAATAGATCTAGTTCAGCCCGGAGTTGTTCCTCATTTCTTACTGGATCAAAGGATTGCGTTCTTGGTGTTGGTAAAGTGACTTCAGCTGGGAGCACAGCCTCCACTCCAAACGCTAATGCGAAAGGAGTCTCACCGGTTGGAGTTCGAGCAGTCGTTCGATATGCCCATAAAGTATTCGGAACTTCATCGACCCAATTCGATCCATTTCTGAGAACTCTTGTCTTCAGGCCATGCAAAAGAGTTCTGTTGGTTACTTCCACTTGTCCATTCGCCTGTGGATGAGTAACAGAAGTGAGTCTTGACTCAATACCAAGATCTGTGCAAAACTTCTTGAAGGAAGGATTATCGAACTGGCGGCCATTATGGTGATAGAAAGCCAGCGAGCAAGCGAAGCGACAAATATGATTTCCACAAAAACCACAGCAAGCCTTTCTTTGTGATCGGCCTTGATGGTTACGCCTCCACCCACTAATTAGTAAAGTAGTCAATCGCCACAATCAAAAACTTCATTTGCCTGGCAACTACAGGGAATGGCCCAACTATATCAACTCCCCACAAAGCAAACGGTCTCGTACTCACAACTGCGGTGAGTGGTACCGGAGGACGCCGCTGAATGTTAGCATAGCGTTGACAAGCATCATATTTTTTCACAAAATTAATTGCATCTCTGTTCAAAGTTGGCCAATAATATCCTTGTCTAAGGATCTTATGACTCAATGCTCTTCCTCCCAAATGATCTCCTGCAATCCCTTCATGAACCTCTTGAAGAACATATTCTCCTTCCGATGGTCGTAGGCACTTTAACAAAGGAAGAGTGAAAGATTTCTTATAGAGCTGTCCGTCCACTACGCTGTATCGGGAAGCTCTTATAGTGACCCTCCGTGCTTCCTTTGGATCCTGGGGGAGAGTTCCATCCTTCAGATAACTCAAGATTGGATCGATCCAACATGGCTCCTGATCGATGTCCATGAGTTCCTCTGGTGGCCTACAATCAATTGTCCTTGTTGCTAAGTACTGAATGTTGGTAGGTACATGCGGCGGTGGCATTTCTTAGAGGCAATCTTTGATAAGAGATCGGCCTTTGATTCTCTATGCAGAATTTTGGAAATGTGAAATTTCGAAGCTTGTGGTTAGCTTACGCGACAAGGACTTATATTTCACCATGTGATCCTCTCTCGCCTCAAATTCTTCACTCGGATGGCCCACAACCGGTGGGAATCGATATTAGCTTGCAAATTTTTCACACCAAGGCCACGAGCAAAACGTAATCCTGCTATCAAAGCTTCATACTCGGCTTCATTATTGGTGGCTTTGAACCCAAACCTCAAGATCTGATTGAAGTGTTCCATCGGATGGTGATTGCGGGGATCAGTCCTCCTCTGAGCTTTCTCGGTAGAAGACCCATGCGTTATGCGAGAGTCCAACAAGGTGAGGGATGCGTCTTCAACCCGACAACTTGATGTTTGATGGATCATCATCTGTAGTTGTCGTGAGCTTCGGTATGAAGTCGGCGAGTACTTGGGCCTTTATCGAAGTTCGCGACTGCGTAGCTAATATCGTACTCCGCGGTTCAAGTACCCATCGGAGGCGTCGATGTATGCGCCCGATGTAGGATCTGCTTTAGCGGTTGATCGGGTCGGTACCCTTATCCGATGTGATTGGAAATAGGGATGAAGCCGTCGGGCCGCAACCACTAAAGCATAGGCCAGCTTTTCAAGAGAGAGATATCGGGACTCAGTATCAGAAAGAACCTTGCTTGTATAATACACAGGTTTCTGCAAATTATCCTCAATCTTCACTAATCTTTGCCGACGACAGCAGTCGGTTCTTTGATAAGTAAATATAGAGCTCCTCCCGGGTGAGGCTTTGCTAACAAAGCGGTGATTTAAATACTCCTTCAATTTGTATGAATGCTTTCGCATTCCTCATTCCATTCAACTTTGGGAGCTTTCCTTAATGCTCGGAAAAAAGGAAGATTTTTTTCTCCTGACTTGGATATGAACCTCCCCAAAGCTGCAAGCTGGCCATTGAGTCTTTGTATCTCCTTGATTGTTCTTGGGGATCTCATTTCTAATACAGCTCGTATCTTCTCCGGATTTGCTTCAATACCTCGATGAGTGATCATGAACCCCAGGAACTTTCCTGATCGGACTCCGAATGTGCATTTATTGGGGTTGAGACTCATTCAGGTATTGCTCGAAGCGCATCAAAGGTTTCTTGCAGATCGGCAATATGACGTTCTGCACTAATACTTTTCACCAAAATATCATCAACATATGCTTCCACATTTCTTCCAATCTGGTCTCTGAAAACCTTATTTACTAATCTCTGAAAAGTGGCACCGGCATTCTTCAAGCCGAAAGGCATGACTTTGTAACAATATGTTCCTCTGCCTGTGATAAAAGATGTTTTCTCTACATCGACCTCCGCCATTTTGATTTGATTGTACCCTGAGTATGCATCGAGAAAACTTAGCATTTCATATCCTGATGTGGAATCTACCAAGTTGTCAATTAAAGGCAGGGGGTAGCAATCCTTAGGGCAAGCTTTATTCAAATCTGTAAAATCCACACACATTCTCCACTTTCCTGTGGATTTTTTCACCAATACTACATTGGACAACCACTCAGGGTAATAAACTTCACGGATGAAGTCAGCCTTCAGAAGCTTGTCCACCTCTTCTTGTGCAGCCTGGAGTCGATCTGGAGGCTAGGCTACGTATAAGCGGCTTATGTCCTGGATCAACATTAAGCCGATGTTCTATGATCTCCCTTGGGACTCCGGCATCTCCTCGTGATCCAGGGCAAAGATATCGGCATTTCTCTTCAAGAAATCCAATATCTCCTCTTGCTGTCGATGGCGAGCTTGCTCCTATATCACGGGCCGATGCGCTCCGGTTGTTCTTCTTTCAAAGGCATGATCCTCAGTTCTTCAACCGGAGTTGGGCGGCGCTTTTCTCTCTCATCATCCTCTTGTTGAATATCTTCTACAGTGAGAGCTTCTCCAGATCGGCTGCTTCCCTCACCGTGCCCTTTGAGCATTGTGGCATAACATCGGCGGGAAGCAAGTTGATCACCTTTTACTTCGCCGCAACCATCGGGTGTAGGGAATTTAATCACCATATGGTATGTTGACGGAACAGCTTTCAACAAATTGATTGATGGCCGCCCAATGATAACATTGTAGCTCGAAGGACATCGTACAATCAGGAAGTTAATGACAGCAGTAGTAAATCTTAGGGGAGTTCCAAGAGTCAAGGTAGAGAAATCATACCGTCGGGTTGAAGTGGACTCCCGTTAAACCCGATGAGTGGAGTCCTTATCGGCTTCAGGTTTTCCACCGGTAGCTTCATTCTGTCAAAGGCCGATGAAAATATAATATCCACTGAACTACCGGTGTCGATGAGGACTCGCTCTACAATGAATACCCGACCGATTTGTGATTACGAGGCGTCATCATGAGGATAATGAACTCCTCTCAAGTCCTCATCCAAAAGCAGATTTGCATAGGGCTGCGAGGCCTCTTCAAGGAAGTTACATTCTGAACGGATCCAATCGCTCTTGTATGGCTCTTCCTTGATCTTGAACTTTCTCCTCCGCATCCCGGGCCTCCAGCTATTACTGTCACCCGTGTGTCACAAGGAATAATAGGTTGAGGAGGCGGAACATGCTCGATCTCCGGTTCCGACTCCTTTTGTAAAAATTGTTCCAGTTTTCCTTCTCTGACAAGGTTTTCTATAGCATTCTTCAGTTGGATACATTCCTCAGTAAGATGCCCTTTATCCTGGTGGAATTTGCAGAATTTCTTGCTTCTCTTCCTCTTAGGATTATCCTTCATAGGCTGTGGAGGCTTTAAGATTTTCTGATCCTGAACTTGAGAGAGAATGTCTTCCAATGAGGTGTTCAGGATGGAGTAGTTGTGGTACTTCTCTCCCCTTTCAGGATCGTACCCCCGATGTGGCGGGGGTCTCCTTTCCTCAAACCGATCTGCTCGATTCGGATTTCGGCCCCCTTCTCTCCGAAGTTTATCACCTCTCGGAGCTCCTTCTCTCCAATCCCGGTATGGCTGAGGATGATGAGTCTTCTTTCTAATTTCTTCAAGCTGCAAGAGATCACTCTCCCGCCACATTGCCTTTACTTCTTCAGAAGCAATATATTTAGCAGCTAGGCTCTGAAAATCTGAGAGACCGGTGGGGGGTTCTCTAGTTAAGGAATCCTTAAATGGCCCATCTTTCAACCCTTTCACGGCTATTCCCACGACCAGAGCTGAATTCATGTCTACCATGCCATTCACCTCCTTGTTGAAGCGGCTGATGTACCCGCGAAGACTTTCCTCCGGCCTTTGTCGGAATCCCAGTAACAGCATGGGATTCTTCTTCAGTTTCCTATTGCTGGCAAAATTACAAAGGAAAAGATCAGAAAGTTGTTGAAAATTATGCACAGTTCCCGGAGGAATCCCCCTGAACCAATCATGGGCATCCCCGCTAAGTGTCCGAGGAAAAGCTCGACACATAACAGCTTCAGTGGTCCTGTTGACCATCATTTCATCTCTATAACTCTCCAAGTGCTCCTGGGGATCAGAAGTCCCGTCGTAAGAGCGAACATTTGGAGGTCTGAAGTGTTCCGGGAAGGGAGCTTCCCAAATCGCCCTTACAAATGGGGAAGTAACATGAGGAACCAATTGCTGGACTCGTTCCTTCTCCGTCATATATCGTCGAGGAGGAGAGTAACGATGATATGGTGAGTCGCGCCGTGGAGACTGGCGCCCTGAATGAAAACGGTGTGGAGATCGGCGTCGAGGGGAAGGATGCCGATCCGGTGAGTGATACCGTTCTCTGGACCGATACGTCAATGATCGGGTCCTTCGCCTCTGATCGAAGGATTGGTCTGGAGAACGTGAGATTCCCCTCCTTCTCACTTCTCTACCTCCATCTCTCCGATTATGGCGATCACGATGATGTGCTGGATCTGAGCTTCCAGCTGAAGGTTCCTTGTTCTGATATCTATCAGGTGATCGTGCTTGACGTTTTGGAGAGCGGTCTGCCTTTCTTTCTCCGCCCTCCTTGAGAGGTTGTGGATCATGAGGGACCACTGTCTGGGGAACGCGCTACTGACGTGCTTCCTGGAGAGCTTGCTTCAACTCTTCAATTTCCTGCGCCATCCTTCTGACGCATTCTGGATCATTTTGAATCCCAGCACTTACCAGAGGAACTTCCGCTCCAGGAGGCACTATGCCTTCCACTGGAGGAGTTGCTGAAACTCCCCTTCCCTCTTCCTGAGATTGGAATCTCTTAGATCTTCTCTGTGTTGTTGCCATGAACTTTTCGTTCTCTTCCCCACGGACGGCGCCAAATTGTTAGTGCGAAAATTGGATTTAAGGCCCAATCTCAACCTAACAATTGAATTTATATTTTGGGAGTGGCTATCCTAGAATGAGATCGAGAGAGAATCCAAACAAGAGAGAGAGAAAACAGATTTACGTGGAAAAACCCCTAAAAGGTGGGGAAAAAACCACGGGAGAAGAAATTCTCACTATAAATGGTCAAGAATACAAGAAATCTTACAACCATTCTCGAAATTGGAAGTTGGAAAGAGGGTTGACTCCGTTTCCAATTTCGGCAGAGCTTCACTGCTTGGATCTCCAGAATGTCCAAAATGAACAATGATCCTTGCCTTTTATAGGCATCTGTCGCGTGCTGAGCACGTTTCTCAATTTAGTCACGTGTTTGCCAGCTGTGAATCCAGCTAAGCGCCAGCTAAGCATCTGAGCTGTCTCCAGGTGTAACTGTTCTAGAACTTTCTGGAATGCCAGGCTGTCCGCTGTCCTTCTTCTAGAAGATTGGGAACGACACGGTGAATCATCGGTTTTGTCATACCTGCATATGCTTAATTAGCTTCTTTCCGATACCGATATGACCCATAGCCACATCGTCATATTGATTCATATCGGATCGGCACAGTGCTTCGTGGTGGATTAGTCCGATACTATGATTTACCCATATCGGAACGGTATGCTATAACGCCATATCGGAACGGTATGCTGTAATGTCTACGTGAACTTTTAGACTGTCGTTCCGACACGTGGTTTTCCTGGATGTGTGCCACGTGTCCCAATACTTTCATCCCTATCATATAGTAATAAGTTGAAAATTGGATTGCCTTTGTACAAAAGGCAGATATGGTCATAAATCAAGTTGAGAGTTAAGTGTTATGCACTGTAACCAGAATCTTCAACTTGGGTGCTTTAATCATTGTATCAAATCCAGTTAACAGTCAAAAGATATGTGATGTAACCAATGTCTTCAACCTATATATGCCATTCTTCAGCTCAACTATAGAATGTTCCAAACAAATTTCCAACACACTACATTGAGCCCCATGGAGGTAAATTGGCGAGAGATTTTCGCGGAGGATGAACTAGAGCTAGAGCTAGTAATACGGCTAATGCGGGAGCATCTGCTTGCGCGTCGACATGCACCCAAACGTGACCAACATACCCGTCCCTTCTCCGGTGCACAATTGGTGAGAGATATACTTGAAGGCCATCCTAGACGAGGTCATTCCCTATTTCGAATGGAGCCTAGTATATTCATGAACCTATCCGATAACCTCGCTGCACGTGGCCTGCTAAAATCCAGCAGGTTTGTCAACGTTCACGAACAACTTATCATATTCATGATTATCGTATGTCATGCGACACCAATCAGATTTCTTTGCGAGCAATTGCAACATAGTTCGGAAACCATTAGTAGGTATTTCCATGTAGTGTTGAACGCCATCCTCACGTTGAAGAGTGAGTACATTAAAATGCCTACTGGTGAGGAGGACGTACATCCTTTAGTACGCAACACTACCAGATGCTTTCCAGCCTTCAAGGTACGTTGTACTCGACACTGAAAGAAAAGGTTTTGGTTTGTGAACTCGACACATGCTTGAGCTTTGCCGATATTTCACAGGACGCCATCGGGGCTATTGATGGCACGCACGTCCCTATTATCGTACCCAAGGAAGACCAAGATTGCTTCCGTAACCGCCACGGGTTTACAAGTCAGAATGTGATGGGCGTCGTAGGTTTTGACATACAGTTCCAGTTTGTATACTCTGGATGGGAAGGATCGGCTGTCGACATGCGTGTATTATCTCATTGTCTTGAAAAGGGAATTTTCTTTGTGCCCGCGAGGAAGTATTATCTTGTTGACTGTGGGTATAGTAACACCGCCAGCTTCATTGCGCCATATCGCTGCGAGAGGTACCATCTTGGACAGTTTCGAGGTAGAGGTGGAGGATACCATGGCACGAAGGACAAATTCAACCATATGCATGCCCGACTGCGCAACAGAGTCGAGAGGGCGTTCGGATTGTTGAAGAGTCGATTTAAGATTCTCCGAATCGCCTCAAAATTCTCCGTCGAGACCCAATGAGACATTGTCATTGTATGCGTTGTATTGCATAACTACATTGGCTCACATTCCGCGCATAACCAGCCCTCTACTTTACGTTTCCTAACATTGAATTGGAAGATGGTTTCAACGAGAACTTGAATGGTGTGTGGGTTGAGGACACTGTGGTGAATCCAAGTGGACAGGTTTTGCGGGATTCAATAGCAATGTCACTTTGACTTGGTGATCCATTGGTTGGGATCACCCGGCCTATGTACGCAAATTAATTTCACATGTATTATTTGAAACATTTTCGCTGCATCCATAACTGTCCGTATTGCCTTGATATGTGGTTGTCATATCCATCCGCAAACAAATTTCGGTAACAATGCCTTTCCTTTAAAAGAATGCGTGGTATGCGTTGTCTAAGTGGACTGCGAGTGCGTTCAAAACCCTGATAACTGAGTCAATTTTTAAATATCTAAATGCACGCGATGGAGTAAATATTAATAAGTGTATAGTGTTAATTTAGCGCGTCTTCTCATTTGGCGCCTTAATTTAACACTGTCCAGTAACCCAGTTCATATGTGTGACTTTGCTCATCCAAGCCTTCATCTGTATGTCGTACGCTGCTGCTGAATTGAGACATTCATAAAAATCAAGGAGAAAGAAAGAGACAACTAACAATGATGATAAAATAAATCTGAACGTTTACAAACACCAACCTGCAGAATAGACATTGCCTTTATAACAACATATGTATTTATAGATAAAGTTTTTCAATCAAAAAGATAGTGAGCTGTGCATATCTAAACAAAAATAATATCATGTTCAACCACAGAAGATAACACAGTTTACAATTCCCAGAAACTCCTAGTCAGTCCGATGAGTCACTTTGCCTCGATGCTCTCCTATCAGAATACTTGGAAGGCATGCTGGCGTTCCTCTTCGGACAGCGGCCGGAGGCATTTGGTGGCAGTGGTGCTGGGCACAGAATTTCAGGTTCTTCCTGTAGGTCTACAGCATACGCGACAACATCATAGTGGCGCCACAATTCCTCAAAATCTGCGAATACCTCTGGTGGAATGCTCCCTGTAGCTTCATGTTTACGGTGCAAACGACCAACATGATTTGCTAAACTAACTTACAGACAACAAAAAGAGTGATAATTTGTGTAAGTGTAACATGGAATTTAACAAAGAAAATATCTATATTCGGACTCACCAATGCCTGTTCCACAGCTAGCTTCGGATTGTACTTGTCACCAATGTTGTTATAAGCTTTCGACGATATATATCGACGGGTTACTGTCCAATACCAACTTCGGTACTCTCTCAACCATTGTTCATTGAGGGCAGAAATTCCTTTGACTTGGTAGGCAATACATGTGTGCCTTTCTTCCCACTCACCAATAAGAACGGCACGTACCTCCAACCATTTAATAATTTTACGCCCTCTCCTGAAATAATTATCATACACGGGCATTGAAGGAGGTATGTGCTGCAACCTGTTGAATTGCCGCATAACCCTGTACGGACAATGTGGCTCCGCGATGTGCATGCTCAGCAGCGGTGCGCAGGTATGCCATATTTTCTTCCCCTCCAGCATGGGGTAGGCAATCTCTGAAGAATATCTTTCGTGTAAGGGGTCCAGTAGACCTGCAACAGTATACATAATTTGGCTGAAATTATTAAGCGTCTTTTATGTAAAAAAAGTGATGTGCAGTGCCATGGGGGAATTTTTATTGAGTGATGTTTAATGCCCAGGCCTTCCTTCACCTCTATCATATTTACACCTAAGTTTTTCACAATAAATCTTTAATATAGAAGAACTAAATAAACCCATAACTGATTGATGGAATTATGATTTAATCATCATTCAAACAGGCTTGGACACTGCACAGGAATTCAAAGCATGAAAATAGCAACATATTATAAACAACTAAAGCAATTACTGAAAAATATAATGACATCGTATGTTCTTCATTATTAGGTTGCCTGTGGAGATCAAATATGAATAACGGAGTCAGTTGTTAAAGATTAAATACCTCGGATTCATCGAGGAGATCAAAATCCTTCCTATAAATGCCCACGTTGGACGTGCGCAGACGATCTGTGTAGGTCAATGCCTTGCCTCAGCTGTCATTGTCGAAAAACCAATTGTTAACCATTTAAATAAGCAATCTCAAGGGAAAGAATGGTAAGCACATACCGGGCTCCATAACTCATGGTATAGTCAAAATCAAATTATGGGAACGGGTCATCCACGTCTGGCCGGAACAACGGAAAGCGTTCCCATATCCATAACTACATCAGGGTAACATGCATGAAAAAAATGAAGTTAGCATTGTTACCAAAGATATGAATTGCTAAACACACTTCCAGATGAAGAAAGTCATTCCTAGAGCAGCGTATAACATGCAGATGTGGTACTACAATGCCTCCTTGAAGCCCTACGCATCTCGTGGTATAGATGTGCAAGTACGGCAGCCCCCCATGCGAACTCACCGCAAGCTTCAAAATCAGCAACAAACATCAGCCACTTGAGATGAACGAGATTGCCGGATGAATACGGCATCAATCGGGTACCAATCAAGTACAGAATGTAGGCTCGGGCTACATGATCCTCGTTCTTGTGTTGTTCGGACGCAGCACTGAATGTCGAATACAACCAACTGATCGGCACCATACCTTTAACTATCTCTTCGGGAACTTCACCGAGCAGCTCTTCGCACAAATTCTCCCAATCTTCGTACATGTTGGCGACCACCGCCCGACCGTCAACCCTCAATCCCGTCAATACCTCCACATCCTGAAGCGTGATGGTCATTTCTCCCACGGGCATATGAAATGTATTTGTCTCGCCCCGCCATCTCTCAATGAACGATGTCAGTAATGCGTGGTCCAATCTGACACACCGTATGGAGGAGACGATATCAAAACCTGCTTCCTTCACCCTTCCCTTCACACTCTCACTTGTCAAATCCCATTCGAAGCCTCGGTGGTCCACGTATCTTATTTTGGTCTCCTGTACAATAAGGTATTAGGTGTAACGCCGAAGGTACTAAAGACAACCAAATATGCGCAATTAGAATATTAAGAAAAAATGTAAACTAGACAAGTATGAATACCTCCCTTGTCCAAACAGCCTCCGGTGGTTTCGCTGGTCGGTAAGTACATAGGGTTCCACTGGGCCTGGAACCTCGAATGCAGAAGTCATCGTACTGCAAAATGAGAGCCAAAGTTGCTTCATTATGGCTAAGGAATATGATTGTCTTGCAAGCTATGTAAGCTAAGTATATAACTTCACTTCATACTAAAGATTCATTAGTAGAGCCCTGAATTCATTCATCAGATTCATTAATGTCTAATTACTCCATCAAGTCATGTCTGCTGACTAGATACACATTATTTCAACCTAGCAAGCATCAAATATATATATGGCTAAGCAATATGATTGTATTGCAAGTTATGTAAGCTAAGTATATAACTTCACTTATGGGTTTGTTCAGGATGATCAAATACACATTCAGAATCAAGATTCATTAGTAGAGCCCTGAATTCATTCTCAAGATTCATTAGTGTCTAATTACTTCATCAATTTTAATTATTTCAACTGAACAAGCATCATATATATTTATAAAATTAAATATTTGTATTCAGTCATTAATTAACAAGTGTTACTTAAGAACAAGTCGAAAGCTCACTAGAAGATTAGAAACTTCCGTGTATCTCCAAGTTGCATATTAGTAACAAATGCATGTGAGTTTATTCTTTCTAGATTTTCCATACTTGTCTTATATTAGGCACCTTTGTTCAGACTTATGTAGCTTTTCTTTTGGCACTACTGTGCACTAACACTCTGACCAAGTTTCAAATTTGAGCTAATTATGTTCAAATTAACAGTATGTACACAAACCTTACAATGGTTGCATAATCATCTCAAGTATGTGTTCTGATCAAAGGAACACTATTTTAAATAATGCATGACAGTGGGTTGGTACAGGAGATAGAGCTTCCATGTATGTTACTTTCACCAAAAGCAGAAGACATGGTGGAGAATATCATGAAGAATATCAAAGTGCACTGCAGTTTGAACTTGGAAGGGATAAGGATTGAAAGAGAAAATGGATGCTACTCACAGAAGGAAAGAAAGAAGATAAGATGAGAGTGCATTTGTCATAATAAAGTCTATAACTGCAGATAGAGGGGCAAAAGAAATCCATCATACTAAGAACATGCAAATGAAAGCAATAGAGGGGCAAATTATATAACTGATTGTTTGTAAAGTCCAAAGAGAGCATAAAAAATATGCAAGTAGAACTCCCACTGCATATAACACAAAGTATGCACAACAAAATTGTAGCCAAGTAAAATAATTTATTAAATTCTTTTTTTTCTCACCATATTACTTCAATGTTTTGTTTTTCTCATGAGGATGGTCAAGTCAAGAGTCCAGCTACTAAAATATTTAATAATGGTAAACAAGTTGAGTTCACAAGGAAAAAAAAAAACAATATCAAAGAAAAGAAAGGTACGAGCTTGTTTGTGGTTAAGATAAATGAATGTGAACTGATTATATGAACCCATAAAAATATAGCCTTAAAGATCTACAGATAAAGAAAACTCCATGTTGGCCCTCCTATAATAAAGCAACTGAAGATTAATCTAGCTTGTGATTCTGTCTACTAATCTTCCCATTCTCAACCCCTGAGCCATATATCTATAGATAGCCAAAAGGAGTGGTTAGGAGCTTGCTTTCTAGTTTGGACAACAAGAACAATAATAAGGGCAACATTATTCAACCATTTGAGGATAAAGAAGTTCAAAGATACCCAACATAGTGTCATTTCTGTAGATCAAGTAATAACAAAAAAAAAACATAAAAAAGAATGTGGTTGTCCTAAGTCATAGAAATATTAACATTTTTTCAGTGATTAAGACCAGCACTGACAATTGGTGAATCACCCCATGTAGAATTCCATAACAGGTCAACAATAGGTACATCAATTATATAATATGTGGTCAGAAATGTCTAAACGATAAATTACAAAAGTTAATTCATTCATGAGCTAAAATTGACCCTAATGTGTATCATTTCCAAATCCCAATTTGTAAGGTGAAATTAAGTACCCTAATCCATTCACAGTGAACACAATCCACAATTATTAAACATCCATTGTTAGCATCAATATGAAATAGAACAAACCCTGTAAATTCATCCATGCATGCCTGTTAACAAAATCCTCATTCAGGGGAAAGTGTTTACGAATAAGCTAGCAAAGATGGATACAATTGAAAAAAAGATTAGATATGTACCTCTAACAGGGGAGAATAGGCGCATACTCGGCTACCTTGGGGTGAAGCTTTAGGCGGAGGTCGAGATGGAGAACCCTGTTTCGTGTAGGCGTGGCGTGGGGAACGATCAGTCGGAGCGATGGCCATTGAAGCTCGTAATGAAGAGGACTGTAAAAACAAAAATCTGGGAAAGTTACCTCGGTGATGATCTTTTAGAAGAGGACGATAAATATTGTTAATTATTATAAAGGTGCCAATAATAATTGTGGGAGTTAGTTTGTAATTTTTTGTTATAAATATTTAGATATGTTTGTTATATTTAAATTATATATGTCTTATCTTTTCAGATAAATAATAGTGTTTTATCTTTCCAGATTTCTATCTTGCCGGATTTTATTTGTAAAATTTTTATATAATTAAATATTTGTAACATGTTAAATATAAATATGTTAACTATTAACTAACTGGGTAATAGTTATAAATATGTTTTGTCTTTCCAGATTTTATTTGTAACATGTTATATATAAATATTTAATTTTTTTCCATAATAATATTTGTCTATAACATATTCATAGATAATAATTTAATTTAAATTTGTTTGGCATATTTATATCAGAATAAATATACTTAAAATGAACAATTTTAGTGAAGATTTCTTGCATTGGGGTACGTTGATAATTACACACTCTTCAATGAAAATGATGAATTCCCAACTAATATTAACAACATGATTAAACATCACTTTTTACTTGTTTCCCTCCACAAATTCAAAAAAATTTGAAATTTTTTACCCTTGATGCCTTAAACCCCCACTTTTCACCCTCTTGCCAAACAAAACCTTGTAGACAGATCAAGTGCAGAAAAACATAGCTCAAAATATAAATTTTCACTCACTTGTGTAGAGGATAGGTGATTGCATAAAAACAAGTATTGCCAAATTGATAGAAAAGAAGGCAATTCACTAATCCAGCACTAACCAATTGCAGCTCTTAAATAAAAAAATAAAAAAAAACCAAATTAAAAGAAGCATAATAGTAATGAAATTAAAAACTAAAGATTCATTTAACATTTAAGCACATATCATCAACGCAAACCACAAGAAAAATTCAAAGAAAAAACACAAAATCTCTGCAAATAACAACATGAAGTTAGCATGCTTTCATAAAGCAGGTCACTACTAATAATCCAAGCATATAAGTAGCTTACTTACAAAACCATTTTAATAGATGGGGAAAGGCTGTCATTTTAATAATCCAAGCATATAAGCAGGTTAATACAGAACAAAAGTAATTCATAAATCAGAATCAAACTCTAACATGATTCAATCTTCAAAACAATTTTAATAGATGGGAAAGGCTGCCACAAAACATAAGTACAAAAAAGAAACTCAATAAGTGAATTGCAAACAAATATTCATAGGTATTATATAGAAATACTAAGGGAAAACACCTCCACCATACAAATCAGGGAAAAAAGCCACACCAAACATCTAATTAATAAAAAACAAAAGTAATTCATAAATCAGAATCAAACTCTAACATAATTCAATCTTCAAAATAATTTTAATAGATCACTACAAGAAAACAACAAAATTGCGACGGATATTAGTAAGGTCAATATTTCCTTGCAAATCAGTTAGAAATTTGCGACGGATTTGCGATGGATATGTATGCCAGAGAATAGTGAGGGAAAAAGGAATTCGTTGCTAAAGTTGCGCAGGAAGATGGTGGTGTGCCCCTTGGTGTTTAGTGAAGGAATTAGCCCTAGCTAATTGGCTAGGGAAACATCCCTCGCTAATTTATGATATTTCATTTTTGTTATATGTATAGTGTGAAATTAGTGGGGGATAATTCCCAAGCTAATTAGCCAGTTAAATTCCCCTAGCTAATTTCATGGATTTGTGTTATATACTATGAAATTAGCGATAGATTTTCCCTAGCTAAGTAGCTAGGGTCATTCCCTTGCTAATCTCATGATAGAATTTTTGCTACATACTATACTATGAAATTGGCGAGGGATAGTTCCATCGCTAATTTTATGTTATATTATATGAAATTAGTGAGGGAACATTCCCTTTCTAATCAGCTAGCGCAATTTTCTCGATAATTTCATACTATAGAATTTGTGTGTATACTATGAAATCTGCGAGAGATTGTTCCCTAGCTAATACCTAACTAATTAGCTAGGGACAGCTCATGTTAATTTCATGATACATTATATGTAATTACCGAGGAAACAGCCCTAGCTAATTAGCTAGGGACTGTTCCCTTGCTAATTACATGTAATGTATCATGAAATTAGCCGAGGAACCATCCTAGCTAACTAGCTAGGGAATATTCCCTCGCAAATTTCATGATATATAATTGGTGAGGGAATTTATTCCCCAGCTAATTTAATTAATTAGAGAGAAAACTTTGAGTTTAGCTTAGGACTTTATTAAATATCATCGTGGTTCTGGTATGAATCGAGGTTTCAATTGATTCATGGGGTCTCAACAAGAGAATTCCTATTATATTAATAGTAATTAGTAAAACAAAAGTCAATCTGGCAAAACGTACAAAAAAACCCTTCATACTTTTCATAAATTCTCACATAAGCTCTTATGGTGAAAATTGACAAAAAATTACCTGTGGTTTTCAAAAAAAGTGCCACTAGGCCTTTAAAAGTAACACAATTAACCTGACATTATGGTTTAGGGTATATTTACACCTTTTGATCACCTCAGGGTGATTTTTGAGCCATTGGCCCAAAAAAATGAAAAATAAATTTAGAAAATTATCAAAAAAAAAAAAACACAAAATCTTCGAAAATCCAAAAAAAAACTTATAAAACTCTAGAAAATCACTTAAATTCCAAAATAATAAATAATTTAAAGTAAAAGAAAATCTTTAAAACCCCCCAAAAATCAGAAAAACTTCTAAAAAATTGTAATCCATGAAATTCGAAAAAAAAAACTTAGAAAATTCCCAAAAAAAAATAAAAAAACCACAAAACTCTTTAAAAAACATAAAAATCTTAAAAATTTGTAAAATGTGCAAGAAAATCCCAAAAAAATCCACAAATCCACTAAAAAACTATAAAAAAAACTATAAAAAATTGTAAAATATTGAGAAAATTCACAAAAAACCCCCTAAAAGCCAAAAATTCCAGAGAATTTATTTATTTATTTTTTGATATTTTGGGATTTTTGGGAATTTTATGAAATTTTCTGGATTTTTTTTTGGCAAATTCTGAGATTTTTTTTATGAATTTTTTGGATGTTTTACAAATTTTTCTAGTTTTTTTTTATTTTTTTTTGGGGATTTGTGGATTTGTTGGGGATTTTTTTTGCACTTTTTACAAATTTTTCAGTTTTTTTAAAAGAGTGTTGTGGGTTTTTTTTGGAATTTTCTAAGTTTATTTTAAGTTTTTTGAATTTTTTTATGCCACGTCAGCAGATATATTTCCTAAATTTATTTTTAAATTTTTTTTTTGGATCAATGGATCAAAAATCGCCTTGAGGTGCTCAAAAGGGTGTAAATATACAATAAACCCTAACGATAAGTTAACGGTGTTACTTTTCAAGGGCCTATTTGCACTTTTTTTTAAAACCATAGGGTGAATTTTGGGCATTTTTCACCATAAGGGCATATGTGAGAATTTGTGATTGTTTTTTTTTTTCTTAACCTTTTGATCAATCTATACCAAACTTGTATATGTGTCTATGGGTACTCTTTTATCATTTGGTCCAAGAGGAATAGTTCTTCTAGTTCTATGAATCTTTTTAGAGCGTTTTTCTCTTGAATATCATTCAAAAAGGTTTCAGATTGTCCACTATTCCACCAATCTGAAAAAGAATAAATGGTTTGATTCTCTTATTTCTCGAACCGAGAGGTCCATAAATCGAGAATCTGATGCATATAGATATAAGTGGTCCAATGGGAGCAAGAATTTCCAGAAACATTTGGAACATTTCATTTCTGAACAAAAGAACCGTTTTCAAGTTGTGGGGAATTGGGGATAGTGGGTATTTAGTTTTGGAAACATATTATCGTTAGCGAGGAAAATTCGCGTGGGACACATGTCCCACGCTAAAGTATTATAAGTTAGTTTTCCTCGTTAGCGACGGACATTGATCCCTTGCAAACTAATGATATTTAGTGAGGGATTATAATCCGTCGCTAGTTTTGGCGTCTAATAAGTTCTGTCCGTCTCACTCTCGATCTCCCGAGAACAAGCGCCGTCGGAGCCATTGTCGCCGCTGTCGAAGCCATTACCTCCACCGCTGCGCAATTTACCTTAAAGTTTCCTTGGAGAGAAGATCAAGCAGAGCGTCTCGCAAGAGCGAGAAGAAGGGCTTGTTTCGCAAGCCACCGTCGGCAACACCCCGCTCATCCGAATCGATAGCCTCTCCAAGAAGAAGGGCTTGTTTCGCGATATAATTTGTGCTTTTGTGGGTAAATTCCTCGATTCTCTCTTTTTATCCTAGGAAAGCTGCATTTTTTCCATCAAAGTGAGTAACTTGGTTGTGTGTGAGTGAAACCGACTGAATTCCTTGTTGAAGCTAATAATTAGATACACGGATTTGATCCTAGGCATATATTTTCTTCACAATATCTCTGAACATGAGTGATGATGCTTTAATTCATAACATACATATAGTTTTTAGAGATTTAAACCATTCTATTCTTTCATTGTATTATTAGTTATTAATAAATAAAAATATAAATAACTAATGTTATTAATCGGTTTGTTGGGGGATTTTGGTTGTGTTGTAGGTATTGAAATACAGTCACAGGACTAGGTGTTATTACAGTGAAAAGGATTGAATATTTAGCCATACAAATTAGGTCTTCTTATTGACAAGAGTGACAACAAAAGGAGGCATGGATGCGAAGTTTTAGCAAGTATCCTTATCCTTTTTTTTAAAAAATTTTTAATTATAATTTTCTCTTGACTTGGTTTGTCTTGTCATTATCATAAACATAAAAACTTTTCTTGTTTTCTTTTGCTTCTTTCTTTATTATTATACATTGTATAAAATTATTGAGTGAGTGAGTCTCAGTGAGTTTAATGAGAGAAGTCAAGTGCGTGTGTTTGTTTGTTTTCTATTTCGGTTTATTGGCTTTTGGATCCAATTTGTTTGGCTAAAGTCTGAAGACCCAACTGCTTGACTAATGTCTATTGGTACTTATATTATCTTTGGTGTCCTTGGATTCTCTCTCTGAGTGTCAATTTGGCTGGCAAACCACTTGGTAAAAAGCATTAACCAGCTGTGTCCCTCTTTCATTCATTCATCCATTCTTGTCATGTGATTCTCCACAATAACGATGGTATCCTTTTCCATTGGGGGGTTTAACATGGGTTAAATTTATCTGTTGCTTATGAATCTTGAAACATCTTATGTAGGTATGCAAGCCTTTATTTTTGCATGTGCATTGATTCGAAAGACAATGAATTGGAGATACTAGAAATAATTCATCATTTTGTTGAGATATTAGAGCGTTATTTTGGCAGTTTTGAGTTTATTGCTCTTGTATTGAGCTTTAAATCTCTCCCATGTGGTTACTTGCTTTTAATTATTCATTCTTTTTTCAACTTTTCAGGTTTGTGAGCTGGATTTGATTTTCAATTTCCACAAGGTGATTATTTATAGCACCAAGGATGGTTTGTTAGTCTTTTTGCTCTATTTTTCTCATAGTCTTTGTTGATCGATCATCTAGGAGTATGTAATATTGGATGAAATTCTTTTTGCCGGTGAACTTCAGGAGTCCAACAAGAAAACAGTAGCACGACTTATAGCTACACAGGTATCTATTAATTACCTTCTTTTGTGAATCCCCGTGTTCTTGTCTTGTTAAAGAGTGACAGATAGTAGCACGACTTATAGCTGCACAACAACAAAGTCATGTTTTACATGTTCATTCTGAAGAAGCTCTGCTTGTAGATATCCATATGTTATTTATGTGTGTTGCAGCTTTCTTAATTTTATGTAAAGCTATTATCTTGTGGACTGGTTACTTCACCATGAGACACCCAACATTTGTTTTCATGTCTTCTTATGATCTGTAGTTCTCCACTTTTTTCAGTTCCTGGATGCTAGTTTATATCTTATTTAAATCAGCTCGTTAGGTGGCTGCATTTTGTGTTGTTCCTCTTGAAGCACTTAAAAAACATTTTTGAACAAATGGGAATTTTTATAAATAGAGCTTGTGAAATTTTTATATATAACTCTGAACATGAACGCCAACTTTATGATGGGTATATATATTTAATTGACCTTCATAAATTTGAAACAGAAGCTTTTCCCTTTTTTTTAACAACTTCTAATTATACATTTATGTAACCCTGTACTAGGATCAACTATATTAATAAATTGTGGTTTATTCTAGCCAAACAACGAAATAATTTTGTTAACAAAATGTCTGTTTTCGGTTAAATATTCATATTTATAACAAAAAGAAAATAGCATCAGATGAGTTAAGAATGTCATATATTATTATAGTGTTCCCAATTCTATCAGATATCCAAAATGGTCTAAACTGGCGCCAAGTTCACACGCTATTTTGTGAAGGATGAACCCAATGTATAAGTTCAACTATGAGTTCCAAAAGGCTAGTAAACCAGTTACTAGTAAAGTTTAATCAAATTTTTTTCAAGTTTGTGTTTCTATACAGATATATACATCCATTTAAAAGTTTAATCAATTTTATTTCAAGTTTGGGTTTCTTCTCATAATTTGGGTGTTTGTGCGTGTGTGTGTCTGTGAAAATGAATATGAAACTTAGCTGACAAGAAGAGAAGGAGTTAGGAAATCCTAAATGCACGCGAGTTAGTAGATGCATATCCATATAGTATCTGTCTTGAACTTAGTTAAACATATTCCAATGGCCAGTTAGCTAGTGTTATGTTGAAGATATATACTCTGATTTTTCAACCTACAAGTGTGTATCTTAATATCTATCTTTCTTCTTGCAAGTTGTAATATAATTTATGGAGATTAACATGTGGTTTAATCATGCTTAGGAGTGGTATATAAGTTGAAGTTCAAGATATCTTAGATTAATTCCAGCTCTCTTGTTTATCTAGTTTTATATCATAACTCAAGATCTTTCACTTATGGCTCCTAATTAATAACTTTGGACAAATTATGATTGCCCCAATATTTTGAGGCAGGTAATTATGGGAAAGGAAATTATGATTGCCATTTTTATGTTGATATCATCAGGTGCCTCTTGTTTGACAAGTATTTATATTCCTTTTCTTTCTGCAATATATATACAACTGTCTAAATTAGGCCTTCAATTAAAAAATCGAATTCCAAGCTTACTAATCATTTGTATAATTCTTTGTTTTTCACTCTTTTACTAAGCCTATCCCTTATATTAAGCTTATCCACCAGTCTTGTACTAAAATCTGCTCATCATCTTTACAGTTTATTTTAAGTGTTTGTATCCTTTCTTGAGTGACGGTTGATTCAAGGTTTAGCTCCAATCCATTTTGTTGGAGGGTGTCTAAGGCATCTTTGCAAAAGGTAAAACTTGTATATTTTTTTTTATAGAATACAATGGAAATAGTCAAAAAAATATCTATGTCCATCTAATGACCATACTCCATGACAGCCTGACCACCTTGCTTAAAGTTGAAAATAATTCTATATCATAATTATGTTGTAGTTTATCACATAAGAGAGCTTTTACAAAACGAGAGGAAAAAAGCGCACACTACATTCATGTTTTCATGTTCTAATATGCATACATATTACAAGAAACAAGGTGTTAAAGTCAACACCAAACCCAACTAACACATCTAACTTTTTCAAAAAGTAGATTTTACAAAACAGGGCAGTTAATTCATCTTTCACAAAACAGGGAAGATAATTTATCTTTTCTAAAGAAATTTCAGACTTTAACACTCCTTGAAATTTCTTATTGAGACTCCAATCCTTGATCTCAGTTTTTTAAACTTATCTTTACTCAATGCTTTGGTCATAATGTTTGCAAGTTGTTCATTAGTGTAACGGTGCTTTAGCTCAACTTCTTTAAGTCTTTTAGCTTCTCTAATAGCATGATACTTGAC
Organism: Dioscorea zingiberensis; assembly: GCA_026586065.1. Lineage (NCBI taxonomy): Eukaryota > Viridiplantae > Streptophyta > Magnoliopsida > Dioscoreales > Dioscoreaceae > Dioscorea > Dioscorea zingiberensis. The sequence continues at coordinate 93,926 of JAGGNH010000063.1, read as the reverse complement.
ATTTATATGCTTTGTTCTTCCATGTTGAACTGGGTTCTTGGACATGGCAATGATTGATTTATTATCAACCCAAATTGTTGTAGCTTTATTTTGAACTTGTCCCAGATCTAATAAGATTTTTCTCAACCAAATTGCTTGATTTATTGCTCCGATTCTTTGAAACATATTATGCTTCACCGGTGAGAATTGAGCTACAACTTCTTGTTTCTTAGAATTCCAAAGAAAAGACACCACTACCAAAAAGAAAATTCATAGTCGATGTACTCTTAGAATCATCAACACTTCACCTAATCACTATCTCAAGAAAACCAATAAGATCATGACTTTCCCTTCTTGAGAATAGAACACCATAATCAGTAGAGCCTCTAATATATCTCAACACTTTCTTTGCTGCATAAAGATGAGCCCTTGCTTGGTGAATGCATAAATCCATAAAGCAAGCTAGCAGCATACATAATGTCAGGTCTTGTTGCAGATAGATATAAGAGACTTCCAATAATGCTTTTGTAATTTGAAGCATCAATCTTGCTTTCCCCATCATTAATGGAAAATTTTACATTAACTGTTAAAGAAGTAGCAACTGATTTTGCTTTCTCCATATGAAATTTTTTCAACACTTGCCAGGCATATTTCTGTTGATTGATAAAATTACCATGCTGCAATTGATGAATTTCAATCCCAAGGAAATAACTCATTTTACCAAGATCTGACATTTCAAACTCTATTTCCATAACTTGCTTGAAATCCAAAATCATGGCTTAATTACCACCTGTAATCAGCAAATCATCAACATATAAGGAGAGTACAAGTTGAATTTGATGATCTTCACCTTTTTTAACATAAAGAGTGGCCTTATTTTTGCTCCTTTCAAACCCATTCTGCTGCATACCATACCAAGTTCTTGGAGCTTGTTTAAGGCCATATAGAGCTTTGATAAGCCTATACACCTTGGTTTCACTACGACAACTTCAAAACCTTCAGGCTGCTCAACAAATATTTCTTCATTTAGAGCCATTTAGAAAAGTAGATTTAACATTAAGATGAAAGATTTTCCATCCAAACTTGGCTGCAAGAGTAACCAACATTCTAATTGTATCATGCCTTGCCACAAGAACAAAAGTGTCAGTATAATCTATGCCTAGCTGTTATGAATAACCCTTGGCCACAAGTCTTGCTTTCAACTTGTTTACAGAACCATCTGGATTCATTTTGGTTCTATAAACCCACTTGACACCAATGACTTTCTGATTTTGAGGTCTATCAACAAGCTTCCAAGTGGAGTTCTTCTAGATCATATGCATCTCCTCCTCCATTGCTCCTCTCCAACTATCATCAATAGCTGCATCTTCATAGCTTACTAGTTCAAGCTTCACAAAACTGCACTTCTCATAAATTTCTTCAAGTGTTCTTGTGCCTCTAATGGGAACTTCATCATCAAAACTTGAACCATCATCATCTTATTCGTGGGGCAAACTAATCAGATTGTCAACCTGATTGGAACATTCAACTTCATGTCTTTCCCAATTCCACTTTGCAGCTTCATCAAACTTCACATCTCTGCTCACTTGAACCTTATTAGTCTTCAAATTTAGAACTCTATAGCCTTTTTGTGATGCTACTATACCCAAGAAAGATACCAACATTTTCTGCCAATTAAGCTTGCTGCCTTTGCTGATTTTCTTTGCTTCAAGCCAAGAATTGTTGGTGTTACCTGATGATTGACAGGTTACAACAAACAACTTCTCCTATGCTTGAGGTTCATTTTCTGCCAATTAAGCTTGCTGCCTTTGCTGATTTTCTTTGCTTTTACACACCTTTTCAACATGTCCAAGTTGATTGCAGGCTTTGTACTTCACATTTGGCCTCCACAAGCAATAATTTTCAGGTGGTTTTCCTTTTTGCAATGAGGACATGGAGGAAACTTCCCCTTTTTTCCTCTTTTGCTTCCTTGTCCCTCATTCTTCTCATTTTCTTTTTTTCTCACCAAAGTGCTTCCTTTCTCCACCTTGAGGAACTTTTCCCTTTTTCTTTGCAAGAAAAGCCCCTTCATTACTAGTTTCTTGTCTCATTAATCTTCTCTGCTCTTGAGCTTGAAAAGTATGAACAAGCTCAGCCAAAGAAATCTTGGTTAAATCTTTTGAGTCTTCAAGTGAGGAAATCTTAGACTCAAATCTTTCTGACAGACTCACTAAAACTTTCTCTACATTTAGTTCCTCACCAAGAAGTCTGATTTTTTTAACAACTTCCATCAACTTGCCTACAAACTTCTTTATGGACTCATTATCTTTCATATTCAACACTTGAAATTGTCTCTTTAAATTCAGAATCTGCATTTGTCTGGTTCTGTTACTACCCATATACATCTCCTTGAGCTTGTCCTAGGCTTCTTTTGTTGTTTCACAATCTATGATCCTAAAAAAAAATTGATTCTGAAACAGCATCATGAATGACAGACAAAGCCCTTGGAGCTTTTGTCTTTTCTTCTTCATGAGCCCTAATCTGAGTGAGTGTTGGGTTGTCTCCAAGAGGTGGTATTTCTCTCTTAGCTTCAACCCACTGCAAAAAACCAACACCTCTCAAGTAAGCCTTTATTTTGACAGCCCAAACTTGGTAATTTTCACCATTAAAAGTTGGAGGTGAAAGATTTGATATGCTACTGTAAGCCATAAAGATTTAAAGTCTAGTTTTTGAGGTTTTTGTGGAGGAAGCCTTGCTGGTTTTCTTTCTTGGTCACTCACAGTCCCATAAGATCTATGAGAGCTTTGATACCATGTTGTAGTGTATCACATAAGAAAGCTTTTAGGAAAAAAACACACACTACATTCATGTTTTCATGTTCTGATATGCATATATATTACAAGAAACAAGGTGTTAAAGTTAACACCAAACCCCACTAACACATCTGACTTTTTCAAAAAGTAGATTTCACATAACAAGGCAGCTAATTCATCTTTCACAAAACAGGGCAGCTAATTTATCTTTTCTAAAGAAATTTCAGACTTTAACAAATTAAAATCCTCTGAATCATCAGTTGTATTAGTATCTTTTGAGTGGTTTTATGATGTTACTTGGTTGATTGCAACTGATTTACATTTATCAGATCTTAGAAAGATTTATACAATACTTCTCTTCAAAGTATCTGTGTTTCTATTGAATTTTAAGGGTTTTTTTTATAAGATTGTAGCCTTAGGTTTCTAATTTCAATTTTGTTTTAGAAACTGCTTTGTTTCTTAATATTTGGATAGATGGATCTATGCAATCTGTTTTTATTCAAACATTACCCAACAATGCAGTTCATAAACAAAATAAAAGTTATAAATAAATAGCTAATGAAAAATTCATCCTATGAACTCTAATATAACATTTGATGACTCAGACAACCACTTAAAAGAATGGTTCTTACAAGTGAAACACAAAAAACAATAAACTCTAAACTCCTCCACATTCATCCAATGTTTTTTATTTCTAGGCTTAATATGGCAAGAATTTGGTCGCCATTAATGACTAAATTAAGAACAAGAATACATCAAATGATAAATAAGATTCATCCTCCTCCTCTTCCTCCTCCTTCTTCCTTTCTTCTTCAAATTTTTTGCATGCAAGTATGCAAGAGAAGAGAAGAGGAGAGATAGAATGGAATGCAGATAAAATATAATCATAAGACAATGCCGTTATTTGGTGATCATGCACTTGCATGCAAACAACTTGAAGAAGAGAGGAAGAAGGAGGAGGAAGACGAGGAGGATGAATCTTATTTACCATTTAATGTATTCTTGTTCTTAATTTAGTTATTAATGGTGGCCAAATTCTTGCCAGATTAAGCCTAGAAATCAAAAACATTGGATGAATGTGGTGGAGTTCAGAGTGTTGTTTGTGTTCTTGCATTGTAGGCTGACAAGTCATCAAATGTTACATAGATTGATTAGATTCCTCGTTTGTTGACCATGTTTTCCTTACAAACTCTGGAACCGAAGCAAATAAAGTGGTTATAAAATTTTACAGAAAGTTTCAGAGATATTCACAAGTCCTGATGAGAAAAACAAGAAACTGAGTTTGTTTGTTTTAATCATAAATGTTAGTGTTGAACCAGGTTAGTTGGCATCATTTGACACATGGTGATGTGGCAGAAGTTGAGGTGGCAAGTTGACAAAGTCAAAGCATGCTAGAGGACTTCACAGAACCCTTAAAGACTTTATGGAACCAGGTTTGGCATGAAGCTATGATGGGAGCTGACCAAGTCAAGACAACAAGACATGGCTGACAAGTCAACGGCATTGAAGACATTCCACATAAGAAGAAGATATTTCTGGAGCTATAGTTGGAAGATTTGATTGAGAGTTGGTTTGGAGACTCCATTTTTGGAAGGAAGCATCATCAAAGGCTGATGCGAATCAAAGTTTGAAGACTCCATAACAGGAAGATTGATTTAAGATTGCATGAATGCTAATTGAAGATCTCATGCAAAGGTTCTACATAATACAGCTGATTGATGATACGATTGGAGGCTAGATTTGGCAACTAATATGTGATGAGGTAATTGATGCAAGCCAAATCAGGAAGACCATATTTGGTAAGCAAATATGGTGGAGCATGATAGGCCAAGTTGTGGTGAATCAAGACCAAGTTTGGAAAGAGATTGGTGGAGCCAATCTAACAGCTCAACCTTGCATGATTGAAGATGAAGGTTGATTGAAGATCTCGCGCTATGGTGGGGTGCGATCGTAATGGGCTAAGTACGTGACGGAGAGGTGGATCGGTTAGTTGGTTGAGATCAGGTGGATCCGACATAGTAGACTCGGAACTCAACCAGGAGGGTTGGAGGTGTGTCTAGGTTGAAGAGCAATGGATGCTGTAGCCTTGGTCAGTTTGTCAGCTGGGCCGTGTTGCAGTCATGGTTACAACTAGGTTGCAACAGCCAAATGTGGAAGGAGTCCAATTTGGCAGTCGCGGAAATTTGGGAAATCTTAAAGATGGTAGCTGTCGTGTAAAGGCAGGGATGCGTCTATATAAGACCAGGACTCAGAGGATTGAAGTAAGCCGTCTAAAGTAGTCCCTCAGGAGAAGGGTGATAGAGGTCATTGTCAATCAGGGGAGTGGGTGCTTATGATAGATTGAGTGAGAGAGACTCTTGTACTCCTGTCTTCCCTACATCTTTAGTGGATTGTCTTCTCCGGGCTTGGCCCCCCAGACGTAGGCTTGGTTAGCCGAACTGGATTACCAACTTCCTTGTCTCCTGTGTGTGTGATTTGCTTTGCTTGAGTGTGTATAAATATGATTGAGAAATTCTGTGAGCAGCTAGTTGTAATCTGTGTTGCAACTTATTTTACAACAGGCAGACAACTCGACCCAACAGAACTATCAATAAATTTCATGGGTGGATTATGGGTTCAATTGCCATGAAAAGCAAAGAGCATTACAGGCTGCCTTTTGAACCTTTCATGAGTGGAGTTGCTTTTTTAGAATATGGAAACAAAGAGGACAAGAAAAGTATATGTTCTTGCAGAACCTGTTCAGGGTGAAGAAGGGGATTTCTTTCTGCAGATATTGAAGTTAGATATTGTAGACCAGTAAAATTTTTCAAAACATTAACTGGATAGGCCAATTGGTCATTTATATACTAGCACTCCAAATAGTTTATTGATTCTGAATTTGAAATGAATGATCTTTTGAAATAATGTTTTCTTGTTTAGGAAGAGGCTGGAAGGTTGTTTCTGTGCATGGTGACAATAGTCAACATGATCGAACAAAAGCTATGTCATTATTTAAGGATGGAAAATGCCATTTGATGGTAAATCATATATGAAGCTTTTCTATTGACTTAATTTTTTTTACATATTACCGATGACAGAAGTGCAGCAGTTAGCTTAAGCACATTGTTATAACTATTGGATGTTTCCTACGTGAACAAGTTTAGCATGAACATGTTTGTTTTATCTTTAAATCTTTTACAGATAGTGATTGATGTAGCTTCTCGGGGATTGGACATTCTTGGTGCTGAAGTTGTTAGTAACTATAGTTTTCCGCTTACTGCAGAAGATTATATCCATAGAATAGGGAGGACAGGGCGTGCCGGAAAGAAGAGAGTTGCTCATACTTTCTTCACACTGGAAAATAAGGTTGTTTAATGTTGCAATGCTCTCAGGGTATCTATTATACTTGATTTACTTTGCCTTATAAGCTGCTCCAATTTCATTTTTGAAACATAGGCTCTTGCTCAGTTGCTGGGGAACTAGTGAATGCTCTTTGGGATGCTGGGCAGATTGTTCCTGAAGCCTTTACTAAATTTAGCACCCATGTGAAGAAAAGGGTAATGATGTCTCTTTGCTTCATATGCATTTCTTTAGTACCAGATACCTTCTAAATTGTTTGTTAATTATTCTTGCAACTCATTCCCTTGTTCATGCTTGGCTATTTGTTCTGGGACTAACACCCCAAGGAGTTGGATGCCAGTAGTTTGTATTTTTTACATAAGAAGATAATGCAGGCTAAAATAGTAAAATGTTGTCTTTATTACTTCTAAAAGAGACTTCCTTATCTGTGTTATTTCCATATGAATGAGGTAGCTAACTTTCCATATGAAAGTCCACCTTGTGACCTTAAAACTATTAAATTTAGGCTTAAATACACTATTAGTCTCTGTATTTTAAAAATGTTCAATACAATCCCTATACTTTGCATATTTTGTTCAATACCGTCCCTGACACTTACGTGGCAGTACAGATGAAATACAACATAATTTTCTGATTTTTTTATTTACACGTGGCAGTATTTTGCTGACGTGGCATACGTATTCTGCCACATCAACAAAATAATAATTAAAATTTTTTTTAAAAAAAAATTATTATTTTGTTGATATGGCAGAATACGTATGCCACGTCAGCAAAATACTGCCACGTGTAAATAAGAAAAATCAAAAAATTAGGTTGTATTTCATATGTGCTGCCACCTCAGCGTTAGAGACGGTATTGAACAAAATATATAAAGTACAAGGACTGTATTGAACATTTTTAAAGTACAGTGACTAAAATGAACATTGGGCTATAATATAGGGACGAATAGTGTATTTAAGCCTTAAATTTATTAAGCTTTTTGTAAATAGTACTTTAAAAATTATAACGCTTATAATGACTCACTAAATATTATTTCCACACCAAAGAATCACATATATCAAAATAGATTAGCTTTAACACTTTTAAATGTTTGGCTTAACTATGCTAACATTCATATAATATCAAGTGGTCAAGTGGGCGATAGAAATAGAGATGATGATGTTGTTTTAACTATTCACTTGAATTTTCAACTTTTTTTTATATTACTATAATATAAAATGCAAAAGCTGCTTATTTTAGTGTTAACATGCACCTCGAAAACACTAGTTTATTTTCATCTTGATCTCATGGGTTAGGTGTCTACTTGAGCACGATGGAAAGTCTAAGAGATTAGTCATTAATTAACATTAATTTCCCCTTCAACTCAAAGTTGACTTTGGTGATAGAAGAAGGCATGTGCTATTTAGTATTATTGTTCATTTTGAGACGCTAGTGGCTGATGGCCAGCTATAAATAGTTTGACTGAACATGCAGCAAGTGGCCATGGGTGAGCTATTTGTAATTTACATTACGAAAGGACCGGGCACCCAGTAATCTTTTGATCAGAAGCAAATGCGTTTGACTTGGAATTGAAGCAAAGCTTTGTTGATCATGGCCGAAGGTGCAGGAGCAGCGGTGTCGGCCTTCCTCCAAGGGCTGTGCGAGGACTTACGTGCAATCATAGGCACAAGCAAGCTTCCATTGGCTGTCAATGATGAGCTTTCAAGGCTCTTGAAGGCCTTTCATGAAATTCCACCAACCACTGTTGAAGCCGCCGAGGACAAGCCCCTGAAGAGTATGTTACTCGGAGCTTGGCTCCGTGAGCTTAAAGAAGCTGCTTATGATGCAGCTGACCTCCTTGACCACTTGGATCTCCAAGCTCCACAAGTACTACTGAAGAATATTGACATGGATCAGGTTATTCCACGGCGTCGACATCTCCATATCTTTCATTCTTGTACTCTCAGCGGTCGTCTACAACATCCTGCTCAGCACATGATAAGTGCTATTCGGAAGAGAGTTAACAAACTAATGAGGAAACATTATTCCAAGGAATTTCTTCATCTTCAACCACCAAGAAGGTTGAATGGCCATTATAGGTTTGGTGGATCTATGGGTTTCATGCCACCCGAGCCGAGAATATTGGAAGAGAATAGAGAGAAAATGATCCAGCTGTTGGTATCGGAGGAATCTTCAAACGTGGACAGCACCTCTCTCATCGCCATTATTGGCAAGAGAGGCATCGGGAAGACGACCCTTGCGCGCATTATCTTTGATGACCAAAGAGTTGCTGGCCATTTCAAGCTCAAGATGTGGATTAGAGCATCAGAAATTTATGATACTGCAAGGCTCTTGAGTTCAATAGGTGAGTCTGCTGTGGGACATCGTTTACATGAGAGCAAGGTACTTGAGGCGATGAATGTTAAATTAGCTGAGGGACGATTTTTGCTCATCCTGGATGACTTGCAGAGTAGTGAAAAGTTGGAGTTGGAGATCATGTTCAGTCACATTCAACATGGACCAGGCGGAAGCAAGATTTTGGTCACGACTGAGAATGAAGAGATCTGTAAGAAGGTGAGAATATTGCTCACATCATCATATTATCTTAAAGGCATGTCTCTTGCAGATTCTTGGTCTTTGTTCCGAGAATGTGCATGTCCTGATCAATGGGCAGACCAGCAGCATAGCAGAGAGTTTGAAGAAGTTGGCATAGAGCTTATGGCAAAGTTGGAGGGCTTGCCTCTCGCTGCCAGGGTGCTTGGTTGTCTCTTGGGCTCCAACGTTGAGCTAGATGACTGGAAGATGATCTTGAATTCAGATGTTTGGAGTCAAAAACAGGATGGACATGTCAATATCCCTGCTTCTCTTTGGTTAAGCTATCAGCATTTGCCACCACACATCAAGCAGTGCTTCTCATACTGCTCCATCTTTCCTAGAGATCACAAGTTCAACAAGGAAAGCATAGTCCAAATGTGGATGGCTCAGGGCCTGATTCAACCTCACCAAGGGATGCGAATGGAGGATACAGGGAATGAGTACTTTGATTATCTATTGCAAAGGTCTTTCTTCCAGAGCTTGAGCTCCCGAGACCAGACCATTATGTATAATCAAAAGTTCCTGGACAATATCTCTGAAGAGTGCACCATGCATAATTTGATTCGTGACTTAGCAGTGTCCATTACTCCCAATGAATCTCTTTACTTACCACATTTGGGCTGCAGTATGAAGAAGAAGGTGCGCCACTTATCACTTCAGTCAGATAGCATGACCATTGCTGAAAGTTTGGACATTGGCACGCTGGGTAACTTGCGCACACTACTGTTATATAGACAGAGAAGTTCCAGTTTTGATTATGATGTTTTATTCATGAGCTTGAAGCATATCAGAGTGTTATTTTTAAGTGATGTTGAATTGGAAGAGTTTCCAAAATCAATTGGCAACATGAAACAACTCAGATGCCTAGATGCTTCGGAGACCTGCATTGTTACTGTGAGAAAGGACGTGTGTGACCTGACAAAGTTGCAGACTTTGAAGCTGTCCTCATCCAATTCATCTACCCATAATTTACCTCGCAACATTTTAAATTTGGTTAACTTGAGGCACTTGAAGGCAACTCGCAGTGATCGGATATATAAGATCGGAAGGCTCACATCCCTGCAGGAGCTAAAGGAGTTCACTGTCTTTAATGAAGATGGCCACAAGATAGAAGAGCTCAAGGACATGACACAACTCCGAGGGGAGCTTCGCATTTCTCAACTTGAGAATGTGCAGACTGAGGAAGAAGCCATGAAGGGCAAGTTGAATAAGAAAAAACACATCCAAAAGTTGAAGCTACATTGGTCCTGGGACTATTTGGATAAAAGCCCTATAGAATCAAATGGTGCAGTTCTTCAAGGTCTAAGGCCAAATCCAAACATAAAAGAGCTTACTATATGGTACAACCACGGACCAAAGATTCCTTCCTGGTTGGAAGATGGATCACTTACAAATCTAGAAACTTTAGAGATCTTTGGGGCCTCCATATATTGGGATCTTTCACTTCTTGGGCAACTCAAGAGCTTAAAGAAACTTGTGGCAGAATCATTTCTGAAGTTGCCCCATTTTGATCATTGGAAGGAAGAAGATGACAACCAACGATTTCCTTGTCTTCAAAAACTATACTTGACCTTTTGCACCAGCTTGAAGGAATCTACCTACCTTCCTCTAACACTAGAAGTAATGCAGCTGTTTCATATTGGTTGGAGGACGCTTCCCAGACTGCAGCAAAACAGAAACCACACTTCTAGTTCATTACTTACTTCACTCTATCTCTCTGACTGTTACAGACTAACTACTCTACAAGTGGGACTGCTAGAACACCGATACCAGTACCAACTCCAAGCTCTCCATGACTTGGTCATCAAGGACTGTTCTGAGCTTTCTTACTTGCCGGATCATGGTTTCTCAGCGCTTGTGTCTTTGAAGACATTGCGAATTGAAAACTGTCTAAAACTCAGATACAGGCCAGTGGAGAATGGAAGTGCTCTTCTTCCTTCATCTCTCCTTGATTTCAAGCTAATTAAATGTGGGGCACTGACCAACGATTCATTCTTCATGGGCATGGGTAAACTTCATTCACTGACGTCCATGGAGATCCAAGATGACCGACTTTGGGTGGATGATGATCATTCTCCCAAACAGTCTATCTTTACATCACTCCCTTGGGAGCTTCTGCAACACTTTGAGTCCATCAGGGAGCTAGAAATTGTCTCCTGTGAATGGTTAGAAATTCTTGAACTCCAAGCTCTTGTGTCGCTCAAACGTTTGAAAATTTCTGGTTGCAAGAATCTGGTGGCCTGTTCATCCTCTTCTGGTAGTCCTCCAATACTTCTTGAATATCTAGAAATTGTGAATAGTCCATTGCAGATGCTCAGTGGGGAGCTATTACGGAGTCTCATCAATCTACAAGAGTTACAAATAGTGGAATGCTCCCAACCAAAAAACTTTCCAAATGATATGAATGAGGAGCTCCATTGCCTTGCATCCCTCCAACGGCTGTACATAGTTCGGTGCTACAGACTCCGCTCCTTGCCTCATCAGCTTGCAACCATTCCCTCCCTTAAAGAATTAATCATAACTACTTGCTGGTCCATCGAATCTTTGCCGAAGAATGGTCTACCAGCATCCCTTGTCATGTTGATCATTAAAGAATGCCCATACTTGGAGAAAAGCTGCACAAAAGAAGGTGAAGATTGGTCTAAGGTCTCTCATGTTTTCTACATTGAAGTTGATGGCCGAAATGTGAATGAGATGATATCATCATAGTCTGCTTCATTCAAAGGAGAAGAATAAGATTGGTGACGTATTTATAATATAGACAAAATATCAATGTAGATCATCTCACTTGTATGCTTTTGTAATATTTCATCTCGTGACTTGTATGAAATAGAATTTTTTTTTTTTTGAAATAAGTGAATAAACCATATTTTATTTAAGATAATAGTATTTCATTACATATATATTCAAAAGGAAGTTAAAGGATTATAACATTTAAGTGTCCTTCCTTTTGCCCAAGCCATTGGTTTCACGGGTCCCCTCCTCTCGCAACTGGTTCCCCTGCTAAGCCATCCCCGAAGGCATCTTCATCCTCATCTTCTCGCTCTGACATATCTGCAGTGAATGCAAGGTTGCGCTTCACCAAGTTCCTGGCCGCCTCTACCTTCGCTCGCTTTGCCATTAGAGCTGCATCCAACCAAGAAATTATGAGGAAAGAAATATCGCGAATAATTCTTCGATAAACGCGTTGTTTATCCTAAAAACAATGCCTATTTCTTTCACCCCAGATGCATCATATAATAGCTGTTGCAGCCAGGTCCCACCCTCCTCTTAGGGTTTTATCTAACCCTAAGTGGGCGTTCATGGTTCCCCAAAAGGCATTTAGTCCATTCACTTCTTTTCTCTGCCCGAACATGTCCTTGAAATGGTTCCAGATGTGCTCTATATATGGACATGTTATAAACATGTGATGGACTGATTCCTCCTCGTTGTCACACATGTAGCACATTGTTCGTTCCCCTCTCCACTTTCTTTTATGCAGATTGTTGAGGGTAAGGATCCTGTTTTCCTTTGCCAATCATGCAAATAGCTTGACTTTGAGAAGACATGGTAACTCCAGAAACCTTCCTTTAGATCACTTCTAGTTCCTCCATCTAATCTGAATTGGTATAATGATTTCACAGAGAAGATTTTGTTGGTTGTGAGGGCCCATTCCTTAAGTCCAGTTCCTCGGAGGATGGGTTGAGATTCATTAGAGCCTGTTTAATCAGTTTGAATCCCACCACGTCACTTCCAGTGAGAGGGCTTGGTTTTAGCAATGGTCTGCCTCTTAGGGATTTTTATCAGGCTTCCTGGATAGTAATGTGCTTACCAATAGATATTTCATGAAGACCAGGATATGTATTACAGAGGGCGTACTCTTCCCACCATCTATCCATCTAGAGGTTTATGACCTTTCCTGCTCTGGGTTTGGTGATTATATTTGCTATTACTAGGGCTGCTTCTCGGCATAATCCTTTCCAAAACAGGGATGCTCTTCCTGGGGCTGTTTTATTTGGGTTAATGAGGCCTTTGGTTGAGTAGGCTTCCTAGAGAATTTTCTGACAGATCCCTACGTTTCCGGTGAGTATTCTCCACCACCATTTCCCCAGCAAGGCTCCATTAAAGGTGCATACATTTAGGATACCCCATCTACATTTTTTCTTTGGTCTACACAGTCTTTCCCATTTAACTAGGTGGTAGCATTGTGTCTCTATATCCACTCCTTTCCATAAGAAGTTTTCCTAATGACATCAATCTTCTGTATGACCCATTCAGAAAGTCGATATGTTTCCATCCAGTGGATTGGTAAGGTGGAAATTACCGAGTTCAGCAGAGTTAGTCTTCCTCCTAGGGATAGTAGTTTGTCTTTCCAAGACCCCAACTTCCTTCTAATTTCCAATCTTCTTTTTGAGTCGGCCTCCTAAAATCATCACCCCTAAATATTTGATTGAGAGGTTCGCAATTACGCAATTGAGAATTTGAGCCAAGTTCTGGGTGAGATGGTTTGGGGTCTTGATTGGAATAATGACGCTCTTGGTATAGTTGATTTTTAGGCCCGAGAGACCCTCAAATAAATAGAAAATTAGCTTCAAGATTCGGCCTTCTTCTGGGCTTCCATTGCTGAAGACCAAGAGGTCGTCGGCGTATTGCAAGGTTATGATTGTAGCTCTATTATTTCCTCCAATTTGAACCCCTTTATAGATAGATTATTTGACTGCTTCTGCTAACATTGTGAAAAGGACATTCATTACCAAGACAAATAGCAAAGGGGATAGGGGATCTCCTTGTCTTAGGCCCCTTTTGCTCCTTATGTATCCGACCAGCATACCTGTGAAGCCCATAATTTTTAGGAAAATTATGTTTTCACTTTTAGGTTCTAGTTTATTTAATTTCGATAATTTTTAGAGAATAAGGGAGAGTCTCCCAAGAATTTTATTTGATCCAGAATAAAACCTTTTACTTGAATGTTAATAGTGTTCCAAGTCTTAGAAATTTAAATGAATATCTTGTAGATAAGTGATAATAAAAAAATGAATTAAAAAAAAAAAAACAAAGGAATTTAAATGATGTTTGTAAATATATGGATCTTGAAGGACTTAAGTGTAAAAGTGCACCATATAAATCATCAAGAGGACATGCGTGGCAGTCATGGTGGTTGATTTGTTTTAACTAATGAGGATTTGATATGTAGATAAATATATATATATACCTTGATATATATAAATATTTATTTAACTGTGAATCAGATAAGATGAGAAACTGATTTGATATATATATATATATATATGAAATTTAAATAATGATTCAGTTGTGGATATGTTGAGTAAATTAAAACATAAAACCGATAGAATATTGGAAAGATGAGTATTAGGGATGGGTATTTTATGTACTTAAATATATATTTTGTCATGATAAAGATGGAATATAGTTTAAAATATATATTAAGTACGGTTATGTAAAGAATTAGTCTTCATGATGGGTGTAATGATAATGTTGTACATATATAAAGCTCTGTATAAAGGGACGGACGTGCATGGCCGGGGGAAAATAACAATATTTTGATAGTATAGGATAAATAAAGAGAGAGAAATATAGAGAGAGATACATAGAGATAAATTTAAATAGAGATAGAGATATATATATATCTCCAACCGAATCAGTCGGATATGGATAAGATTGGATCGCGGTTTAGTCCTGTGGAGTCCTATAAGAAGAGAGAACCAATTTCACAAACCCTAACGTTGCTTCTTTCGTCGCCGCCACTGTTGGAGATCAGAGGGACAGAAAGAGCCAAGAGAGAGAAGGTTGAAGGGGGCCGCGAGTAACAAGCGTCCTGGGTGGTCTCCAAGCGCGCCGGAACGTTGGAGCAATAGAAGTGCCAAGACCTCTCCGGGAACCTTGCCTCCAAGTGGTGAGTCTTCACACCGCTATCGTTTTTAATCCCTGTCTCTTTCACGTGTGCATAGGTGTGGGTGCATGACTATTGTCTAGGAGGACAAATAGAGTATATTTTGTTTACAAGGAAGGGATAGAGGAATAATAGTGGATTGTTAGCTAGATGGAACTGTAATAGTGTGAAGGAATTCATTGCCTGTTGGGGGTCTAAGTGGGCTTGGCCACTGGGATAATATGGATCACTTTAGTATGAACTGTTGGCCTAGATTTTGATTAAAACTTCATACTTGAATGAACAATTTAGAGGTTAGAGTGAGGAAGGGAGGCAAGACATGGGTCCTGGTTCTAAAAGGAGAGCATGTAATGGAAATATGGCAGTCACGTTATGATATTTTTGGTGTAGAGATTTGACAGTTAGGAGTTTAATCTTAGCACATGACTTAGTGACATGATACTATAATGGGTTGGAAACTTCTACAGGTGGTGTGATGATCAAACTAGAAAGAAGATGTTGTAGAGAGAGAGAGAGAGATTGGTTGATGAGGATATGAATGAGTTTCATTAACAGAGAGTTGCTCGGTGGGAAAATTATAGTTGTGGTAACATGAATGCATAGTTTAATTTGCTTGATAATATTATTATGTGTAGATGATGAGAACCTGTGGGAAATATGGAGAGTTACATTTTGACTTTGAAAACTTGTTTGGGCTGGTGTGGAGATTTTAGAATATGTGATGTTGATTATTTTAATTAGTCAAAGGGAGATTAATTAAAGGTAAATAGATGAGTTAGTGAAAATTCAAAAGTTCTGTCTTTTCTGTGTTATGCACGAATAATTATTAGACTTTAAATTGTTTGGACTTGGGTTTAGTTTTAAAAGATATAGATTGGATCAATAGATTTTAAGGTGAATGAATGTATAGGAGCTAGAATTATTAGTTGGGCCTTTGGGCCAGACGGGCTTGAATGAGTTGAAGATGGGTTGAATTGATTTAGTTAATTTTGTAAATTAAGGGTTGGGAGATTTAGTCAATTAAATTTGACTTAGTAAAGGAATCAATCCAATATAATTTATGGGCTTAATTAAGGTAATCATTTAGTTAATTAAGTGGTTAACTAATTGGGACGGTTAAGCTAGGTTTAATAATGGGCTGGGTCCATTTAGTGAACTTGCATTATGGTAGTAGTCAATACGAACCACAAGAGTATGTCTTGAGAGTGGACTTGTGTTTGCCAGATATCGGCGTGGATGCGTCAGGAGGATATCCCGTGGGACACCAGACTACACGATTTTAGAGGTAAGTACACTTGCCTACTACCCCACTCTACGGAGTGTTCTTGACTTTTGTTGATTTCCATATTTTTGTTAAGTGTACCTGCCTAGTGCCCACCCAGCAATGGGTTTCCTTGGCTTTTGATGATGCCTTGTTTTAAGCACGTTCCTGATTCACGAACTCCTTGATTTCATACTTATGCACGTTTCTTCATGTTTGGGACCTTTGTTTGTTGATCTCATGCTTGTTGGCCCAATGAGGCATTGTTTTATTATTACTACGACTTGGTGTTCTATTACTTTGATTTGCATATACATTTTGTGCTCCTGCTTTTTTTGAATTCCCATGTGGTGTATGCAAGTTGTTTTTGTTAAGCTTCGTTTGTGATCGCTGAACATGTCTACCTGTTGACCGGCACAAGGCCGTGGCAACGCGTGAGCCTGTGCTAAGTCCGGGTAGACTTGCGTCAGTACTCTCGTGTGAAGATTCTCCCATTTAGTGCAGATTGTGATAAGTTAAGGGATCTCCTCTGGAGGTTCACCCGTCAGTGGGATGATACGCTGACCGTGTACGTACATGTAGGAGCGCTCACAGACTCAAGGTCTGATAAGATAAGATAAGATGGCTGCCTGGGAGATGACAAGAATTCTTTGGACTCCGTGTTGTGTGCTTGTAGGATAGTGAACCGTATGTGTATGACTTGACCTTGTTTTCTGTGATATGATATGTTCGAGTGGTTCACAACTTCTTGATATCATGTCAAGTTCATTGCTTCCCTTGCGGGTATACTTACTTCGAAGCTTTCCTTTCAAAGCTCATCCCTTTCGATTTCCCTTCTTTCGAGGTTTGAGGATTAGCTTCGACTCGGGTTAGGAAACATATCTGAGGAGCAGGATACTTTCTTTGAGGATCGGACACCTTAAGAATCTTGTATGTGTGTGTGAGTTTTTACTCGACCCTGTATTGACCCTTGTAGGGTATTTTGAGACATGTAATAGTATCCGCTGTAAAACTCAATAATTATGTTATAGATATTTTTATTAAGTATGTTATCTGCTTTTGATCTATTAGGTCTTGTATTCGAGTGGGACCCGTTTCCACTTGGGTACGGCCGGTCTGTGAACGTGCCCGAGGTCCCGGGATCCGGGTCGGGGCGTTACAATACCATTGACAAGAAATCATGCTTTTGAGCATACCAACAGCGATCTGATCCATGTCAACCATTTTGGACAAAACCCCTGGCTTGGAGGACTTCTAGGAGGAATTCCCAATCTACCGAGTCGAAGGCTTTTTCCAGATTGATCTTGATGAGGGTTCTGTTGCCTTCCTCCATTTTTAATTTATGGATAAGCTCCTTTGCTGCCACTATGTTGCATGGATCATTCTTCCTTGAATAAATGTTGTTTGTGAATCATTGACTAATTCCACCATGATCCTTCTCAATCGGTTTTCGAGGACTTTGGAAATGATCTTCCGAGCAGTTGCTTAGGCTGATTGGTTTGTAATCCTTGATGCCCTCCGGGGCATTTTTTTTTGGGAATCAAGAGGATGTGTGCCCAGTTTAGCCATTTCATGTTGGCCCTTCCCTGGAAGAAATCATCAAAGAGTTTTAGCGAGTCATCCCTGATGACATTCCATCCTTGTTAGTAGAAGGTCATGGGAAATCCAGGGCCTGGATTTCCCATGACCTTCTACTAACAAGGATGGAATGTCCATTTGATTTCCTCTTCCTTGAAAGGCTCCTCCTGATCCTCGAGATTCACCCTTGTTTTGTGTCTGAATAGTCTTTCCCATGAGGTTTTATACCTTATCTCCTGTTCTTTCCCAAATATGTTGGTGAAATGCTTGGTTATGACCACTGTGATCTGTGTTGGGTCCATGATGGTTGAGCCTTCATTGTTGAGATGGTGTATCCAATTGAGATTCCATCTTTGGCTCACGATTGCATGAAAGAACTTTGTGTTACAGTCCCCTGGTTGTATCTAGTTGATCCGTGATCTCTGTCTCCAATGTGCTTCTTCTTCTAGGATCATTCTTTCATATTCCCCTTTATGTGTTATTTCCTCCACCGCTTCCTCCCTTGTGAGTCCTCTTGTCTCTTTGTGAATGTCTAAGATCTTGATGGAATTAAGTAGCTCATTTTCCTGTTGTGCTTTTTTGGTTTAAAGTTTCCTTTTTCCATCTGGTCAGTTTGTCTTTTGTGGATTTGAGCTTCTTGGCGAGGGTGTACGCTCCATACTCCCATCAGCTCTTGTTTATGCATGCCATGTCTCACTAATCATACCAGAAGCCCTCTTTTTTAGCCCACTTTTTGTCGAACCGGAATGTGCCGACTTGGGGGTGGGGGTGTACGCCGCAATCAAGGCATATTGAGGCGTGATCCGACTGAATTCGTTTGAGGGAGGTTTGCCAAATCTGCTAGAATTCCCAATCCACTCTATGGATAGGAGGAATCTGTCTAACCTGGCCAATCCCGGGGATTCCCACCCATTAGTCCATGTGTACTGCCTTCCTCGAAGAGGAGGGTCTATGAGTAGGAGGCCTTGTATCATTAATCCTTCGAAGTCCTCCCTTTTTCTTGCCCCGTGACAGGAAGAGTTAGCCTCTTCTTGCCTTCTTTGTGTTGAAGTCATCACAGAGTAGCCAAGGTCTGTTCCATCTTCCTCTTATCTCCTTTAGTTCCTACCAAGAGGTTGGTTTAAGTGTTGGGTTGCATGGAGTGTACACAGTTGTTACCATTCTCGAGGTGTCCCCTTTTGTTTTATCCTTTAGGATCACCGAGACCGCATATCCCTATACTTTCCTTGAAGTTCAAATTGTATGAAATGAAATTATATTGTAAAAAATAGTATGTAATTTTGTAGGGACTCTATTGTCATGAATACTTGGTTCATTGACTAAAATATAATTATTTATAAGCAAAGATAGGTGGAGCCGTTCAAAGGTTCACGGATGCATGATGAAGAGAGAACATTGTGCTCTTGGTTTCATTCTCCTCTATATTTCTTTACTTTTTTCTCTTTTTCTCTTCTCTCTCTTTCTCTCTTTCTTCATTTTCTAATCTGATTTTCACTTAGGTAGCGTTTGGTAGTTTGTAACTCTTCATATACAGGATGGGGAAATAAAGTTGTGTGTTTGGTTGGATAGAGGAAAAAGGGTTGGATGTATACTTTTTATGTGCTTGTTTAAAAAGGGATAGGTGTGGATGTAGATATGTATTACTCCTTATTGTGACTGGTGAGATTTCTCCATATTGGCTAGGGTTTATGGTTTTTGTTTTTGTTTGTAAAGTAATTTTACTTTAAATTTTGTTTATAGAATTTGAATCGATATTCTTTAAAAAAACACACATGTAATCTTTCTTAATATGTTTTGAAAATTTATTTTTATAAATTAAAAATATTTAATGATATTAGTTGATACAAAATATTAAAAATATTAATATTCATTAATATATTTTGAAATTTTATTTTTGTGAATAGAAAATATTCATTAATATATTCATTAAGATTTTGATCCTCTTATAGGTAGTGTTTGAATGGTGGGATATATGTATCCCTAGGATGGGGATATCCATGGATGAAGTATAATTTCATGGATGTTTGGTTGGTGAGATAATGAGTGAGGGATAAAGATTGTTAGATGTATGTTTGGAAGAATAAGGATGTGTAAAGATTTGGATATATATTTTTAATAATTGGTTGTAGGGATAAAAATAGATAAAATAAATTTATATATAATTATAAATATTCTAATTTAAATTACAATATCTAAAAATAAAATAATATTAATTATTTATTTATAATTAGATATTTAACTAGTAAATAGCCCTTCGCATTGCTCGTGATTTAATAAAAAAATATAACCTATGATTGAATAAAATTCAATGAAAATATTGATTTGATTACCTTGTGAAGCTTTATCCAAATTGAATAAATGAAATCGCTTCTTCCTCCTTTCTTAATGTATTCTTTTGTCCTCACATTTAACTACAAATAAAACAATTAACAAATGGTGAGAGAGAAGAGAGTAAAGGAGTTGTAGTGCGGAATGAAAAGTTGTGATAAATAAACTTAAAAATGTTTGAGGTAGAATTAATAAATTTTACAAATTATGTTATTAAACTACAAAAGGACAACATAAATCGATCAAAAGAGAAGCATAACCCAAGATTCTCATATCTCGAAACGCATTAGAGGTAAAGAAGGTTTCCAAATTTACCTGTGATTATTGGCTGAAACGAAACCCTTGGTTTACCTCCCTCCCAATCTCGGTTGGCGAAAGGGCGGAGGTAAATTATGTAGCACACTCGATAAGTCGTAACTAAATTGTACCGGATTAGTTTCACAAAGGTGTGGGTAAAAAAATAGAAACAAACATGTAGTTATTATACTTTTTAAAATTGAAAAATGTAAAATTTTCAGAAAATTTCAAAATCTCAATCTTTTTTCTTAAATTTTTAAAATTAAAATTATCTATAACCGATATACTAATAGATACCTTTAAAAATTAAAAATACTCCTCTAGATAGACCTTTAGAAAATTTCAAAATCCCAATCTAGTTTTTTTGAAATTTTTAAAATTAAAATTATATATAACCAATAGATTCCCATAAAGATATAGATAGATAGATATATTTAAAAATTAAAAATACTCCCACTTGGTAATGTAGATAGACTTTTTAAAATTAAAAAAAATCTAAGTTTTTGATAAAATTAAAAAAATCAATCTAATATTTTTTTTTTGAATTTTTTTAAAATTAAAATTATTTCCGATAGACTCTCATAAATATAATATAGATACTTTTTAAATTAAAAATACTCATGTTTACTAATATAGATAGATTTTTAAAATTAAAAAAAAATCTAAATTTTGAGAAAATTCCAAAATACCAACCTAATTTTCTTGTTCTTTAGGATTTTCTAAAAAAATTAAAATTAGACTAGTTTTTGCTTAGTAATATAGATGGATGATATTTATAGGATTTTCTAAAAAATTAAAATTAGACTAGTTTTTGCTTAGTAATATAGATGGATGATATTTATATTAATTAATAGATAATAATTTTAACTCTAAAACAATAATATTTTATATTTGATCATTAATATATAGTTATTATATATTTAAAAATATATTTTTTAATTATGGAATAATTTATATAAGGGGTTTTCGCTTGCATATGCATGTAAACTTTGAAATTGCTTAAATATCTTTGTAAAAATGATATTTGCTTGCATACCTCTGCAAATCAACTATTTTTGCTTATATGCCCCTATATTTAAGTTGACCCTTCACGGTGTAAGCTGATATGACCAAATCCAAGGATACACGTGTTCGCACCTCTACTCCCCCTAAAAAGGAAGGCAACTTGGATCATTAGGGTTGCCGCTCTACCCGCATAGCAAGGCATGGCTCCTGTCATATCAGAGGGCAGAAGACATGTCCGCATGACAAGGCTCATCATTAATGGTAAGGGGTAGAGGGCGATGGGATAGGGATTAAAACTCGAGGAATGCCAAGAAGACAAATAGGGCGAGACCTCGGAAACAGGGGTAAGAAACATCTTTTGACAAAAACCTATTACTCATCTTCTTCTCCGATGAACCATCCACTGACTTTGGCATTGGAGTGGAATCAGGGCAAGAGGCTCGCTACTTACCCTTTTCTTGTTTGTGCCCCTATTTCTCAAGTGGAAGCTCTCTACTAGCTCACCCTCAACATCCAGAGCAACTCTATTTGTTGACCTTGATCGGAGCTGATTCCGAGGGGAAGCGGGTTATTGTGTAAACAGATTGGCGTCGTCCATAAGGACGTTGAACAAGAAGCCATGTGCACTATGGGAAGGACTAAGCAAAGCTAAGCCCAGGAGGTGAACGAGGATCTAGTGGGGCAACTCAACGCCCAAGAGACCGAGGAGGGGTGAGAACAGCTGAGGAGAGACCAACCTATGGCCCGACAATGCTATATTGCCCTTCTTAAGGATAAGACCTCGGAAACACTAGCAATTAAGACCCAAGAGGAAAATGAGAAGCTTGCTGAATGAGCGACGCCAGTAGAAGACTTAGAGGAAGTCCACTCTGGCCGAGAACTTCCCCGAGAAGACGATCCATATTGGCTCCAAACTACCGACCAAGCCTTGGGAAGTGATGATACATTGCCTACAGAGTAACGCAGACATCTTCGCATGGTCTCCTGAAGACCTCCCTGAAGTGAGCCAAGATGTTATCAAGCACCATCTCAACACAGATCTTGAGGCTAAGACTATGATCTAGAAGCGGCGTTATATTTCCCCGGAACGTCAGTAACCCCCAGACGAAGAAGTCGAGAAGCTGCTCCAGGTGAAATTCATTAGGGAGGTATACTATCCCAAGTTGCTTGCCAATGTTGTAGTAGTGAAAAAGACCTTTGGAAAGTGGAGAATGTGTATCGATTTTACTGATTTGAATAAAGCTTTCCCTAAGAACTTCTACCCTCTTCCTCTGATTGGCAAGCTTGTCGACGCCACCTCGGGGCATGAGATACTGAGCTTCTTGGGCGCCTTCTCCCGCTACAACTAAATCAAGTTAGCAAAAGCTGACAACGAGAAGACTTCCTTTACTACGGCCAAAAGTACACACTGTTACAAAGTGATGCCTTTTGTTTTCAAATATGCAAGCACTACATTCCAAAGATTGGTCGAGGGGAAGCTCGGGAGGAGCGTTGAGAAATATGTAGATGACATGCTCATGAAAAGCAAGAGAGCTAACCAATATGTGACTGACTTGCAGTAGACTTTCCAAGCACTTCTGGCTCACGAGATGCACCTCAATCTGGACAAATGTGCATACGAAGTTTGGTTCGAGAAGTTCCTGGGGTTTATGGTTACCCAACACCAACACGGTATTGAGGCCAAACCCGAGAAGATCAAGGCCATATTGGAGATGAGCTCCCCAAGGACCATCAAGGAAATCCAAAAGCTGAATAAGCAGCTGGCATCCCTTGTGCCCATTATCTCAGAGTCGGGAGAAAAGAATCTACCCTTCTTCCGTGCTCTTCGAAAAGCACCGAAGGTGGAGTGGACTGAGGAATGTAAAGAAGCATTTCAGCAGTTGAAGCAATACCTCGGATCCACTTTACTACTCGCTTAGCCTCAGCCTATGGATGAGCTTTATATGTACCTGGTCGTAACTCCCTTTGCGGCCAGCTCGATGCTACTAAGAGAAGACGAAAGAGTTAAGAAACCCGTCTACTATACCAGCAAGGTACTAACTGACCCGAGTCTCTATATCTCCCCCTTGAAAGCTTGGTGTATGCTCTTGTTACCTCAGCATGACGCCTGAGGCCGTATTTCCAGGTGAACAGGATCATCACCGACCAACCTCTGAAGCAAATCCTTCAACGGCCCGAAGTGTCGGGGAGGTTAGTGAAGTGGGCAATCGATCTCGGGGAATACAACATCGATTACAGACCTTGGATGACGATAAATACCCAGGTCTTAGCCGACTTCATTGTCGAGTCAATCGACCTTCAAGATCGCGTCGCCAATGATACTGAGGAAGAAAGGGACGACGTCCCACCCAGCAACTTCTGGACCCTACATACAAACGGGTCAACCACCAAGAAGAGCTCGGGGGCAAGCCTTGTACTATAGTCGCCCTCAGGGTAGAAGACTTCGACCGTGCTCAAGTTTGTCTTCAAGGCCACGAACAACAAGGCGGAGTATGAGGCCGGAATGCAGCTGGCGTAGGGATCTCGAGGTCGAGGACCTGTGGGCCCACACCGACTCCCAATTAGTGGTTCGACATCTAAATGGGGAGATCAAAGTAAAAGGAAAAAGTATTGCGAAATACAAAGCCCTTTTCGAGAGATTAGCATCGAGATTTCAACACTTATCGGTTGACAAAGTCCCCCAAGTAGACAGTAAAGTAGCTGACTCTTTATCAAAGCTTTCCTCTGTTAGTGTATGCCCTAGAGACTAATCATAAGGTGATGATTTTGTGGATTTTCATGTTCATTTATAAAGGCTTTTTCCATTATTATGCTTTACTTGATATCTGCGTAGTATAAGTATTGATAATAATATCCCTAGAATAGTTTACTATTCTTAAACTGTCCCTTGTAAAGTATCATTGAGGAATCATAGACAACAATATTGATGTACATGAGACTAGTATGTGTAGTGACTGATGACAAAAGTTGTCATGGACATAAGATGTCCAGTCAACACGTGAGTATAAGTTGGAGAACTTATGTTGGATAGACCTGTCATGAGAATTTCTACATGGATTGTTATATGAATGTCATAAGCAATTCTCATAAGTTGTTTGAGAAGTATATGATCCTTAGACTTGAGGTCACCATGGATCCTTACATAGCAAGTATCATACTTTGATATAACCAAACATTATCCGTAACAAGGTGAACTATAAAGGTTGTCATTGGGTATGTCATGAACCATATGGTAGAATGTGAGTGATCAAGATAGGATTTGTCCCTCCTATATAACATGAGTGATATCAGGGCCTCTTGATGAGTGAGACTAAGATGTGTGTGGCCACACCCAGATGAATCAGTATGAGATATTGATGTCATTTGTTTTCATTAGTCTACTTGGGATCAAGGAACATATTGATTGAATTATACAAATATGTCTAATCCATGACTTGAATTCAATCAAAGATATCAAGGACAAAGGGATACTGGATACTCAGTATTAATCACAGGAACAAGTTATGTCTATCACGACATTCTTGCGGTTTGGGTAGCAATGATGTGTTGCTAGACACCTCTCATTGCTTATGACATTAAAATAAGTTTTATGTCATTGCCAACATCGCAAGAACCTATTGGGTCACACTCAAAGGTTGATTTGGATTTGGAACTTCATTGACTAAGTCATTTTTTGAGAGTCAGAACAATATAAGTATACAAGAGGGTCTTGTACATGGTTTAAACACTAATCCTACTTTGGAAATGGTTCACAAAGTAAGAGCACATATAGATATATATATATATATATATATATATATATATATATATATGTGGATGTATGGGCCGGGCCGATATTTGATGGAACTCTAATTAATCCTATATCCTAATTTTGTTGTATACAAAGAATAGGAAAGAAGCTAGGGCCGGCCATATATAGATATGATATATATAAAGATATATAGAGCAGTTATAAGTAGACTTATGTAACTACTTCTAAACCTTAACATAGAGGACCATTTCTTCTTCTTCTTCTTCTTCTTCTAAAGAGAGAGAGAGAGAGAGAGAGAGAGAGAGAGAGAGAGAGAGAGAGAGAGAGAGAGAGAGAGAGGACAATTTTTCTTTATTAATGAGGGTGGTTTCCAATAGTTGGACAACCATTAGAGGAGAGTTATTGTTGAGTTCTTTAAGAAGGCCATCAAGTCAATTCCTCGATGATGAGCTAGCACCGAAAGTCGAAGAATAAAAGTTCTGGTTTTGTTCTTGAGACGAACAAGGCGATTCAGTTCTTCTGAGTGGATACTGATAGAGGCAAGGATCCGTTAATCGTCATTGAAATCGTGATAAGGATCAACAAGTATTGTCAAATAATCAAGGGCGTCGATATACTAACATTGGCTCACGGTTTGTTTTGAAACCCTAACTTTGATCAGCGGTGTTTTCTCGCTTGGATCTTGGATGGGTTTTATCGAGTTTTGTTTTGAATTTCCAGCAGGTACGCGTCTATAGTAGACATATATGAACTCGTCATTTCCCTCTGACCTCCTCCTCGAACCCTCAGACCACCAACCCGTTAATCTCTAGTACTTGGAAGCTAAGAGCAATGAGAGCCCTCGAGAGTAGGGAGTATAAGAGCTCCAAGAGATGCCAAGTTGGATGGACCCCATCACACATTACCTCCGAGATGGGACATTGCCGTCCGACTCACAAAGTCGTCAATAAGTCGACACACTATGTCCTCATAGCTGGGCACCTGTATAAAAGGTCATACACCCGGCCATAGATGAGGTGGATCAAGCGCCTATCTCGAGGAGGCACAATACGCCCTCCATAAAGTACGTAAAGGAATCTGTGGAGACCACGTCGAAGGGAATTCCCTAGGCCATAAGA
The DNA here is from genome assembly GCA_026586065.1 of Dioscorea zingiberensis. Taxonomy (NCBI): domain Eukaryota; kingdom Viridiplantae; phylum Streptophyta; class Magnoliopsida; order Dioscoreales; family Dioscoreaceae; genus Dioscorea; species Dioscorea zingiberensis. Next base: position 68,014 of record JAGGNH010000063.1, on the reverse strand, counting down.
TTCTCCAACACGGGTACTACTGTCAGACCCTAGCTAAAGACGCCATGGCCTTGTCCCAGAAATGCAAAGTCCTGCTTGGAGGCAATCAAAGAGATCCAAATGACGACGGACTACTCAACTCACACGCTGTAAGCCCAAGTCATTCGCAATTTGGGGGTCGACATCTTTGGCCCTTTCCCCGATGGCTATGAAGCGCGTAAGTTTCTCATCGTAGCCATATACTATTGTACCAAGTGAGTGGAGGCAGAGCCATTGGCGATGATTTCTGAGAGGGCATGCTAGGGCTTCATCTGGAGGTCGATCGTGCCCAAGTTTGGGATCCCCGTAAGCCATATTACAGCTAACTGTAGTAGTTTGATAACCGAGGTTTTCAAAAATTTCTGCTCGAAATTATAGATCGAGACTAGGCTCACATCGATGACACACCACCAGGCCAACGGCCAAGTCGAAGTCACAAATCGGACCATCTTACAAGGTTTGAAGACCTAGGTGATGGAAGTCGATTCTAGCTGGGTCGACGAGCTCCATAGAACCCCATGGGTATACCGCACTACCACTCGAACCCCCACAGGCGAAACACCATTCAACTTGACGTTCAAAGTGGAAGCAGTAATCCTGGTCGAAATACAACCTCCGAACCACCGCACACCGGAGTTTAACCAAGAGGCGAATAACGAAGGACTCCGAGCCGAGATAGACCCATTGGAGGAGAAGAGGGATACTGAATCTATCCGAGTTACCGCCTATTGATAGAGAGTCCGACGATTCTTCAACTCAAGAGTAAAGTAAGTTATCTTCCATCCCGACAATATGGTACTGCAAAAGAACATCTTCCTGGGGAATATGAGAAGAGTTGGGAAGTTGACTCCAAACTGGGAGGGGTTATACATTGTAAAAGAGGTCGTCCTGCCGGGAACTTATTACCTCATCGACATAGAAGGTCGAGTACTCCCTAGACCTTTCCACTCTAAGCACCTCAGACGATATTATCAATGAATGAGCCCCTTCTAATCTCTTCATGTCTTCTCTACGTTCTCGTCTCCAAAGTCCCTTCACTATAAGGGTTGAAACCTAGTGCTCGTTCTCGTCTCTAAAGCCCCTTTGCTACAAGGGTCGAGCCCCGGTGCTCATAAAATCGACCCCTCACATTACTTCTCCCGGTGATACCAGTAAACTTAGCAACTTTCCCATGAGCTCCGCCTCGACTCAGCACCTTTTCTACGAGCTTGGCCTCAACTTGGCAGCTCTTCTACAAGCAAGGCCTCGACTCGGCAGCTCTTCCATGAGGTTGGCCTCTACTCGGCAGCTCTTCATGAGCTTGGCCTCTTTTTGGTAGCTCTTCTATAAGCTCGGCCTAGACCTGACAGCTTTTCTACGAGCTCGGTCTCAACTCGGAAGCTCTTCTATGAGCTTGGCCATGACACTTTGGTACTATAGCATGTTCTTGGACAGGGAGGCCTTGCTCTAGTACCCTCTCGAAGAATAAAGTGTCATCACCGAGTTTGAAAATACGCTCGATGCTTACCCCGAGACGGGACCCAAACCATATTAGGAAAGGAGAAATGACAAACATCAGGTAGCAAAATTCATTTCATTTAGAAGGTACCTCTGGACACCGATTACATAGTTTATGTGTTTTCCTCTTCTCGATGAAAGCGTCTCTCTCGTCCTCCATCTCCTTGATCATTTGTCGCGAGGAGCTCAGGAGGGCCTTGCTTGCTTCCAAGTTGATAACGACCTTTGCCTTCTCCTCTTCAAGGGACCCAATCCTCCATAAGAGCTCATCGACGTGCTGTCGAGATGAAGATCGAGCGGTCTCGCACCCCTTCCATTTGCGCTCGGTATGAGCCCTATCCAACTTCGAAGTCATCATCACAACCTGAAGCTCGTACATCTCATCCTTCAGTTGGTGGATCTCAGCCTCGTTCTTCTCCAGGAGCTCGGTAATGGGGCTTGACATGGTACTCTCCTCTTGGAAATGCCTCGCAACATGGTCCATTAAAAGATCGATCAACACGAAGAAACAACAGATAATCATACAACCCACACAAAGAGGATACAAAAACCACAATCCTTGGCGCGAAGTAACCTACCGTCATATAGACAAAAGAGAGTCAAGGCGCTAGCTCATCCCTCCCAAGGCTCTAAAAGACGTACTTTATGGCCTCTGGGCGAATCACCTCGAAGGCCTCGGATGCCACGACCGCATCAACAAGCCGACCTCCGGGGAGCCCCAGCGGTGGGGACATCCCTTTGAGCGGGAACCTTTGTTTGATCCGGGGCTATGACACCGATCGTGTCGAATCTGTAACCTCGACCCTCGAGCTCTGGAGGCTAGTGACTACGGCTTGCACCATCTTTTAACCAGCTCGACAACTCCAAAGAATCTTTGTAATGAAGACCTCGTCTTGCGCCGATCAAGACGAGGGACCCCGGGGGTCGGTAACTCGCGCGAAGAAGACCCTATCACGACCAAGTCTTTCTCCCGCTCGTCAACACCAGCAGTAAAATAAGAAAATTTTATGAAATCATCTTTCCCTAATTATTTGGTTAATTAATAAAATCCCCTGAACGTTGATTTAATTGGGTTTTATAGAAAATGAGCGGTTTAATTGGTTAATTGCATAATTAGGTTTACTTGATGCTGAGAAGGACCTTTTGGTAATTTTGGAGAAAATGTTCAACCTTAATGAAGACTTGTTGGGTTCATTTTTATTTATTCTTAAGGTTAGGGACAAGAACAAACTTTTGCAAGAAATATCTTTTGATCTAATCTAAAATCCCAGAAATTATCTTTTGATCTGATCTACAATCCCAGAAATCCCTCTTTTATCTCTCGTCCTCTCCCTTTTTATTGGACCATGGGAGATCCAAACTTTGAAAATTAGGGGTTATCTTAGCGGCCCATGAGGAATCGCAAAGGTTGGGATAAAAAAAAAATCCTAGGAGCTTCAACAATTTCTTGAGGTTTAATTCTTGTTCTTCTTATCCTTTCTAAAATTTGTTGTTGGCCTTCATGACTATATAGGTTATCAGTCCCCAGGATCAACTTTCTCAAGCATGTTCAATTCATTATTTAAAGATGAATAATTCATTAGCATATTTTTACTTAATTATCGTTGATGAGGGTAAAAACCGAAGAGCCAGATGTCTGACACGTGGATTAATCCCAGCCGCTAACTGACCGCAATGATCTCTTCGGGGCCCCCTCTTCAACCCCATAGCTTCGGGATATATCTCTCGGGAAAGACGGACTGCCTCTTCGGTATACTGAAGCGATACCTCCGGACCCGCGGGAGGTATCGGACATCCCGAACCAATAGGGATTATCATAACCTGAAGGACTTGACACCCTGGCAATCTAGAAGCATCTAGAAGAGAAGACCGTTGGGGTATAACTGAATTACAGCCTGGCGATCTAGAAGCGTCCAGAAGAAGTATGAGCTGTCAAGCTAACTAACTCCAGCTGGCATCCACGTGGCCTATTGGGAGCTAGGTCTATACCTCGCACGTGGCCTATTCTGGATGACTTGCTCCCCAAGCAACACCCCCTGTTTGAAGCCTATAAATAGGGGACATCACTGTGTAATAAGGGAGAGGCTGGATGACTGGCGAAGCCCTGCCTCACCAGAAACTCATATACCACCTGAAAATTGTATTCCCTTTGATTTGATAGAGATTTCATCTCCGATCATGGAGATCTCCGTGGTTTTCTCCCCGATTTAGGGGTTTCCACGTAAATCTGGTGTCGATCTCTCCTTTTCTTGAGTTTTTCTCTTCCGGTCTTTCCTGATCTCATCTCGATCGGTCCCCAATTGAACTACAAATTCAATTGTTGACTTGAGTCAAGGGTTCCGTCAGATTCTTGCATCAACAATTTGGCGCCGTCCGTGGGGACGATCGGACCAGAAGCCATGACGACAACGAGAAGATCCAGGCAGAGTCAACCTCAAGAACAACGACTCCCTCCATCAGGAGTCGTTCAGCCACCGCCGGATGCTCCGCCAGCTGGGGATCCACACCCTCCAAGCCCATCGCCCATCCCAGATCTTGCACCCAGGATGGTGGAGATTCCTGAAGATCGGTACAAATCGATGGAGCGACAGATAGCGGATCTCACTCAAACGCTCCTGGCGGTGGAGAGACATGTTTCCCAGGGGGCAGTACCAAACTACACTCATCGCCCTGTGGAGAGTCGCGACCGATCCGCTGTTCATTCCCCGCGCCAGCGAGATCCATCACCACGGAGAGGTAGGAGCCGAAACTCTTCATCTAGAAGTTCAGATTCAATTCGCCCGAGGCGTCGACGACGCCCTCAGGCCCGGGATTCTCGGAGAAGGAGGCGGGGCTCTTCTCCTGATAGTTCCCAATCTCCTGAATCACGCGGGAGAAGACATGGATCCCGACGACTCTCGCCTCAAGGACGTTCCCAAGAACGGTCCCAGAGGCGTACACTCTTTTACCATCATCGTGGGGGTCATTCCCCGGGGCGGGATCCTCCTGACCGCCCATCGATGAGGTATCAGTCTCCCAGGCGGTTCCATTCCCCCGGGGCACCTTGTCGCGGCTTCGGTGAACGGAGGGGGAGGGCTTACACCCGTTCATCGAACTTGTATTCTCCCTTTGTTAGAGAGATTTGGGAAGCCCCCTTTCCGAAAGATTTTCGGCCCCCGCATGTAAGATACTACAGCGGGACTACTGATCCTCATGAACATGTGGAACGTTATTGTGCTGAGATTATGGATAATCATATTGATGATGCCGTTTTGTGCCGATCTTTCCCGAAGACACTCACTGACATCGCCCACGATTGGTTCCGAAGTCTCCCGCTGGGTTCGATATCAAGTTTCGACCACCATCGCGGTCTTTTCCTTCGACGGTTTGTAAACCGGCAAGACGCAGAAAGAACCCCTGTGATGCTCACGAGGTGTAAGCGATTCGAGGCGAGAGTCTTCGGGATTACCCGGATCGCTTCAACAAAGAGGCCGCTGGGACGGTGATCGTGGATTCTATAATGGTGGTTGGTGCGCTAATGGATGGCCGAGAATGTCCATTTTGGACTCGATCTCGTGAAACATCCCGGGGAACACATGCGAGGTGATGAGTAGAGCCCAAGAATTTATTGCCTGGAAGAATTCAAAATCAAAGCTGGGGAGGGAAGCGCTTCGGAGAGTTCGGGAATTCCAGAAGGTGGAACCTCCTCCGGAAGATAGCAGAGGTGCCCGCCGAGGCGATCAAAGGACCCGAAGGGATGACAGGCATCCTCGTTCGGATGATAGGAGACCTCGGGATCCTCCCCCGCAGCAAAGGAGAGCGAGGTATGAAAACTACACTCCTCTCATTACTTCAAGAGAGAATGTTTTGATGCAGATTCAGAACAAGAAAATTTTGAAGCAACCCGAACCTATCAAGGAGTCGGGTTCAATGAAGAAAAGCAAGAAGTATTGTGCTTATCATCAAGTTAGAGGCCATAATACAGAAGATTGCGTCCAACTTATGGATGCAATTGAAGATCTAGTCAAGGCAGGGAAACTTGACCAGTTCCTCTCGAGGAAAGTACAATCGAAGGAGAGCCCTCCCCGAGGGCAGGAGGCCCCTCCTGTCCCAGCAAATCTTGATATCAAGCTCCTCTTCATTGCCGGGGGTCCAGGTTGCGGTGGGGAGAGTTCGTCCTCCAGGAAGCAATACGCCAGAATGGTGGCCTCTACCCGTGAGGCGGCACCACTTAAGAGAAGCCGCCCTTCAGCTCCCATTACCTTCTCTGATGAAGACCTTCGAGGCATTTATCAACCCCATGACGATGCCCTGGTTATAGCAGTTAAAGTTGGGGTCTTCACCATATACAGGGTTCTGGTTGATACCGGGAGTTCGGCTGATATAATATTCTGGGATTGTTTTGAAAGAATGAAGATCGGAAAGGAGAATCTGAAGCATGTTCGGTCACATTTGGTGGGGTTCGATGGGAACTCGCGCCACCCAGAAGGCATGATTACCCTTCCGATGACGCTAGGCACGCCGCCGAGAGCAGTTTCTGCAATGATTGACTTTCTGGTTCTGAGATGTCCTTCCAGCTACAATGCAATCATGGGCAGACCATCACTTTGTAAGCTGGCGGCAGTACCATCCCCCTATCATCAGAAACTGAAGTTCCAAACTGGGGAAGGGAGTGGAGAAATATGTGGTGACCAGGCTTCCTCTCGCCAGTGCTACTCCACTCTTTTGAGGCATCAAACAGGGGAGTCCAGCCGAGCCGCTGAGACCCTTACCTTAGAAGAACTACAGCATGAAGATGTGGAAAGGGAGGCTCACGCCCCGCTCACAGTCGATGGGGTTGAAGGAGTACCCACGGATGACAAACTTCGAATGAACTACATTGCCTTGGGGAAGGGCTCGACCGAGAAAGGGCAAACCGAGCTCCTCCGCATTGGAAAGACAATGCCGATGTCTTGGCAGTGCCGGAGGAGATGCACGGAGTTCCTGGGAAGTAATCGAAAGCACCCGGCTCAATCTTGACCACTCGGCTGCAAAACCTCGCTGCCCCAAGAAAAGGAACTATGCCCCGGATCGCCTTACAGCTGCTGAAGAGGAAGTCGATAAGCTCCTTAAAGCAGAGTTCATTCGGGAGGTACAATACCCCGAATGGCTCTCCAATGTAGTCATGGTCAAGAAGTCCTCCGGGAAATGGAGAATGTGTGTAGATTTCACAAATCTCAATAAAGCTTGTCCTAAAGACTACTACCCCTTGCCTCTTATTGATAATTTGGTTGATTCTACTTCTGGGTATGGGATGCTTAGCTTCTTAGATGCGTTCTCGGGGTATAATCAAATTATGATGGCGGAGTCTGATGAAGAAAAGACCTCCTTTATTACCTCCCGAGGTACTTATTGCTACAAGGTGATGCCCTTTGGATTGAAGAACGCAGGAGCTACATTCCAGAGATTGGTGAACAAAGTTTTTAAGAAGCAGATTGGGAGGAATGTTGAAGCTTATGTGGATGACATACTTGTGAACAGCCTTTCCCCCGAGGAGCATCCCTCGGATTTGAAAGAAACGTCATGTTCTCAAGGAAGCTCATGGAATGAGTCTCAATCCTTGTAAGTGTGCTTTCGGAGTGAGATCGGGAAAATTCCTCGGGTTTATGATTACACATAGAGGAATCGAAGCGAATCCCGAACAAATCCGAGCCATCATGGAGACCAGATCCCCGAGGACTATAAAAGAGATCCAAAGCTTGAATGGGAGATTGGCTGCCCTCGGGAGGTTTATTTCCAGATCTGGAGAGAAGAATCTCCCTTTCTTTAGAGCTCTCAGGAAAGCACCAAAAGTGGAGTGGACCGAGGAGTGTGAGTTAGCATTGAATCAACTGAGAGACTATCTACAGTCTCCTGCTCTACTGGTGAAGCCGAAACCTGGAGAAGTGCTACTTCTGTATTTGGCGGTCACAGATTTAGTCGTGAGTTCGGTCCTCACCAAGGAGGAAGGTGGAATTCAGAAGCCGGTTTATTACACTAGTAAGGTGCTTAATGACGCTGAGTCGAGATACCTCCCTCTTGAGAAGCTAGCCCTTGCCCTTGTGACATCTGCTAGGAAGCTCAGACCATATTTCCAATCTCATAAGATAAAAGTTCTCACAGATCAGCCGCTCAAGCAAGTACTTCACTCCCCCGAATCTTCTGGACGATTAACCAAGTGGGTAATCGAGCTCGGGGAGTATGATATCACTTACGAGCCGCGGACAGCGATAAAGGCTCAGGTACTTGCGGATTTTATTGCGGAACTAACAGTAACTGAAAAGAATTTTCTTCCCCCGGCAGAGGAGTCAGAGATGCAGGAACTCTCCACTCCTCTATGGGTTCTACATACTGATGGGTCTGCAAATGCTGAGAGCTCGGGAGCTGGCGTTGTATTGCGAGCACCCTCAGGATGGAGCACCTCAACCATACTGAGGTTTAATTTCAAAGCAACCAACAATGAAGCTGAATACGAGGCAATGATAGCTGGTTTACAGCTCGCCCGAGGCCTGGGGGTTCAGAATCTTGAAGCTAATACTGATTCGCAATTAGTGGTTGGCCACATCACTAAGGAGTTCGAAGCCAGGGAGGAAAGCATGCAGAAGTACAGGGACATAGTTCGGAAACTTATCGACAGTTTTCGAAACGTCCATATTAATAAAATTCCTCGGGAGAAAAATTGGGAGGCTGATTTCTTATCAAAGTTGGCTACGTCTGAAGCAGATGTCAGCCAACCTGTCAACATTCAGTATCTCACTGCCAGAACTATCGAATGTAGACCAGCAGAGGAGCTCCTCGATATCTGTGGTGAAGAGTGTTGGATGGATCCTATCATGGATTACCTTCAGACTGATACACTCCCTCCCGATCCGAAGGAGGCCCGCCGGATAGTTGTTCGGGCGGCACGTTATAGTATAATTGAGGGGCAACTTTTCAAGAGGTCTTTCACTTTACCATATTTGAAGTGTCTGCGACCTTCCGAAGCAAAGTATGTTTTGAATGAGATCCACGCCGGTGAGGCAGGAGATCATCTCGGGGGGAGAGCTCTAAGCCATAAGGTGCTTCGGCAAGGGTATTACTGGCCCACATTGGCTAAGGATGCTATTGAGTTTGTCCAGAAGTGTGATGCTTGCCAGCGTCATTCCAATGTCCAACGGCGCCCTTCAGCTCACTTAACTTCGATTGCGAGTGCGAGACCCTTCGCTTTGTGGGGAGTTGATATTTTGGGCCCGTTCTCAGTTGGAATCCGGCAGTTGAAGTTCCTCATTGTGGCCATTGATTATTTCACGAAGTGGGTTGAAGCTGAGCCGTTGTCTTCAATTACTGAGAAAGCTTGTGAAGGATTCTTGTGGAGGTCAATTTTTTGTCGGTTCGGGATCCCTTCAGCTTTCATCACCGACAATGGACGTCAGTTCGACAATTCTGCTTTCAGATCATTCTGTGACAAATTCAATGTTGAACACAGGCTTACTTCAGTCACGCATCCTCAAGCAAATGGACAGGTGGAAGTGACGAACCGAACCCTTCTACATGGTTTGAAGACTAGAGTACTTAGTCACGGATCTTCTTGGGTTGAGGAGATCCCGGGGACTCTTTGGGCGTATCGGACCACAACCCGAACTCCCACTGGTGAGACCCCGTTCGCTTTGGCGTTCGGGACTGAAGCGGTGATTCCACCAGAGACAAGAATACCAACTCCCCGAACTCAAGTCTTCAATCCTGAAGCCAATGAGGAGCGCCTTAGGGCAGAACTTGATCTTTTGGAAGAAAGGAGGGATGAAGCCAATCTCAAAGCAGCTGCATATCGTCAGAGGGTGAAGCGCTTCTATGACAAGAAGGTGAAGCAAGTGACCTTCCAGCTTGGGGACCTGGTGCTGAGAGCGAACAAGTTTGATGGTAACAAAAGCAGAACCGGCAAACTGATTCCAAATTGGGAAGGTCCGTATGTCATTCAAGGTGTTGTGAGACCTGGAACATATTGGCTTGTTAGAATGGATGGGAAGAAATTAAAGCGCCCGTATCATTCTGAACATCTTCGAAGGTACTATCAATAAAATCAGTCCTTCAATTACAATTTCGTGATAATTTTACTTTACGCATTTTCATAAAAACCTTCTTGCATGTTCAACACGCCCTCGGGAAGTGACTTGAAGCGCTTTGATCGCTTGGTCCCTATCCCTCCTCGGGAGCTAGCTTTAAGCGCTTCGATCGCTTGGCTTTTGTCCCACTCCTCGGGAAGTGACTTGAAGCGCTTCGATCGCTTGGTCATTATCCCTCTTCGGGAAATGGCTTGAAGCGCTTTGATCGCTTGGTCATTATCCCTCCTCGGGAAATAGCTTGAAGCGCGTTGATCGCTTGGCTATAGTCCCCCTCTTCGGGAAATGGCTTGAAGCGCTTTGATCGCTTGGTCATTATCCCTCCTCGGGAAATAGCTTGAAGCGCGTCGATCGCTTGGCTATAGTCCCCCTCTTCGGGAAATGGCTTGAAGCGCTTTGATCGCTTGGTCATTATCCCTCTTCGGGGAATAGTTTGAAGCGCTTCGATCGCTCGGCTATTTTCCCTCTCTTCGGGAGGCGATTTGCAGCGTATCGACTGCTTGGCCGCACCGTTCTTCGCCCCTGGAGACACACGTCAAGAACCTCGTTCAAAACACAAACTCGAAGCTCATCAAGCGAGCTTGGAAGCTCGAAAACAAAACCTCGATTCAAGAAATTCTTATACACAAAGGATATAAATTACAATTCAAACTCCTCAAGGTAAAGTTAGTTTGATAATCAGATTTGAGGCTCGGGGATGACTTTGTCAACAACAGGACAAGAAGGTGTGTCAATGGAAGAGGCCATGGCCTCGGAGTCTACCCCCGTAGCCCCTGGATCATCTCCGACAGCAGCTTCTTCTGCTCCAGCGCCCTCTCCTTCTCCAGATGAGATCTCCTCAATAAATTCGTTCTCTGAATCTGCTGTGGGGTCTTCTCCAGCAAGATATTTGAGACCCCCCTTGTATGTCAACGACGAGAAATCCACTGGAAGCACCTTCAAAGTTTCTTCAGGAACCACCTGCAACACTAGCTCCCGAAGGACTCTAAAACCATCGGTACCACCGGCGAGAAATCCTAAATCGTACCCACCAGCCTTATCGCTCGAACAGATAGCCTCGGCCTTCTTGACTTGCTCAGAACAAAGGGCTAAGGTTTCCCGTTGGGAAGCAACTTCAGAAGAGAGTTTCTCCTTCTCTGCCTCAAGCGAAGCCAGCAGTCTGTTCGCCTCATCCAGGAGCTTTGATTTTCCCGAAAAATCTTCTTGAAGCTTCTTATTCTCCTCTGTCAGGATTCTCATCTGCTCTTTGGTTTGGACCAGTTCCAAAGACGTCTTCCCATATGTCTCTGACAGCTTCGACCATTTGCCCTCGGCAAGTTTACATCGGGCCTCCAAGGCTTCTTGAGCTTTCAAAGATCTCATCGCCAGACCACGTATTTATTTATTTCGTTTTCCAGGGGAAGGACCCTCTTCTCCAACTTTATTTTCTCCTCGAGAAGTTTCTGACAGTTTCTACCTGAAGAGTCCAGTGAAGCTTGAATCTTGTCTCTCTCTGCCTTCATTGCGGAAAGCTCATCCTTCAAGCTTTGATAGTCTCCTTCCCGGAGGGAAAGCGCGAATCGGAGATCCCTCCTTTCTTCTAACAGACGAGCTGCTCTGTCAGAAAGAATGCTGTTCTGCAGGTAGAGATCGTTGAGGCGACGAGTTAAAAATCATCAAGGAAATTGAAATAATTCGGTACTTACTGAAATAGCAGTGATCCGGAGATGAAGCAAATGATCTCATCTTCTTCCAATTTGTCAAGTCTCGCTTCAGAATCTTCGGACCGCAGAAGTTCCAAGCTGAAGGCCGCTGATTCTGGATTGAAGAATAGTCCTTCGAGTGGGTTTACCTTCATTCCCTCAGAGCTACTCGCTTTAGGCTTTTTACCCTTTTCTCTAGGACCAACATCCCCCTCTACGGGAGGGACAGAAGTTGGAATATCCGAAGATTCTTCTATCCTCAATCGGCCCCTCTTCGAGCGCCTAAGAGGGACAGTTGGCTCAGGAACAGGATCGATTATTTCCAGAGCCGGCGGATCAGAAGATAATCCTTCAGTGATACTTCCCGATACACCATCCCGATCCATGCGATCGGGAATACTTGATAACGCGAGGAGGCACAAATAAGAGGGGCTTAACTCGGAAACGCCTCACCGATATCGGCATCGCAACAGCCGCTATCCACCTCCTCAATGGGTGTCAGCATAGAGGCTTCCTCCGCGGTGACGGTGGGTGGAGCTTCAAGGGTACCTACATTCCTCACGACTCCTTTTCTTGCTGGGCCTCTTGGTTCAGTACCAGGGGCTCCCGAACTCTGCCGTGAGGACTTCTCTCTTACTTCAGGGACTGGATTCGGGTCCTTCACTCCCGAGGCACCTCCCCTCTTTTGTGGAGGTTCTTCAGTCTCTATAGTTCGGGGACCATCTTTCCTTTTCCTCTTCTCGAGTTTCGAAGTCCTCAACAAAGCTTCCTTCGCCCTCACAGTAGCTAATAAATTCCCGGCAGCGGCTCGAGGATCAGCAGGTCTTTTCTCTACAGGATAAGCAAGAATTCGGGTTAACAATCGAGATTAGACACTAATCCTGAAGAAAACAAGAATCTGAGCAAACCCTACCTAAGATGGTATAGAGGCCACTAGCTCCGAGGATATCAGAGGTAAGATAAGAATCAACTCGGAGATCAAAGCATCCTAAGAGTTTTTCATATTCTTTCTTCTCCTCCTCGTCAAGATCCCTTTTCTCCATTGGATGGGATTTGGGAGTGCCCCATTGAGTTCGGAAGGGGAAACCATCAGAACAAGAAACAAAGAAATACTTGGATTTCCAGCCTTTCAATGAAGAAGGTACAGATCCGAGGAAGCGGCGATTTTGGCGAGCCCCGAAGTAATACCAATCGGTGGATTTCTCCCGACTCAAGCCAAAGTAAAATTTAAACTTTTCTACAGAAGGTTCAATTCCACAATGGAGACAAACGATTACAAAACCACACAGACATCTCCAGGAATTTGGAGCGAGCTGTGAGGGACAAATCTCGAATTCATTCAGGATATCTACAAATAATTGGGGAAGAGGAAGCCTAAGACCACCAATTAGGGCTTCGTAATAAACTGCAATCTCTCCCTCCTTGGATGGAGAACAGGCTCGATCAGAGGAATTCGGGATCCTATAAGTTAAAGAAGAAGGGACTCCAGAGATCCTATACTTCACAGCAATGGCGTTGATGCGTTTGGCAGAAAGAAGGTTTGGATACTCATTCGAACAAGCGTTCGGACTAGGCTTTTTAAATACAGTGTGTACTACCTCGGTCTCTTGTTCGGGAGAAGAAACAGTAGAATCCACAGGCAAAGAAGGGGATCTCGTACCTGGAGCCATCTGATCAAGACTTTGATGGAGAGGAAAGAAGTGATTCTTGTGCAAGTTCTTCCAGGTATCGGGCGAAAGGAGGAAGACGATGGCAAATCTTTGGTAGTCTGGGGGGGAATCTCTTTAAATAGACCCCGATCGGCGCTATATCTTCTCAACCGTCGCGATTCAATCCAACCGCTCTGATTCTTTCGAAATGAAACGAATAATCTCAACCGACCTTTCAAATTCAAACATCGGAAGGCCAAGATCAAAGTGTGTGCTCAAATCCCGTCGATGGGCAATGCGTGTAGCCAATAATGGGACTAGTCACCAAATGGAGAAGTTATCATTACATGAAGCGCAAGTGTTCCCGAAAGACTCAAACGACACGCTAAAAAGATACGCCAAGATTGAATGCACCTTACCGCTGGGAGCAGTAAGTTGTGCCACGTAAGCTCGGGAAACTAAATTCAACCAGGGATGTTACATCGTGCGCAAGGTTTCCAACGAAGCAATGATTAGGCTGCGAGTCACTGAATGCTTAGCTATCGCAAGCATACTCGGGGGGGGGACTGATTGATGAGGGTAAAAACCGAAGAGCCAGATGTCTGACACGTGGATTAATCCCAGCCGCTAACTGACCGCAATGATCTCTTCGGGGCCCCCTCTTCAACCCCATAGCTTCGGGATATATCTCTCGGGAAAGACGGACTGCCTCTTGCAGATATCAAGCGTTTATACCTCCTGACCTCGCCGGAGTGTATCCTGACATCCCAACCAATAGGGATTATCATAGCACGAAGGACTTGACACCACGGCAATCTAGAAGCATCTAGAAGAGAAGACCGCTGGGGTATAACCGACTACGTACCGGGCGCATCTAGAAGCTTCGTAAGAAGTATGAGCCGCCGAGCTAACTAACTCCAATTTGGCATCCACGTGGCCTATTGGGAGCTAGGTCTATACCTCGACGCGTGGCCTATTACGGATGACTTGCTCCCCAAGCAACACCCCCAAGCTTGAAGCCTATAAATAGGGGACATCACTGTGTAATAAGGGAGAGGCTGGATGACTGGCGAAGCCCTGCCTCACCAGAAACTCATATACCACCTGAAAATTGTATTCCCTTTGATTTGATAGAGATTTCATCTCCGATCATGGAGATCTCCGTGGTTTTCTCCTCGATTTAGGGGTTTCCACGTAAATCTGGTATCGATCTCTCCTTTTCTTGAGTTTTTCTCTTCCGGTCTTTCCTGATCTCATCTCGATCGGTCCCCAATTGAACTACAAATTCAATTGTTGACTTGAGTCAAGGGTTCTGTCAGATTCTTGCATCAACAATCGTGATAGTCAATAACTTATCTAACAAATTAATGATGCCGATGCAAGATGATTTTGATTATATCAAAGCATATCTTCTTCATTATTTTTTGTGCATGCCTCTTGAAGTAGATCTCTTAGAAATCATTTTGAGGAGACTCAACAGATGACCCAATATAGATACACTCTTATTAAATTCTCAAATCCTTCTTGATGAACATATTGTTTATTTAATAAGTGTGGGTGGATATCTTTGTTCAGGACTTGGGTTTATGGGACTAGTTGGTATGTTTATTGGGTTTCAGTAATGCTAAGAGAAGGTTGTGTTTTGATAATTAGAGAACGTTGTGTTTTGATAATAGTAGAACAAAAATTGTGCACATGATAATTTATTGAGAAATGAACAAATGGTAGATGTCTACTATGTTGTCTACACCATCACCATATATTACAATTCAATGTTTAACCAGATCCACTAAATAGATGGACCATGGTATTATATTCTAAGCTAGCCAAGATCATCATGAATCACAGAAACAAAGCTTTGTAGATCAAGCTATTTTAATTTAAAAAAATATATATATCATTTGACAAATGACACGTGTGATGACTAGTAAGTAGTCAAATTTACTTACTTCATGGCATTCATTCTTTGGGAATAAAGAAATCAATTATGTTGTTTTCCAATCCATAGAGTTCCTGACAGGTCCTTTTCTCTCTAAATATTGGATTGATATAATAATTTCTTAAAAGATAGAAAATGTGTTGGAGATTGAAAGTTAATCTTATGGAACTTAAGTGGACTTATTTATATAAGGTGCATATGGAGGTGGGCTTATGTTATGGAACTATGATTGGCATGGCGGAAATTTCATTTGAGTTGATGATGGTCTATGGGGTTTTCATTATTATCTTTATTATGCACAATAATGGGCATATTTAATAAGTTAGTCCATATAGGGAAGTGTAAATGGGCTCACGGCCTAATTAAGAACGAATATAGTTAATGGGCCCATTTGAGGGGATTTGTTAGCCCATAATATTCAGGGCCCAACAACGGGCCGACCATTATATAGAATAAGTATTCCCTAGGAACTCATACCTATCCTGAGTATGGGCTTTGATTATCAGATATTGACGTAGAGCGGTGAGTCACGTCAGGGAGGGACGATGACTGATCGTTGGACATCCTTACACAACAAGGTAAGTACTCTTGATTGAGTGTTTCGTTGATTTGCTGCAACCATGATATTGCATGTTCCCTTGATGCTTTTGATTTTGCTTTGTTGACCGCATACAAATATACCTGCTTTCTTGACTCGTTGGATTTTTGTTTCCATTATTGTGTATGTACGTTGATTTTTTGAATGTTGGTATCCATTTATGCGTGTTTGTTCTTGCTGAGTATGCCTATCTCTGTTGGCCACCACGTGGCGGTGAAACACATGAACTTGTGCACTAGCTAGATAGGTGTATGTCACCGTTCTTGTGGATTCTTCCACCGCCAGCATGGAGCTAGGCCTCGTAGGGCGCGTTGAGGTCGAGGACACCACGGGCGGCCCCGGTAGTCCATGCCAGGGGGAGGATACTCTGGTTGTCCAGCTCGTCAGTGGGATGATTTGTTGATCGTATCGACACATATGAGAGGTGGCGCTACTGACTTCCGACCGATGGTCAATTCTAGCTTAGGCTGATGACTGACCGGGGGATACTTCGAAAGCCTTCTTTGGACCACTCATTCTGTGCTTGAGATTGTAGTTGTTAATGGGAGTCTCTACCATTGTAAATTCTTTGGGGTAGGTTTGAGACTCTCAGATGTTGGTTGGTATGGGGCGTGGTCCCCGCTTGATTGATTAAGTCACATGATTTATTGACTTTCTCTGTTTGGTTTATCATGTTTTCTATTGCATGATTTCATTATACTCCCTGTGGGAGTGCTTATTGAGCTTCCCTTTCGAAAACTCATCCATTTGTTGACTTATTTTTCAGATCCTGAGGAGTAGCTGACTCGGACATAGGAGTGGTATGTGGGTTGGGAGGCCATTTGCTGAGGTTTGCGAACCTCTTATTTGTTTGGAGTGAGGATGAGACTATTAGGACCACTGTGAGGGCCTTCTATGTATTTGATCTTATATGGTATTGAACCCTTTTTATTTCCTCTTGCTTTGTAGAATCGATATTATGATTATGTTTTCTTATTATATTTGTTGTTGCTTTATGATTACCTAGTCCTTGTATCCGAAAGTGGGGCTTATCTCCACTTAAGCGTGTGCTGAAGCCACGCATTTGGGGTTTGGGTCGTGACACCGATGAGAGGAATGGGAGCACTGAGATTGAGGCACCAAGTTGGATGTCGAGTCTTCTTCCTCTGTTGGAGGAGAGCTGTCTTGGATGGGAATAGATGAGGTCTCCCGAGTCCTCTTCTTCGGGCAGCTCGATTCCTCGACCACCCGCCTGCTCATGGACTCTCCGGCTGACTTCTTCTTCTTCTTCATCAAGCTTGGGGAAGCAATGCCAACCTCAGACAAGAGGAAGTTGACCAACTTGTTGAGATCCATCCCTTTACCTGGGAGCACACCAAGTGTTAGAACACCGTTAAACTTCATTGCGAGAACTGAACTCAGGAGACACCCTACCCATGGCTAGGAAGAGACCATGCTTCCGTAGATTCTCTGAGGTCATCAACTTGTCAAAGGGTGCGGTACAGAAACCTTGGAGAACCTCTAACTGCGCTAATTCCTCAGTTGTCAGCTTGGTCTCATAAGCGGTATTTAATCTAGGTGACCAATAGGAGGTCGGGACTCGCCAAGTATGGTCATAAGAAATGAAGAAAAACTTGTACTTCCACACATGAATGGAGAACGAGGCTCGAGTTAAGAAGGATCTACCACCTCGAGTCGAAAAATAATACCAGCCAGGGGATAAGTGTGACCTTAGAGAGAAAAGAAGACGAAACCAACAGATGGTCAGCTCGTAACCGAAGTGTTGGAAGACCACCAAGAAACCACAGAAGACCCTCCATGAATTAAGCACTAATTGGGTTGGGAATAGATTGTGGAAGGTCAAGATCTCTCGGAGCAAGGGAGGAAAGGGAAGTCGGAGTCCAGTGACCAGTGAATCAAAATAAACCGTAATCTCGCCATCTCGGGGGGAATCTACTCTCTCAGAAGGTGAAGGAACTCTTCATGTAAAGGGGGGTGTGGGTGTGAAGAAATGACAAAATGACGGGATGTTCGGTGGAACTCAATGAAGGTCAAGGAGCTACGGACAATACCTATCCTGATGTCCACCGGTATAGTGGCAGGAGGCCCGGTTTCAGCCTCCGCTGCCCTAACAACTAAGGGAGCGATTTCAATTACCTCAAAAATGGAACGAAGGGTTGTAGGAGAACCGGGAGCAGAGAGTACTGGAAAATCCTAAGAAGGAAAATGCACATGATGAAGACGAAACCCTAACCCGATGACCCCATTTGAACGATAAAAGTAGGCTCAACGGTTCCGATTCGTCTCCCTCAGATCGACGGCAACTGTCCAGATCTTCCCTCGAAACTGCGCCTCAATGGGGTAATGACACGTAGCCCACTGGGATACCCCCCATCATTACCCCAACAGTTGCACCCCTCATCATTTCAAACGAAGTGTTTTGAAAGGCGAGAAGTCGTGTCCACTCATAAATACCTCACGGTGCTTGAAACAAATATACATCTCTACCCACACAATTCGCCGTGCCTTTTCAGCCTCGTTGACTCCTTTCACCATCCTTGGCACCTCAGTTGGGGGAACCAGGAGTCCGTCACAACCCTCACACCTGCAATGCCTCCATCCTCTCCTCATCGAACCAGACCTCGGCTTCGTCCTCCTGGTTGACCACATCTACCATCCTGGCCTGTGGACCTGAAGACCTTGGGAATCATGGGGGGGTGCACAAGTGATACGGCCAAATCCAGGTGTACACGTGTCCGCACCTCCACTCCCCCCCCCCCCACACACAAAAAAAAGGCAACCCAGATCCCAAGGGCTGCCGCTCTACCCCCATAGCAAGCCATGGCTCCTGTCATATCGAGGGCAAAAGACATGTCCACACGGCAAGGGTCATCATCACAATTAAGGTGGCAGAGGGCGATGGGACAGGGACCAGAACCCAAGGAATGCGAAGAAGACAAATAGGGCGAGACCTCGGAAAAAAGGGGTAAGAAACATCTTTTGACAAAAACCTCCAACCCATCTTCTTCTATGATGAACCATCCAGTGACTTGGGTGTCGGAGTGGAATCAAGGCAAGAGGCCCACCACCCACCTTTTTCTTGTTTGTGTCCCTATCTCTTAGGTGGGAGTCCACAGTATACCGCTTCAGCCCTATCTCTCCACCATGGTCGGTTACCACCCGTTGAAGCTCTCCACCAGCCTCACCCTCAACATCCAGAGCAACTCTATCAATTGCCCTTGACTAGAGCCGCATCCCTAGAGAGAAGCTCTGCTATTGCTTTTTACATTAGTTATTATTAAATTTATTAATATCTTTCATATTTTGAAAATATAAATGTATTTTTATGGTAGACTATTATATAAGTTTTTGAAGATAAAATTATATATTCAATTAAAACTATCATACTTTATCCTTGGATTTTTTTTAAAAAAACTTTTAGAAAATTACATTTCCCTGTGATTAATTTATTAACATGCATCAATTTTTTAAATTAAATATTTCAGTTAATTTATTAAATTCCCATTCCCCTATAATTAATTTATTAAATATATTAATTATTTGAATTAAATTTAATAAACTCCGATTCAGCTATGATAAATTTATTTAAATAGAATGATTCTTTAAATTAATATTTTATGAAATTTATTAATATTTATATATTTTGTAAATGCAAAATTGTATGTATAGTAGGCTATTTTATAAATTTTTTGACATTATGTATTTAAATAAAAATATCCTAATTTATCCTTAGATTTGTTTTCCTCTAAATTTTCAAAAATAAAAACCATGCTTTTTTAATTGCCTCTACGTTTAGAAAATTCCATGGTTTAGTTGATATATGATAGTTGGGACTATATAGTTTTTTATTATTAAATATTATAATATTTAACATATTGAAATACAAACTCTATTATTTATCATTTTAGCCATTGAAATCTAAAATAAAATTATGAATATACTTATAAAATAAATATAATATTTTATAAAATCATATTAATGTTATCATTTAATATAGGATTAATTACACTTTTCGTCCCTGAAAATGGTGTCATTGTTCACTTTTATCTTTGTATTTTAAAAATGTTCAATATAGTCCTTGTGTATTGCTTATTCTATTCTATTTTGGTCCCTGAAGTTGATGTGGCAGCCAAGTGGCATACAAATCAAATACAGTTTTTTTTATTTTTCTTTTTTTTTCAGGTGGACGTATTTTTGCTTGTGTCATGACAGCTACTTGTATATGATAATGTGACATTATTATGTGCCATGTCAGTATTTTTTTTAAAAAAAAATAGATTTTTATATTTTTTAAAATCCATTATATAGATATATATATATATATATATATATATATATATAATGCTGACATGGCATGCCACGTCAGTTTTTTTTTTGAAAAAATGGATTTTTGTATTTTTAAATCCATATATATATATATATATATATATATATATATATATATATATGCTGACGTGGCATGCCATGTCATCATACCACGTCATATTTTTGGAAAAATGGATTTTTGTTTCTTTTTTTTAATCCATTTATATATATATATATATATATATATATATATAGATATATATTATTTTTGCATTTTTTAAAATCCATTTTTTATATATATTAAAAAAATGTTGACGTGGCATGCCATGTCATCATGCCACGTCAGTTTTTTTTTTGAAAAAATGGATTTTGCATTTAAATACAAAATTCCATTTTTTTAAATTAAATACGGCGTGGCATGCCACGCCAAAGATCTGAAAAAGAAAAATAAAATAAAAAGCGTATTTCATTAGTATGCCACTTTACCGGCCACATCACTGCCGTGGACCAAAATAGAATGTAATACGCTTAATACACAAGGACTGTATTGAACATTTTTAAAATACAAGGATAAAAGTGAACAATGACACCATTTTCAGGGACGAAAAGTGTAATTAATCCTTTAATATATGAAGTCTACAAAAGATGTTAAGGAGGAGCAACAACGCCCACCAAATACAGACTTGGAAGATAACGAACCCATGGAATAAGCACTTTCACATGGAGGGGTAAGCTAGCCAACAAGGACACACCGGCAAGACACATTGTATGGAAACCCCAAGGAACTGAGTATATAAATCATGTACTATCAAAGGACATATATTGTCATCAATATCTTGATAGTCATTTTTTAATGAATATGGTTGAAAGAGGGAGATCAAAACACTAGTTTCTTCCACGCGATCACAAACCAACGCAAGAGCAGAAATTGGATCAACCAGCTGCAACACCAAGACACAACATTCATAGAACAGACTGAGATATCAGCAACTATCCAAGACCACTTTCGATCCCTCTTCGGTACGGCCTAACGCTATAGACTAACTACAAACTGGCCCGGGCTATTCCAGAATAGAGAAAGGGTGGATCTCACCCACTTGGAAAGTCCTTTTCCGAGGAGGAAATCCAAGCGACGGTAAAAGAACTCAATGGAGACAAAGCCCCGTGCTCGGATGGATTCCCGATGACCTTCTACCAACAAGGGTGGGATTTCATCAAAGATGACCAGCACTAGATCTTCGCGGACCTTTACCATGGACAGGCGAACCTAGAACGGATAAACTGGGCTCACATCACCCTAATCCCGAAAAAGGGTACACCAATTGGGATAGGAGACTACCGGCCCATCAGCTTACTGATATGCTCCATAAAAATCATCACTAAGGTTTTGGTCAATCGACTACAAGAGGTCATTGTTAGACTGGTACATGAGAGCCAAACAACGTTCATCAAGGGAAGGAGCATAAAAGACAACGTAGTGGTTGCTGAAGAACTAATCCAACAAATAAAAAAAAAGGCGGGGAAATGGAACACTAATGAAGGTGGACTTCGAGTAAGCCTTCGATATGATTGATTGGGACTTCCTCCTAGAAATGCTACAAGCATGAGGCTTTGGACCACGTTGGCTATACTAGATAAGGGTTATCCTACACTCCTCTAAGGCATCTTTCCTTATAAACAGGAGCCCCATAGGATACATTTGACATAAACGAGGACTCAGACAAGGGGACCCCCTTTCCCCCCTCCTTTTTGTCCTCGTAATAGATGTCTTTATCGCCATGATCTCTAAAGCAACAGAAGCAAACATCTTCAATGGAGACCCCCTATGGACCGGGGGACGAAGAAGAGGTCACCTCCCTACAAAGATGCGACGGCGATTTGTTGATATTTTGCTCGGGATGACCAATGCAATTCAATATCCTAAATCTCATCCTTTACTTGTATGAGGGGATTCTTGGACTTAGAGTCAATTACAACAAGAGTGCCATAATTCCAATTAAGGCAGAGACCATGACCCACACTCAATTGCAGGATGATGAAGCGCCCCTTGGCATAGCTCCCATGCAAAGATTCTTAGGCCTAAGAATCGCCAAAACCAAACCAAAGGAGGATCCGCTACGCTCGTGCATAAAATTAAAAGAAAGCTTCGGTGGTTGGAAAGGAAGACTCTTATCCATAGGAGGTTGAATCACACTCATAAATTCCACGTTATGCCGCCATCCCGAACTATAGATGGCAATATATAAACTCACAGGTGGGTAATCAATGATATTGAGGGATCCCGCAAAGACTTTATGTGGAGAGGCATGAGCAATCCCCAAGGCATACCCAGCCTAGTAAGAAATTGGGAGAGGCTATGCGCACCAAAGGGCAAGGGGGATGGGGAATCATTAACCTCCAAAGGCTTCAACGAAGCACTCCTAAACAAGTGGTGGTGGTGACTACTTAAAGGCAAAGCCAAAATCAGTAGGGAAAATCATCCTATGAAACTACTTGCAACGGGCGCAGATCACATCACGCTTGTTAAGTACCACAGAAAGCGCCTCCCACTTTTGGAAGGGTATCTTAGAACAGAGAGATGTCACAATGACAAATATGACTGTGGCAGTGGGAAACTGTCAATCCACGAACTAGTTGTACAATAGATGGATTGATGGCAGGGCACCCCACAACCTCTTTCCAGAACTACAAGAGCTGATCATCAAGGAGGACCTCATCGTGGCAGAAGCCAGACAATGGTTGTCTAGGGAGATCCCCCTCCTCAGATTAGGACTGCTAACACTGAATATGTATGAACACCTTAACTACATTAGCCAACACCTGCAAAACAATCACACCCTGGTACCAGATGACAGGAAGTGGCAGCTCAACCCAACTGGACAATTCAATGTTAAATCCCTCCACCAATTCAAGATTGACAGGGGGATGAGAAGCGCACTACCACAGGCCTTCTGGAAGACTCCATGCCCTACGAAGTTTAAGCTCTTCGCCTGTCTAGCCTGTAATGACAAGGTCCTCAAGCTACAAAACCTAGCAAAGAGACGATGGGGCAGGGATCAGACGATCAATAACGCCTACCAGATGCAGACTTCGAAGACGATGAACCCATGGAATAAGCACTTTCACATGGAGGGGTAAGCCAACAAGGACAAACTAGCAAGACACGTTATATAGAACCCCTAAGGAACTGGGTACATAAATCATGTACTATCAAAGGACATATATTGTCATTAATATCTTGTTAATCATTTTTTAATGAATATGGTTTATCCAACATTATTAAGAAAAAAATATATAAAGTCTATCTTGGAAATGACTAATTTTCTTCAAGTGTTTTTTTCATACTAATAAGTAATCTTTTTTGTTTGTTTGCTTCTCTTAATAGTAAGCAATGGATGTTTTTTTTTAATTTAATTTTTTAATATATTTTTTGTAATACTTGATGAGGTAGGGATTGCATATTTTATTTAATTGAATTTAATCTATTCTCTTTTGATTTGGAGCATCCATAAATTTCAAATTAATGAACCACATGTGAGTAGCTTCGTCATGACATGGAGATCATCAAATACAGCACATTCCAAAAACTATAATTAAGATTACTTATCCACTATATATAGTGTGTGCGTAATAAATATAATTATACTACTTTATGACAATTTCATGTTATAAAAAACACTATATTCAATGTTATAATATCATAAAATTGTTTAATCTATAAAAAATATTGACAATCACATCTTAATTCAAGCCTTGGTATACAACTATCAACCAAGAACATAGTAAATTGATCAAATTAATTTGCACCAAAAAAAAAAAAATATTTTTTAGTTCCATCATAAACATCGATTATAGAATTGTATTAAATTCAACATAATCATAAACTTAGATGTATTCTAATCTTAACTAATTCACTTTTTTGAGAATTTTTTTATCTATCATGGTTTATCGATTTTTTATTAGCTTCAATATATGTATATATATATATATATATATATATATATATATATATATATATATATAGTAGGCCTTAACATTTGCAAAGTGTAATTGCATTTTAATACTTGCGATATTTTAAGGAAATCCAACCGTACAGATAGAAAGAACATCAAAAAAATAAGCTAACATGTTAATTTTCATACAATTTGGGAAGGTGTAGGGTCTTCATCTTAAGGGTGAAATTCTGAACCGATAAGATTTCTATAAATTTTCACCCGTTAAGATGAAGACCCTATACCTTCCCAAATTTTATGAAAATTGACATGCTAGCTTATTTTTCGATGTTCTTTCCATCCATATGGTTGGAAATCCTTAAAATACTATGCAAGTGGCCAAATGTGAGGCGACCTTAAATGAACAATGTTCCGGCCGGCCTTATCTTATCAGAATTAATATATATATATAGGGTCATGATATGGTGTGGTCGACCTTATCACTGTGCAAGTGTGGTCGCCTCTTTTTGGCCCACTTGCACAGTATTTTGAGGAAATCCAACAGTATAGATGGAAAGAACATCGAAAAATAAACTAGCATGTCAATTTTTATACAATTTGAGAACGTGTAGGGTCTTCATTTTAATGGGTAAAATTTTGAACATGTAATATTTCTATAAATTTTCACTCATTAAGATGAAGACCCTACAAGTTCCCAAATTGTATGAAAATTGACATGTTAGCTTATTTTTCGCTGTTCTTTCCATCCATACGGTTGGAAATCCTGCAAACATGCTCCAGGTGGCCAAATGGAAGGCGACCGCAAATGAACAGTCTTTTCCGGCCAACCTTACCTTATCATGGATATATATATAACAGGCATGATAAGGTAAGGTCGGCCGGATTACTGTTTATTTGCGGTCGCCTCACATTTTGCCCACTTGCATAGTGTTTTGAGGAAATCCAACCGTATGGATGGAAAGAACATCGAAAAATAAGCTAGCATTTCAATTTTCATACAATTTGGGAACTTGTAGGGTCTTCATCTTAACGAGTGAAAATTTATAGAAATCCTATCGTTTCAAAATTTCACCCGTTAAGATGAAGGCCCTATAAGTTCCTAAATTGTATGAAAATTGACATACTAGCTTATTTTTCGATGTTCTTTCCATCCATACTCTGCTGATTTCCTCAAAACATCTTGAAGGGAGCCAAATAAGTAAGCGACCACAAATGAACAAAGAATCCTACGGCCGCCAAGATAAGATCGAGTTCAGATATATATATATATATATATATATATATATATATATTATGGTGATAGAATCAGGTCGACTGCATTTACAGCCGGCCTATCCTATCACCTAAATATGGGTGCTTTGATGGTATGGGACCCATGATCCTTAGGTATGGGCCATACCATCAATTGTATATATATATATAAAATTTTATTTTAACTATATATATCCATTAGTATTTATTTGTAAATTTTTTATAATTTTATTATATATATAGATAGTTGTTATTACTAGTGGATATATATAGTTAAAATAAAATTTTATATATATATATATATATATAATACATTCATTAAATAAACTTTTCCTACTACCTTTATATCTCCCTCAAACTTTTCAAACGAGAGAAGCATGCCTTGCCATCTTTATATTATATCTCTTTTAAAGAAAAAAAAACTTACTTTTTGTGAGCATGAAAGAGAATAAGGCTCAATTATGTATGGACTAGATCTCCAACCAAATGGTTCAAGTCCTACAAAAGAGCTTTGAATTGATTTCAATGGTGCCATTTAGATCTTAATCAAATTAAGGTATTTCTTCATCCTCTGTTTCATCATTTTACATCATCTTGATTTTTTTTTTTTTTTTTGGTTTTTTGTTTATATTTTTTCTTTCTATAATCTCCTTCTTCATATGAGTTTGTTCAATCATTTGGATGTACTCTAATGTGGCACTTGTTCCATGCCAATATGGTTATATCCAATGAGAAAGGATAAGTTCTATCTAATATTAGAAAAGATAAGCTCCTTTCTATCCATGTTACAAAGGAATGCGTGATTGTGTAAACAAACATACAGTTTGGATTTTTTTTTAAAATGAAAAAAATCATTTATTTATAAATAAAAATAATTATCATAAAGCTAGCTACTAAATGTGGTTTTTTTTTTGGCTAGGAATTAAAATTAGTCATGTTTATATATCCAATCCAGTTTGTTAGTATGAAGTGATGCTAAATCATGTAAAGTTAATTGAGGAGAAGAAAAAAGAAAATGGAAAAAGATAATGAATTAATTAAATTAGATAAAATAGTGCGTAAGATTCCTTTCTTTTATTATTGAATATGGTCTTGCTTTAAATTTATAAGTTTTCTTTTTTCCACTTTTGGAAAAGCATTTGATGTTATTCAATTATTCGCCAAAAAAACATTTGATGATTTAGCTTGTTTATCATCATCAACATCAAATAATTCTCTTATATTATTTGATTATCTGAAATTTAAAAATGGAAACATTATATATAATATATAAATAATTTTCAACATTATGACTTGCTTTTCTTGATTGTTTTGGGTTCATGGAAAGTTCTCATCGTTTGATTTTGCTTTAAAGACTGGTTTTCTTATTGCTTGAACTTGCACTTGCACGCCAAGGAACGGAGAAACCATGGATCAGTGCCTCGGGGACACCACTCCTGATGAGGTGCTGATCCCGATGCAAACGGACGGCTCTTTCCTCATGTCGGACGACAGGGTCCGGGAGCCACTGCTGGCGGCGAGCAAGCGCGCCATGAACACAACCTCGCAGACCGCCATTGTTGGAACCAAGCGCTGCACCATTGAGAGCTTGGACTACGAGTAAACCCTTTTGTTTCCTTAACTTAATTTCTTCTTATCTTGAGAACTCAATCTCATAGTGATTGATTCACTTGCATGGCATGCTCCGTGGTTGAATGAAGAATGCATGAGTGGATGCCATGAAGATGAGAAAAATGCTGATCGATGAACTTATAATTAGTTTTTGGTAGTATGTTTAAGCGTTGAAGTTGGTAGAATTTGTTGTGATCCTGATGATAAAAGTTTACAAATTTATGTTTGTAATCTCATCGATCTCCAGTGATGCACTTACAATTAATTTCATGATGTTTGTTGATGCTTGTATGAATGCATGCAATGCATCTAATTCACAAGCAATGGAATAATTTGTAGAATTTGTTATAATATCCATAGAAAAGAGTATAAAATTGGAGTTTAATGGAAATCCATGTTGATCATCATGTGCAGTAAAAGATGTTGTTATGAACTATTTTCATCAGATTTCTGAAAGAATTTCTGTCGGAATTAAAATCTCGAGGTATTTACTTCATTGACAGGGTGGTAGAGAATGATTTATTCAAGGAAGACTGGAGAACAAAAACAAGAGTTCAGATATTTAAGTATGTATGTATGAAGTGGAGCCTTGCACTTCTTGTAGGATTGATTACAGGTCTTGTTGGATTCTTCAACAACTTTGCAGTTGAGAACATTGCTGGATTCAAATTACTGCTGACAAGCAATCTTATGCTCAAGGAAAGGTGCTGTGTATTATCTGAAACTTGTGGAAAATATATAAAACAGTAATTGATCTTTGTGAAGATTAATCTTCAGAAACAGAGTGGAATGTATTCATGATCTTTGTCTTGTTGCAGATATCATGCAGCATTTGTAGCATATGTTGGTTGCAATCTTCTTCTTGCAACAGTAGCTGCAGCCCTTTGTGCTTACATCGCACCGGCAGCTGCTGGCTCTGGCATACCAGAAGTGAAAGCTTATCTCAATGGTGTTGATTCTCATTCTATATTGGCTCCCAGTACTCTCCTTGTGAAGGTTCAGTGCATCAATCTTCTTTCTTATTGATTTATAGGAAAATTCTATTCAATTTGAATGCATGTATGGATGTTCTAATTGTGTCAAAAATGAAAATCTGCAGATATTTGGTTCTATTTTTGGAGTTTCTGCTGGATTTGTATTGGGGAAAGAGGGGCCAATGGTACACACAGGGGCTTGTGTTGCCTCTCTTCTTAGTCAAGGTGGTTCGCGCAAGTATCACCTGACATGGAGAAGCCTACAATACATTAAAAATGATAGGGACCGGCGAGACTTGATCACCTGTGGAGCTGCTGCTGGCGTTGCTGCTGCTTTCAGAGCACCAGTCGGCGGAGTCCTCTTCGCTCTTGTAGAGGCAAACCACTTGGTACAAGTCTCTTCTTAATAATCTCCTTCTCTACATGTATTGTGCACCTTAGGACATTGTTTGATCCTTGAAAGTGTCAGGAAATCCAGGAGGAAAAAATTAATGATTTACTTGTGATTCTTTCAAATGGGTATCAACATCAAATTAAATTGTTCAGGTGGCGAAATGCTCTTCTCTGGAGGACATTCTTCACAAATGCTGTGGTTGCTGTGGTGTTGAGAAGTTTGATAGTTTACTGCAGAGGAGGAAAATGTGGACTATTTGGCAAAGGAGGTCTGATAATGTTTGACATGAGTTCAACTGTGAGCACATATAGCACGGCTGATCTTCTTGCAGTTATGATTCTCGGAGTCATCGGTGGCTTCTTAGGAGCTTTTTATAACTATCTCGTCAGCAAAATTCTTTGCCAATATAGCAAAATCAATGAGTATGTGCTGGCTTAAAACTCTTGTTCTTGTTCTCATGCAGTAAAAATTACTGTTATAGTTGTCTAATGGCAGGAAAGGAGCTGTTTTCAAGATCATTCACACAATGAGCATCTCTCTACTCACCTCATGCTGCTCCTATGGAATCCCTTGGCTTGCAAGATGCACTCCATGTCCTCCAGGACTCGCAGACCGGTGCCCGACCATAGGCAGGTCAGGCAACTTCAAGAACTTTCAGTGTCCTCCAGGACACTACAATGATCTTGCATCCCTCTTCCTTAACACCAATGAGGATGCTATTCGCAATCTTTTCAGCGGTAACACCGGCAATGAGTTTGATATCTCCACCCTCATCCTCTTTTTCATCGCTGTCTACTGTCTTGGGCTTGTGACTTATGGCATTGCTGTGCCTTCTGGTCTGTTCATCCCTGTGATACTCGCCGGGGCTTCCTTCGGCCGCCTTGTAGGGACTATTCTCGGTTCAATCTCCGATTTGGATCCCGCTATCTTCGCACTTCTTGGAGCAGCTTCTCTTCTTGGAGGAACTATGAGAATGACTGTCTCTGTTTGTGTCATACTGCTTGAACTCACGGATGATCTTCTAATGCTCCCCTTGGTAATGCTAGTCCTCCTGATATCGAAATCAGTTGCTGATAACTTCAACATTGGAGTGTATGATCTAATGATTCAGATGAAAGGATTGCCATACTTGGAAGCTCATGCTGAGCCATACATGAGGCATTTGGTTGCCCATGATGTAGTTTCAGGCCCATTGCTCACATTCTTCGGTGTAGAGAAGGTAGGGAACATAATACAGATACTGAAGACGACAGGGCACCACGGATTCCCGGTGATCAATGAACCGCCTTTCTCCGAAGCACCTGAATTGTGTGGTCTAGTCTTGAGGTCACATTTGATTGTGTTGCTGAAAGGGAAGAGATTCACCAAGGACAAGGTCTTAACTGGTTCAACGGAAGTGTTCAAGAGTTTTGGCTCATTTGATTTTGCCAAAGCAGGGCCAGGGAAGGGAATGAAGTTGGAGGAATTGGAGATCAGTGCAGATGAGATGGAAATGTATGTTGATCTTCATCCAATTACCAATAAATCACCGTATACCGTTGTCGAGACCATGTCTTTGGCCAAGGCTGCCTTGCTATTTCGAGAGCTCGGTCTCCGGCATCTCTTTGTTGTGCCAAAGACTCCAGGGGTGAGAACTCTTCTCTTCTCTTCTTTTCTGTTTCTAAGCAATGTAGTTAACAATCTTAATGTCCTTCACCTTCTTGCAGAAACCTCCGGTTGTCGGTATACTCACACGGCCCGACTTTTATGAGAGAGCACATACTTGGTCTCTTCCCTCATTTCAATCAGCGAAAGAAAATGAATGAAGAACAAACATAGCAATCAAAGGATGCATCTCTATTTGATTGATACTCATACAAAATGAAACTTTGCAATTGAGCTTCAGAAATTCTGTAACAGGGAAAGAAGATGTTGGATTGCTGTGAACATACAACCTGATTGAAGTGTATAATGAACAGCATTATCAATAACGTGGTTTATCAACGTTATAATAAAAAATAAAAAATAAAAAAAAAGGAACAGCATTATCAATTAATAAACTTAATATTTATCAACTTGTTGGCAAATTTGGGTTACCATTTAGCATATTTTATTCATTCCATGTTTCTGAAATCTTTTCATTTGTATGTTTCCCATTGTTTTTCAGAAAAGAAGAAAAACACAAGCAAACATAAAAATGTCACAAACTTCTCCTTGAAAAAGACAAATTCAGAACAAAGAAGTTGATGTCTTTCCATGAAATTATCGAAATCAGAAGCAAAGCAAACAAGAACTAACAAGAAAAGAAAGGATGCAACCACATCTGAATGAGATAAGCATCCTTCAACTCCAACCCAAACTCACAAACAACATCAAATCTTTTGTTCATCAAGTTATAGGAGATGACCTTTCCTGGCACCCAGAGATAAACAATGTCCAACTCCGGATGAAAAGCCAAGAAGTTAACCATCTCTAGAGGTTCTTCAACGGTGAACTGAAAACTAATACTGTGTTTCAAGCTCCACTTGCTGCTATTGAGGGTCCAAATGTTTATCTGCTTGCCATTGTTACTGCTGTAATGGAGCAGCCCACCAGACTTACCAACACAACCATCATGCTTCACCATCTCCGGCAATTCAATCTGCTGACAACTCATCCCCTCGAGATTAATTCCGGAATTTCCATACAAACTGGGGCAGAGCAAGAACATAAAGAACTCCATCAAAGTATCGCATTGTAGCCGACATTCTATCGGTATCAACTCCCCAGTGCAGTAGACCAGATGCCCATTCTCCGGTCTCCGATGAGTAAATCTCAATCTCTGCCCCCTGAGCTAGCCATCCGGTGAAACAAACTACTCTATACCGAGCTGCATGACGAGGATCAAAGGCCAAAATAGATAAATGGTTACTCTTTCCAAGCTTAGGGAGCTGAAACCATTTCTTCAATATTGGATTACAGACATAGAACCTTCCATGCAGTGAAGAGTAGAAAAGGAGCAAACCATGGCAGCAGTCTATGATGGTGGAGCTGAGATTGAAGGGAAAGAAGCTGAGACTCATGTCCTCAAATCCATTCTCAGACAACCATGCAAACCTAGGCTTCTCCACACCTGTCTTTGCATTGTGAGGGAAGTGATAAACTCCGGACAGCATTAATGGCAGCTTGTTTCTCAGATATCTGTCTGAGATCAACCTCTGCCATTGCTTTGAAACAGAGGTTAATCTAAACAAGGACTTTAGAGGAAGCTTAGTGAGTATCTCTATGAGAATGTCATCAGTAAGGCTAACAGTGCTAAAGTTTTCCATTTTGCCTGGAAAAACAAAGTGGAATGAGAATGGTTTGCGTTTTCTAATGAGAAGGGAAAGCAGTGCTGGCCTGCACGCAAAGGAGACGTTGGAGAAGCGTCGACGCCAACTAACCGACAGGTCACAGGTGGTGAGTTATCGGGTGCTTTGGATGCTCTTTATTGGATCCTTTGATTGGGCCCGTTATTGCTTTTGATTGAAGAAAGGCATGTGTTTGTTTATTTAAGAGAATAATTAGTCAATGGCTCAAACGCGTTTCAAGAGCATATCATTAAATCGTTAAACATGAACAAATATGTTTCGATTTCTCGATCTTTTTTGAGAGAGAATATAATAACTAATTTTTCTAATATTCAAATTAGTTCTTCTATTATATCGAATCGGCCATTTTGATCCCTCTACTCTCATGATTGAGAAATATCAATATCTAAATGCATATTTAAAGACCTTTTTAGCCCCTAAAGATAACAAAGGGAGAGACTAACATTTTTTAATCATGAAAGTAAAAAGACACAGTACTCAAATTATAATAAAGAGATCAAAAAGGTTGATTCACTGTAATAGATGGACTAATTTGAGTATTACATCTTTTTTTTTATGAAAACTTATAATCACAGTTATTAAAATTGTTAATTATGTCTTTCAAAGTCAAATATAACATTATTAAATTGTTACTGATTTAGAAAATATGAGATTTCTTTTTCTTTTATGCAGATTATGATGACTGACTTTGTATTTTTTTTTTCCCCTCCCCAATGCATTCCTCAATGTTTTCCGATTAATTTGAAGTTATTGGTATTCAAATTGAGACAACATGGCAATCATGTGCAGCTAAAATAGATCTAGGGTTTGACTGTTATAACTTATAATTAGTTTCTTATGAACATGATGAACTTGTTTCACAATCCATGAATCATGTTGTCCTTAATCTAAGACCCACCCTTGCATTTTAATATCACCGACCTGGTGGGTGCTACATTATACTATAACGGTATAAATGTCTCCACTCCTAAAATCACTGCTTGATTCCGCATCTAATGGTAAAATAATGATATCTTGGCAATACTTTGAAAACTGGGATTTAATCATCTTAAAAAAATATATATATGTTTGTTTAATCTGACTCTAAGGATTTGTGCTGTCCTATGTGAGGAATTGTTTTTTGTGGCCAATTTCATACCATATTTTATGGTTTTATCTTGTTAAAAATGCCTTACACTCTCTTTCTTCCGCTTGCAGTTACCATGTCGTCTTGTAAAATAATGAAAGCTATTGCTTAGAAGAAAATTGCCAACATTGGCTACTGTTCTCTTTCGTCCACTTCCAGTTACCTTTTGATTTTGGCAGTTTAGTTGCATTTTTTTTTTCTTGAAAGGAAATAATGTTGCTATGCTTTCAATACAAAATTTCTTGTCTTTATTATTACCTTTACTTTTGGCCCATTTCAAACTTTACTTTATAGACTGAAAGGTTCTTTCTCTAAAGAGCTTGGAAAGAGAAGGCTTTTAAAAACTCTTTGAGGTGGCGCGATTCCTGGCCAACGAGTGCGGTCAACCAAAGAGACCCTCTTCGAATGGCTGAGGAAAGCGGAACCAAGGCAAACAGAAGCACCACAAAGGGCGGAGTACGAGGCCAATGTGCAGGAGCAAAGGCGGGATGAGCAACGAGATATAGCCCGCCCAGCTCACAACTCTACTCCGGCCACGAGCGGACCCCTGGAAGACTGGGGCCACGCGGACAGGGAGATGCCGTCAATGCAACGGGTGTCACCGGAAAGAAGCTTCGCTGTGGCCATAACCGGAAGAATGGAGAACCCGAGCACCTTAGGGCACCAGCTGGAGGCTGGTGGCTCCTCACAGATGGAGATCGACACAGGGAGCTCGCAGGAGAAACCATGGGAGCTGGTCCGCCGCAAGAAGAAACGCCACCACTCCCCAGTGGGGAGGGAAGTGTGCACGGCCGGGCCAAGCATGGGAGGACAACCTCGACGCTGACACTCACCGCCTACGAAAAGGATGCCCAGCCAGTGGCGTCGCGAGGTGGTGGAAGTCACGAGGCAACTTTGGCGCTGATGAAGGATTGCGAAGAAAGAGGAAGTATGCCAGTGTGGCGACGGAACCTGAGAAGCCCGGTGCCCTATCTCCCCGCCAGCAGCAGGTGAATGATCTAGCTCAGTGGACCTAAACCGGGCGGGAGTGAAGGACACCAAAAGAAACTCGAAGGGCATCACTAGCAACCCCATCGGTGCAAGGAATCATAGAGGGGAACAGGAGAAGCTGAAGGGAAGGACCTCGCTGGAGGAGAGCCCACACCATGTTTCACTGGCGGTGGATGAGGACATGCTGGAAGAGAAAACCCACCTAGATCGCTACACTATGGCTTTGGTGACTAAGTTCAGATGCATTGTTGACCGAAAGAAAGTCATTGAGGCGGTGGCTGTTGAACACGACCTGGAGTTGAAGTGGGAGGCGGAGACCTATGATGACCGGAGGTTTCTCCTGTGATGCCCTTCGACAAGCATCGCTCAGAGGCTCGAGAGTAGGGGGGAGATAGACTTCTTGGCGTTCTCCGCCAGTTTTGAGCCGTGGTCGACCGACACTGAAGCGACGGGGAAGGCCAAGGGTGAGGTCAGATGGATCCATGGCAAGGGCCTCCCCCTGTTTTGTCGGAGAATAGACACCATGGTAAAGATCTTGAAGCCGGTGGGGGAGTTGGTCTACCTTGGTAGTCGTAAAGGGCTCAGGTCCACTCATTTCCGAGCATTGGTCGCTCGCTAGTGGTTTGGACTCTACCAACATCTATCGATTGTAGTATTTTCAGACGAAAATACACAGTGTGGATGGAGATTGTGCATGGTCAACCTGCCCTGCCGTGGGAATCGGAGAAGACAGGGGATCCGACCAGAGCTACCCGCCGGGAAGAAGAGGAAAGACAGAGAAAGGGGAAGGAGAAGGTTGGACCGATGGACAAAGACCGCAACATGGTCGAGATGACTGAAAGACAAAGAGAGTACGGTGGGGCTTCTTCACACATTACCCACTGCAATGCCGCTCGCAGTATACGACCAAATCGTGAAGATCCGAGGAGAAAGGATGTTGGGATGTCCTCTGATAAAGCTGGACAGGTGGAGGGCTAAGATTAGAGTCAAAAAGGTGCTGAGGCAAGTCAACAAGGCTCGGACGCTCGACAAAAAGGAGTTGAGGCGAGTCAACAAGGCTCGGACGCTCGACACATGTCACAGAGATCCTCGGACAGGCGTAGAAATGCTAGCACGAAGAACCGGCAAATGCCGGTAGCCGCTACTTTTGAATCACAGACAAAGAGACACGCGTCTTCCCAACATACGCAGTCCTCCATAAATGTGGGAAATCCTGTAACAATCATTGAACGGCATTCATCTCGCAAACACGTGGCAAATGTGGAGAACTCCCCCCTGCATGATGATCATCCAAATATAATCCAGCTGGACCTAGGAGATAGCAACACATGTAATCTTAATTCAACAAACCAAAAAATAAATATAAACCAGGTTGAGGAGTTTAATGACACCAAAGCTGATCCGATCACTATCTACTCATACTCTGATAATCAAGAAGAAGAAGACTTGGATGATGAAATAGCTAAAAGACTAGAAATAGAAATTGAACAAGAAATTAAAGACATGTGGAAAGCCCAAATGGAGTGGGAAAAAAGGCAGGAGAGAGGAGAAGCAACTGTGGCGCCCATACACATTGACCAAGCTATGGAAGGCCTCCCTCTTGAGCCTGGTGAAGTTGTTGACCATACCTTAGAGGAACCTTCTTATGAGCCTGAGCCTCATGAAGAGCCCCAAGAAGGTGCTGATCAAACCTTAGAGGATCCGCATAATAAGTTCATGCCCCACGAGGAACCTCATACAGGCATTGACCAAATCTCAGAGGATTCCCTGGATAAGCCTGGAGGAGCCAATTTGATATTCACACATGGAGAGAAGACACCATAACCAACAGAAGAGCAGCCAGAAGGGAGATCACCAAACATACAACTCACTTTAAAAGGGAAAGACTCCATTAATCCAAGTCCAGATCCAGTCCTGGATTTATCCAATCATACTTGGAGGTCCTTCTAGGGTTCCTGGATTTTAATCTCAGATGAGGCCTGGGAAGAATTAACAGCTGGAGCAGACTCAGTCGAACAGACAACACAAGATCACGAGAGGCCAAAGGAACAACACACTGAAGGGAACAATGGCAAACACAAGAAAACCAGCCCGAATCCACCCAAGGACGACGTCAGACGAAGCGGGAGACTCCGGAAGCCGCTTGCAGAAAGATTGGAGAAAGAAGGTTTTATTGCTCCACCAAGTAGCTCCAGAAGAAGACTAACGGAGCGAGCGCCAACAACCACCTCAGGTAATGAGTTTAACCCCTCTCCTTCCCCTTTAATTTTTGGTGAGTGGTCAAACAGGGACATGTTATCCAACGCCTGGCTAATGGGAATCGATCTGGGATACTCAAATGAACAGAAGGCCTCCTACATCCAGCATATTCGGATGACGGAGGCGGGAAGCAGATGAGGTGGAGGAAAATCAACTAGGATTTCCTACCCCTGCAATATACAATCGGGCCTGCCAAGTTATCTTATGAAAATAGTTTCCTGGAATGTAAGAGGTTTGGGTAAGAGGAAGAAACGATATCTAGTTCGTGATCTCCTTTACCCCCACAAGATCGACATTTGTTGTCTTCAAGAGACTAAGCTGGGCAACATAAGTAATGGCATATGGAGATCCATAGGGGGATCACACTTGGACAAATGGGAAGCGCTACCGGCTAGGGACATAAGAGGGGGGTGTTGTATAGGATGGAACAGCTCCAAGTACAGCCTTCAAAGCGTGACCCAGGATCAATTTGCACAAACGGTGATTTTGAAGGACAAGACAAATAGGGATGCACCACGAATGATCACCACGGTGTACGCTCGATGCAGCTCAAATCTTAAAATAGCATGTTGGGAGGAGCTCAGAATGATCAGGGATCAATGGAATGGACCATGGTTGGTCTGTGGAGATTTCAACACTATCAGACGACAAGAACAGGCAACCTCATCATCATATGGAACCCGGGAAAGGGAAGAGTTTGAAAGAATGATGCAAGATCTTATGCTCATAGACCCTCCCCTCCTCAGAAGAAGATTCACATAGACAAATGGGCGGGAAACCCCTACTTTTGCAGACTAGACAGGTTTCTCATCTCCACCAATTGGACACTGCAGTCCCCGTGTATATGGCAAACGACCCTCGCCAAAGTTAGATCAAAACATACGCCGATCTGCCTAGAGTGCGGGGCGCACTCCCCCGACATTACCCCATTCCGCTTCAACAGAGAATGGGCAAAGAAGGAAGGTTTTTGGGACATAATCAAAGAGCATTGGCAAGGCCAGTCTGGACGAGGAAATGGTGGCTGCACATTAGCTGAGAAACTGAAGATTGTAAAAGCAAAGTTAAGAGTATGGAAAAAGGAAAACTTATTTCAGAAGACTGAAAAGAAAAAAGAACTCCTAGCAGTTATTAACACATTAGACACACAGAAAGAGACAAGAGAGCTTTCAAGGGGGGAAGCGGAGGAGGAAGTGGCACACAAAAGTGAGTATGAAAAACTCATCTTAGAAGAAGAGGCCTACTGAAGACAACGCTCCTGAATAACCTGGCTACAATTAGGGGACCGCAACACAAAGTTCTTCCATACCGTCACTAGTCAACGAAGGAATGTCAACCACATACACCAGATACAACATAAAGGTTCGGCCATCACAGACCCGACTCATATAACAGCAATCATAACAAATCACTTCAACAATCTCTTTGGTAAAGAACGGGAGACGAGATACAAAACCTCCACAGGATCATTTGTTCTTGCACAAAAGGATTGTGGATCTGGGTCACCTGGATGAACCTTTCACGGAAGGCGAAATTAGGAAAGCAGTCAATGAGTTGGGGGCGGACAAAGCCCCTGGACAGATGGCTTCCCGATGACCTTCTACCAACAAGGATGGAACATCATCAGGGAAGACCTGCTCAAACTCTTCGATGATTTCTTCCAAGGCACGACAAATCTGGAGCGCATCAACTGGGCACACATCCTGCTAATCCCAAAAAATAGCGCCCCAGAAAGCATCAAGGATTATAGGCCGATCAGCCTGATCAACTGCTCGATAAAAATCATATCCAAAGTCCTTGCAAATCGGCTAAAAGGAATCCTTGGTGATCTTGTGGATGAGTCCCAAACAGCCTTCATCCAAGGCCGCATGATCCATGACAATATCATTGCAGCTGAAGAGCTGATACATAAGTTAAGGAATGGAAATGAGGATGGGTCCTTATTAAAATTGATTTTGAAAAAGCATTTGATAAGGTAGACTAGGACTTCCTCCTTGAGGTCCTGCAGGCCATAGGATTCGGGACAAGATGGTTGTGATGGATTAAATCCCTACTGGTATCTGTCAAAGCACGCTTTTTGATAAATGGGGAATCGATGGGGTATGTAAGGAGCAAGAGGGGACTGAGACAAGGGGACCCACTATCCCTATTGCTCTTTGTTTTGGCAACAGATGTTTTGGCCACGATGCTATCATAAGAGGTCAGAGCTAACATATATAGAGGGATTCCGATTAGGACTAACAGGGAAAACACAGTGTCCACTCAACAATATGCTGATGATCTCCTCGTCTTACATGCGGAGAGTGCGACGGATGCCGCATACTTAAGCTTGTCTTCTACTTATTTGAAGGGTTCTCAGGGCTAAGTATTAACTACACCAAAAGTGTTCTCATCCCGATCAAGCCCTCTGATAATTCCTTCCAAGATCTCGCACAAATACTTAAGCATTTAATTGGCCGAACTTCCCGATCAAATATTTGGGAGTTCCATTATCAGGTGGACGACCCAGAAAGTAGGACTGGAACATACTTATAGAAAGAATCAGGGGAAAGCTTGGTTCATGGAAGGGTAAACTACTATCGCTAGGAGGAAGGCTCACTTTACCTAACTCGGTAGTCTCCACAATGCCGATCCACTGGATGTCGGCATACCGCCTCCCCAAATGGGTCATTAAGAAGATTAACTCAATAAGGAAAGAGTTCCTATGAAATGGAGTGGACAAAGAAAAACGAGGTTACCATTTTGTACACTGGGACAGATTGTGTAGACCTAAGGAAAACGGCGGATGGGGAATCCTAAATCTCCGCCATTTCAACAGCGCCCTTCTGGGAAAATGGTGGTGGAGGATCCTCACCGAGGGTGCGGGAATTTGCTAGAAGATTTTTCAGGACGTCTACTCAAGAAGAGGATACATCAACCCCTACAAGCAAGCCCTAGGGAGGGCCTCATCATTCTGGAAAGGAATATGTCAAGAAGCCCCATCGACGCTGGCAAACATGAGGTTCACTCCTAGAACAGGGCACACCACAAATTTCTGGATGGATCACTGGTGGAATGTCAATCACTATGCAACACATTTCCCGGCTTATATGAACTAGCAAACCAACAGCACCTAACCATCCAACAAGAAGGAGGCAAAATACAAAAGGGTTTACCACTGCTCAAGCCAGCCTGGCCCACTAGCATTCGGAGAATGCAGAAAGCCTAGAGCTCATAGAACTTGCACTAACACCTTCCCCTAATCACCAAGAGAACATGACAGTGGATGTTAAGGAATGGGCGCTCACCACTAACAAGACATTCACTGTTAAATCCCTGTATCTCTTCAGGGCCGATGGGGGGATCAGGAGTGACCTAGGGACCAAGTTCTGGAAACAGCCGTGCCCTCTCAAGATCAAACTATTTTCCTGGCTAGTTAAGGAAAACCGAATCCTTACACTAGAGAATCTGCATAAAAGAAAATGGAGTGGGGAACGCACTAGCTGCTACTTATGCGATAGCAAAGATGCAGTAGAGCATCTGCTCATCTCATGCCCTTACACTACAAACATATGGAACCACTTCAGAAGCATGTTTGGGATAAGAACAGAGGCCACTGAGTTAAAATCCCTCTGGGTCGAGGGCCTCCCTCCTTAGGGTGGACCATACCCAACGTGGAGGATGAGAACTCACCGTCATGGCAATCATATGGACCATCTGGGGTGAAAGGAATATGCGATGTTTCTAGGAAAAACAACGCGTTTTTTTGAGAATTATTCGCGATATCTCCTTCTTCATTCTCTATTGGTTGGATGCAACTCCAATTGCAAAACGGCCAAAGCTGCAGGCGGCAGCAAACCTGATGAAGTGCACCCTGGAATTCTCTGCTACCACCCCCAGACACGACGGCGAGGGAGGGGACCCCTTTGAAGATGATCCGGCTGATCAAGGAAGGACCTGAGGAGACTCGCAGAGGCCATTCCGATCATGAGAAAAGCTTCACATAAACCATGCATTTGTAATTTCCTGATTAAGAAATGTTCTCTGTAATGGACTCTTATTATCAATTATCATAAATAAAATGTGGTTTACCACTTATTCAAAAAGAAAAAAAAGATTACTTTATTCAGAAGTGGAAAATAGGTGGGAAAGACAAAAATAAAATACTTGGAATGAAGCGAGAATGACAATTCTCATTCTTATGTTTGTGTTTAAATATAAAATGAGTCCTATTTTTATTCTTATGTTTGTTTATTTTTTTTTAAAAAAAATATGATGTTATCAAAAGATCATGTTTTTCAAATTGTGGGATAATAACATAGTTTAAAATTAATTTTAAATTATAGATTTAATAAAATATTTTTAAAGAAAATATGCCATTCTCATGCTTCTCAGATCTAAAAAAAATAAAAGATAATGAGAAGAGGAAAGAACCGTAGCCTTTGTTTGGTTCAAAGGAGGATTTTGGAGGGAAGGGGTAAAGGGGAGTTTGGAGGGGAGGAGTTTGGAGGGTTTTGAAAAAATTTATGTTTGGTTCAATGGGTGAGTAAGGAGAGTGAATCTTTTTTTTTGTTTGGTGGTGACTAAAAGTCAAAAAGAGTGTAATATGTATTTGACTAATTTGCCCTTTAGTTTAAAATAAAAAATGATAATATT
Organism: Dioscorea zingiberensis; assembly: GCA_026586065.1. Taxonomy (NCBI): domain Eukaryota; kingdom Viridiplantae; phylum Streptophyta; class Magnoliopsida; order Dioscoreales; family Dioscoreaceae; genus Dioscorea; species Dioscorea zingiberensis. The sequence continues at coordinate 27,714 of JAGGNH010000063.1, read as the reverse complement.
TTGTTATGAGGATGGAGAGTGAGGAAAGTGTAATGTGTATTACTATTAATTTAATACTAATTAATATTCATTATATTAAATTTATTAATTATATTAATTTAATTATAATTAATATTAATTATTAAACAAATACAAATTTTATTACTATTAATTATATTAGTATAAAAGATAATATTAAACTAATTAATATTAATTACATTAATTTAATTTTAATTAATATTAATTATTAAATCAATACAAATTTTATTACAATTAATTATATTAGTATAAAAACTAAAGTTAAAAAATTAATATTAATTATATAAAAATTAGGATATAAATGAAATTTTGAAAATAAGTGAATGGCAAGATGGTATTTTTCAAGTGATTTTTTTAGTTTAAAAAAAAAATATATTTTTCACCCCTCCAAAAAAACCCGATTTGGGGGGTGAAAAATGAGGGATGAAAAGGGATTTGTCACCCCCCCTCACCCCCCCTCACCCCTTCTTACACCTCCAACTAAACACAAGAAAAACCCCAAATCCCTCATCACCCCTCCAAAAACCTCCAACCAAACAAGGGGTTAATGAGAACACTATTCAAAGTTCCTATATAAGGATTTGTATCAGTTCCGTAGATAAAGTAAAAAAAATATTTTAAGATCCTCATTCATCATGATTTACATAACAATATATAGTTTAAACTACAAGGTATTATAAGATATTAAGATAAAATATTATAAAATAAAATTAAAAAAATAAAGATAAATGAGTTTTTTTTCCAAAACATGACATGAAATTTACAACACAAAAACATTTACTCAAATGTTAAACTTTTGCATGGTTTTATTATATCCATAGACACGGGTAATATTGTCTTTTATGTGTTTACCAAACACACTGTGGACACTTCAGTGCTATCATAAGAGAAACAAAAACCTTTGAAATTAGGAAGAAACTTGCCTGTAACAACTACCACAATGAAACCTTCTATTTTTCTACTTCTGAATGTAGATCAAAATGACCAAACCATGCAAATATTGTATCTCTTATGTATTAATGCTTACATTATTTGTGTTAATTACTCAACACAACATTTTCCCATAAGCATGGCTCTGAATTGAAAAGGCCCCAAAATGAACATAAATTAAGAACAAGCTTGAAAACTTTTCAGAAAAGCAGACATCTGATAGCTACTATTTGAAATTCAAACAACCGAAACCAATCCTTATAAACTTCAAAACGAAATACATATAATTATGCAAGAATGAAAGATTCAGAAAATTTACATTTATAATAACATTGTTTTGTAATTCAAACTGTATTTGAGACTATAGCAACTTGAATTTACTTGTGTTTCCTAATTAATCTTCGAGCAGTTGCTTGGATTTCTATCTCCTATTTAAAGTCTTACATTTCCTCTTTATGACTTTCTTCATGCAAGTAGTACTAAGCTATCCCAAAAAAGTTGGCTTGAGTTCTGTGTTAGGCATCCTTGCCGACAAAATAATGTTGAAGACATAGCTTAATGCACAGATAAATTGCAAAAATACTTTCTCAAGATGGTATAACTTGCACTTAATATAGGAAGTTCTTGAACTCAATACATGTAACTATTATAATGCAAGGATAAAAGCTATAATGACACTGCTCAGCAACAACACAAGCCAAGCAGAGTTCTTTTTGACAAAATTTATCAGAATTATGTATTCTGGAGATTCGGAGTAACAGGTCCATAAACAATTTTGCTGCCGCTAAACAACCAAAGACAAAACTCATAAATATTACCGCAAGGGTCTTGTTCTCTATGTTCACCTGATGATCATGAAGCTTGTCAAACTCTGATCTGCATAGCAGCCACGAACATCAATATTCAGCCACAAATATAAACAAAAATTCTAATGTGATAAGGAATATAAATGGCTATGAACAGATTTATGTGAATGTGTGTGTGTGTGTGTGCACGTGTGTGTGTGTGTGCGCGTGTGTATATAGGGTTTAGGGAGCTTTTGAGATTATTCACCAGGTAATGACCTAGGATCAAATGCTTGGAAGATATACAGTCTTGCAGTAGTGCAAGAAAAGATGAGACCACTAACGATGTGAATGCACTTACTGGATACAGTTATACAATCAATAAGTCCGGATCTACATAACATTGCTTCATCATGTAACAGAATAAATTTGATAGGGTACACTGTGATATGAGAGAAAGATCACTGTCAGGTGGCAGTGCATTCTGCAGACTGTAAAGGTGAAACTTTTATGCTGAGCAAGAAAGCTAATGTCACCTATGTGGAGTAAGTTCTAAATTTATGTAGAGTTAATTACTGCACTACTTCACAAAAGCTACAGAATTAATATCAAACAAGATATGCAAATGAATAAAACCTGAGAATGGAATTATCTTCGACTAACTGCTCCAATTGTGAGGAAGCCGTAGTTTTCCATGAGAGGAGCTCTCCTATATCACTGGCCTGAAAACATGAAAAATGAGGATTGAGGAAAATAAAAAATTCAAGGAACCATACAACAAAGGTCTAAAAGTTATGCTTACAAACACATCTCTTTGGTTTTCGAGACTCTTTATATCCAAGATGATCTTCTCCAAAAGCTTATCCTTATTAGCAATATCATCATCAAAATCTTTGAAAATACGTCCATATCTGCCATTCAATTCCTCAAGGTAACTCTCTAAAACTGAGAAATTCACATCAAGAGCTTGCACCTTCTGCATTAGTATCTTGAGAACAGTGTCCCCAGGCATTCTTCCAACTTGTGGTGGCCTTGACTCTAAAGTTGAATCAGGCACATTATTCTTACGAGCCTCTTGTTTTAGCTTCACATTATCACTTTGTGACTCGGGTTCTGATTCACTAGCAACTTCCTGAAAAGGATCAAGCCCACCGTCAGAAGGCTCTTGCAATAGTATTTGTTCTTTGTTCTGTTCTTCAGGTTCCATTCGACTGTTAGGAACTGAGATCAAGTCCTCCAACATCCTCTCAACAGCATCCACACCATGTACTTCCACTATACTTAGTGTGCAGTAGAACTCCGCACCATAATGGCTAAGCAAATTCAGTTTCAGATATCTTGCCCAATTTGGCTCCTGGAGAGAAAACCTCTGTGCATGCTTCACATTTCCTGCTGTAAAATTCCCAAGTTTCACCCAGTGATCTGTTGGATAAACCAAACTACTCAGTAATTCAAAATCTTTCAAATTAGATGAGTAATGCTCAAAGTTTGCTATCTCAATACTGTCCACTAAGGTTTCTTCTGAAAGTTCAATGACAACAAATTTCTCCCTCTGCTGAGCATGGATTCCGAAGATATTTGTCTTTATCTTTGTCCAAGATATTGGAAGCACCCTTAGCTTCCTTGTTGAAAGCCAGGACCTTTGCACCCTTAGTAGCAGATGCATAATTGTACTCTTTCCCACCAGGCTCTACTCGGTGAACAACAGTGTCTTTGTTCGAAATGGGCTTTCCTTTTGGAGCAGTTGCTCTGCTTTTAAATTCATCAAGACCCAGAGGTGTGACACGAGATATTCTCTCATTCTTTCCAACAGTTTCAACCCTATAAACTACCGAAAATGTTTCATTCTCTGCCTTGTGGTTCAACAAAAAGTTTTCTTCAGCTTGCTTTTCTCCATTTGATGGTAAAATTTCTTTATTATCTTCATTAACAAAAGCGTCTGTAAGATTTTCGACAGATACACTCCTGGTTATGTGCACATCATTATCAGAGGCCTGTGATGGTGCTAATGGAACTCCATGTTCATGAGCCTCTTCACTTGTGTCCGGACCAGCTTCATGCCAAATAGATTCTTCACTTACAACACCCAGCCCATCTGCATGTCATTGAAGAGGAAAGGCCAACAAAAATCAATATCATCCACCCTGTCACTACCCTTACTCCCAGTAATTCATCATAAACTAGAGAACTATTTATCCAGTCAACATTCCGAAAATGAGTGTTGCATAATCCTTGTTACAATGGAATAGTCAAGTAATGCTAGGTTATTATTGGAGGAAGAACTTATAGTTTCTTGAAAACCGGAGAAGTAATTTAAAAGACCATAACACTAAGCTTGCATCTGTGTAATTTGCTATACGGCCAGAAAGGATGCCACCAGATACAATAAACAAGTAGTAGAGGAATTATTAATCAATAAATACATCAGCAGTGATCTACATGACTATAACATGAAGCTTGCATCTGCGAAATTAGCAATATGGCCAGAAAAGATGCCACCAAATATGATACATAAGTAGTAGCAGAATTAGTAATCAGTAAACACATCAGCAGCATCCAAGATAAGCAAGTAAAACATCAACTACACAATGAAGGAATAAAAGGAGATATATAAAGCTGATGAATGGCTGAATAAGAAGATAACATATTGGAATTATTTGCTACCTTCTCAATGATATAACCAAAATAATCTAGTTATCAAAAAGCAAAATAAAAGCTGCATAGTGGTTCAAATAATGAAAGACATAAGGAAAAGAACCGATGAGAGAGATAACCATAAGCAAGCATACCTTTTATAACCATTACCGTTGCTGATCAGAGAGTTAAGGAGGAAGATAATCCCCCACAACAAAAGAACCAAGGAGAGAGACACCTTGTATAACCGTGTCCTCCCTGAGATAGAGTTCTTCTCTGATGCAGCTCTTCTTTGCAGAAGAGCTTTACGTGATCTCTGCATCGATCATGAATTCAATTAAAGTCTGCAAATCAAAAGGAATACAATTACCAGAAGTGCAATTGGAATAAACTGCAAGCACAATCCATCGCAAAATCCAAACTTTGTTGAAGTAATTGATCCTCCAAGCCAAAATCTATGAGATTTATAAAATAAAGACTTTGTGGATTAAGAAAGCAACCAAGTTAGATCAGAAACACATTATACATAAGGATTTCTACTATTTTACAGATCAAAGCAATGTGAAATGGAAAGAATTTTTTTATTCTTTTCAAATTTCTATAAAATTGCAATAATACACACCGTTTCCTTTATTACTTTTCTTCGAATCTACCCAAATTACAAGACAAGCAAACAGATCAAGAATAGCTGGCAGTGATCCAAGTAACGGTCCAGTTAGTATTAAATCTAACAAAAATTCTCAATCTGAAAAATTGGCGAGCCATGACCAGGCAAACATCTCAAATCAAAAACCGATCAAAAAGATTTCTTTTTTTCCCGAAAGGTTAACAAATAGATAGTGGATCACAATACCTCAAAATTCGAAAGCAAATTCGGCACGCGTTGCTTCGATCCCTTGCCTCCTTCTTCTTCTCCGAAACCCTAAATCGAGAAGTGAGAATTTATTCAAATTTCTTCTCTTGATTTTCACTCATTCCCTCGATCTCTATATATCTCGTAATTCCAAATAATATGATTGGTTTTCTTGAAGGCTCCGTTACAGCTGGCCACGGCCGGATTCAAAGAAGGGAGAGAGAAAGGGATCGGAAGTTTGCAGATCAGACCCTTCTTTCTCTTAAATTAAACTACTCTTTAGTCCTCCATGCGTTACAGCTTACAAAATTACAAATGGAGTGTGAAAAACTACTCTTTAGTCCTTCTTTCAAATCGATTCTTATAATTTATTTATTTTCGGATTTAGTCCCCTTAAGTTCATGTGTTTGAACAATTGATATAGATACATACCCCCATGTACTTTATTTATTTGCAGTTATGACCCTATTGTTTAGACTAAAAATAAAAAAGGGAATAAGGTGAATATACCCTTCAACGGAGTGAGCCCCTGGGCCAATTTGGTAGGGGCTTCATTTTTGTACTCTTATTATCTTATTAATAAATATAATTTATTCATCTTAAAAAAATTGAATAAATCCTTCCAATACACACATATTATATATATACACAAACCACTCGAAAAATGAAATAAATTTTCTATTATAGAATTCAGGGAATTGAGAATTTTGATTTGTAAAATTAAACATGATTAAATAAAGCCTCATATCAACATTACTATCTACAGTTGCATATATATATTTAAAGAAAAATCAAATCAATTTAATTTGTGAGAAATTTTTGTAGAATTGAAGAGCAAGAGAATTAAAAAAATAAAAAATAAAAAGAGAGGGTTGATAAAGTGGATAAACCACGTTCCTTTATTAAAAATTCAAAGATTAACAAGGGTCCTTTGTTGGGCCGGGTGGTACAATCAGGCTTTTGAATTAGCTACTTGAAACGGGTGGTGGGCGTTCCTCCCTTGGCAGTGGGCCTTCAAGGTCGTCCTCTTCAAAGTCGGCCTCCGGATGTCTTGGCACATATTCTCCTTCCGTTGCAGTGAGACTGCGTTTGATAAAGGTGGCCAGTGGTTGGAGTTGTGTTTGACAGGTAGCGTGTGCACTGTCGAACCATGAGAGGAAGATGAAGTCGATGTGTCGAATAAGTCTCCTATAAACGCGGTGTTTATCATTGAAACATTGCATGTTCCTTTCTAGCAAGAGGTTCCAAATGATAACCAACACCAGTAGATGCCACCCCTTTCGGAGGTGTTGCCCCAGCTTTTGGCCTATCAAGGAATTCCCCCAAAGATCTTGTATCTTGTTGGGGGTGATCCCGCACCCCAATGAGGTGTGCATAGTGGGATCATATCCCTGCCGAGTAATGGCAATTGACGAGTAGGTGGTCAGTGTTATCGTCAAGGTTGTTGCATAGGAAACATTGCGTCTTTCTCCTTGCCAGTTCCTCTTTGTCAGGTTGTATAATGTGGGGAGTTTTTCTGCCCATGCTAGCTAAGCAAATAACTTGACTTTGAGGGGGGCTGCTTGCTTCCAAAGTAGGGTCGGGAGGGAGCTTCTTATGCCATCGTCGATTCGAAAGCGATAGAGGGATTGGACAGTGAATTCCTGGGTTGGGGTGAGTCTCCATTTCCTCAGATCCGCCTGCTAGGATTCCTCGTGACCAATGCTCTCTTGCAGCCCTTGCCACAATTCCTCCGTCTCTGGGGGGGGTAGGGAAACTGGGGATGAGAAAAATGATGAAGTAGTCAAGATGGGAAAGGAGAATATGAAAGAGAAAGGAAAATACAAAAGAAATGTAGGAAGAAAGGGCATTTGTGTAATTTCAAGGATGCTAATTTAATTTTATTGGTAAATTTTAAAAATAATAATAAAAAAAAAAACTTTGATTCAAAAATTGACACAATGATTCTGTTTTGAGAGTCTTGAATTTAAATTAAAAATATCATTCCTTTTAAAAAAGTTAATATTTAAAAAATATTTTTTAATAAATAATTCTAGGAAAAATTATTTATAGGTCCCTAGAAGTTTCCAAACTTCCTAGACAGCCCTCTTTTTTGATAAAGTTAACTTTCAGCCCTTTAGCCTCACTCCGTCAGTCATATTTTATTTTAATTTCAATATTGCCCTTGCTTTTGGTGAGGAGTATTCTCACCAAGTCATGCCTTTTTTTTTTAATATTGTATTCCACCCATCACATCGTCGCCTTTTTGTTATCTTTTCACCTACGTTATGTACTTTTTCCCAGCTTTTTTCCTGCCAAGCTTCCTTAATGCTCTTCTTTTTCTTCCTCAATCCCTTTTGTCCCCGCTTGTTTCCATCTATTTGCCTCTTCTACCATTCCTTTGCACTCTGGTGTGACGAGCTCTGTGACTATCTCTTTCTCGATGAGTCACCCCTCAAGACTAGGCGAAGAAACATCCACCTTCGGCATGAGTTCCTTTTCTTGTTTTTCCGACAAAACGTTTTCCATATCTCGTGCAGTTTAAAACCATGCTAGTATAAAGTGCTCTTACTGCAGGTTGGCAATGGAGACCTTTTGTGCAGTCACCAAATATAATGGGGAGGGACGAGTGTTGCAATTCACCATATTGAACTCTTGGGTGTCAATACTAGCCGAGATATGTGAGTGGTGGGATCTTGAAGTTTTACACCGGATGCACACCGAACTTGTTGCCCAATTGATACCGAGGTGGACTTTCAGTATATGTGCCACATATACCACATGTTCAATAGCGCTGCCGTCGACCTCATTGTCGATACCGTTGAAGAAGCAGTATGTGGACATGCCCTCTAGCTCCTCATTACTATCATAATTTTGACTTTACCTTCATAAAGAACGATAAGCAGAGGGTAATTGTACAGTAATGTGTCATGATAGAATTTTGCTGAGTGCGTGTCCATGCATCGATAGAATGTAATCGTGTGACATTTATACTTATTTTAGGTTGTACTTAGTTTAACATAACATCTTATTTAGAATTTCATGTTACCTTTTAATATAACGTGTTTTCGTTTATCATATTAGGTTTCCTTTTAATATGTTATGTTCCTACTTATGTTCTAGATTTTTCATTTAATATATCTTGTTTTTAACTAATATTTGTTATTCTTGGTTCGTCATTGCTTTCTTGCCTAACAAAGGTTCAAGCACATGATCATGTTGTGTAACCGCTAGGAGAATTCTTGACAATGGGAAACTCACCTATACCATGACATATATAATAAGTTGGAGGAAACTGTTGAAGAAAGTCGCACCCCTCTTTTGGTTGAATTACGTTCCGACGAGGATCATCTAGAGGCTGTCACGAGGTTGGCTATAACCAGAGATCCTGCAATGCACCAATTTGCTACTGATAGAGGACGATTTAAATGTAAACACATGCTAACAGGAGGAAACAAATATATGAAGAGTCAGTACAAATTATATACATTGGAACTCCGAATCTTATGCAGAAATAGTCTTTGTGCAAATTATATACTATATCAAATCATACCTCCCTTGAATTTTCAGTGTGTCTCTTCTTTCTTACTCGTTCTCCATTGTCGCGAGCTATGTCGTCCATTAGTATGCGTGCGACGTAGCGCAAATACATGAGATGTACCTCCGAATTGGGAAGGTGAAGTTTCTAACCATAGAGAGTTTGGTCTATGAACTGCATAACATAAACATGGCAGTCGACGCTCCCATCTTCTGTGACGGGAAGCTGTAATTGTGGTTAAGTGGGTAGGCCTTCGTTTCGCTTTCTCCAAGGTCGATTGTGAGGCAGTCGTCGAAGAGTTACCATTGATAACAGAATAAGGACCATTTATAAATAACCAAAACAAAATAAAAATCACTCACTGACTTGTATTACCATTACCCAGGCGTCAGCATCGTATATAGGGATTTCTAGTGAGGAGTAGTTAACATACTCCTTATTTTTCTTGTCGAAGATGACAAGATGGAAGTGCTTATTAAGAATGATGGGCAAAAGGCCCAACTCAACTTTGTGGAACGCACGCACAACATCCTTCATCATTGTTAGGGCGACATATGTGGTGTGGTCTTGGTTGGACATCAGAAGCGCCAATGACCTAGTGATTGTGACCCGCCTCTTATAGGGATAAGGAACTTTTCTCATAGACTCAAGGACGACCATCACAAAGACATCCATGACGTTATCGGGAACCATCATCTTCCCTCGAAAGCGGTGTGTATAGATGGTCACGGGTGGTGAATGACCATTCATTTTTCTATCGATGGTCCTAAAGAATGTTAAACGAAAACATAAAGACTTAAACGAGAAAAGCGTATATTAAGCGGAAACTACTCAAAATAAAGGGGAACTCTATAACATAAACGAAAACCTCATTAACTTAAATGGAAACTTTGATAAATAAACGGAAAGACAAATAGATAAGCGAAAACTTATTAAAAAAAACGGAAAACTTACTTATCAATTTTAAAGTTGAGATATATCCCAATTGTTGCATGTTTTAGCTTGTTCAGCCGTATGAAACCGGCAAGATGTTTCTTCCTCGGTATAAAATCTGTATTCACTTGGGTGTGTCCACGTTGGCCATGAGGGCCTCTACGAGGATCACGTCATTAGCTGCTAGTTCAGGGACTGCAGTTGGTGATTCAACGGATGTTGTCAGAACTTCATTGTCGGCAGCCATTGGCTCAGTGTCCGATGTGTCATCCTTCAAGGTGGGTTTTTCTTGCTTCAATTTTATTAGTGTTTCGATTAAGCTACTAAGGGTGTCCATGTTATCGTTGTTGACATCGGTTGACAAGGATGGATTTTGTTCAACATCTTTCATTATGTTGTCCTTGCGGGAAGTCTTCCTTCTTAAGTTTAAGCTGCTAAGGGTGACCATGTCATCGTTGTCGACATCGATTAACATGGATGCACTTTGTTCATCATCTTTCATTGTTTTGCCCTTGCGGGAAGTCTTCCTTCATTCGATTAAGCTGCTAAGGGTGACCATATCATCATCGTAGACATGCGGCGGAGACGGTGCACCAACAGCCTGCCTTTTTCCCTCCATTATGGCCAGTCGGTAAATGATGGGGCCAACATTTCTTGCCAACACCTAATATGCGTCCTGAAGGCGTGAAATATCATCGTCTATTGGCCTCCTTGGAGGACTGCCCATGGAAGAATCAGGTCGGGTGGCACGCGGGGCGCTTCTAGATGGGGAGCGTTCCTCACCCTTTTTTATTGCAGTGTCCCTCTGTACAGTGCCTACAACGGCTTCTTCCTCTCGTGTGACGGGTGTGAGCTTGGAAAACTGTAAATCCTCAAAGGAAACACACGAAAACACAATGTAATATTAAACACATTCTTTATATTAAGCTAAAACACCTAAACTTAAAAATGAAAGTTGTTATAATAAAAAAAAAACATACTATATTAAACAGGAGCTTCTAAAACTTAAAGGAAACAAAGGAAACGCTGACAAACCATCTCAATGGGAATACCTCTTTTCCATCGAGAGATTTCATTAGAGGACCAAGGGATGCTTTCTTTTTTAAGCTATTCTCCCCAAAATTGAGGATCCTCAGTGTCCTCCCAAAATACACCTTCTTCCTGGCTCTAGTCACCTTATAGAACCATATATTTAGGGCGATAGTGCACCCTCTCAGATACCCTATCATTGTTTCCTTCGAAACACCTTATCTGACTTTCGGCGGTTGTCTTAGGGACGTCATCCATAAGCCACTTGTGAGTTGCCCTTGCCCAAGCATAGCGGTTCAATGCTTCTAGTTTGTCTGCGTAGTCTGCAATCCAATTTGGGACCGTACATGAGGTGTTTGGGAACAACTTCCTAGGAAGTATACAATGAGTAGCTTCACGAAGTCTTCCTCTTTGCCTCCTTTATTAATGAGTTGGAGAAGTTTTTTTATGGCATCTCTGTGTCTCTCGTAGATTCTGGAGAGATATTTGTGCTTAATGATGATTGATTTTTCTTCTTTTGGAAAACCACACTCTGCCCATTGCAGTGGAGGCATTGGGGGTCAAGGATAAGAGCAACGTCTTGGGGCATGAATGATAGGAGGCTTTCTCCGATCCTAAATTTCTCAGTGCGCTCATCGTATCTCTGTAATAGGGCATCGAGCATTCCCCTCCGCTGCAGGAATGGTTTGATCGCAGTCAATGGGACAGAGGGTGTCCTCCAGATGATTTCCTAATATCTCTCAGTCATATACTCCTGTAACTCGGCAAGTGTTTCCACTAAAAGAACCAAGTAACACCTACCGTTGACGAGATTGACTGTCATATTTCCATAGCCTAAACCAAGGAAGGCAGGTAGAGATGGTGTCACGGGGATGCAGCTATCGGAGAAATTGAAGAGGAAGGGGAAGGAGAATTTGTCTGGCCGGTTCGTGTAGCGCGCCTCCTTGGGTATAACTCCGGCCTACTGGTTCCAGGCTTCGAGGAAGGGCATTTTTATCATATTCGATGTTATTTTCCCACGTTGTTTTAAATTCATGCATTGGGTGGGCCCCCACCATATTGTTTTAAATCCATGCATTGGTGGGCCCCAACCATCACATTGTTTTAAATTCATACTTTGGAGGGCATTTTCGTCATATTCAATTTTGACTTTCCCACATTGTTTTAAATCCATGCATTAAGGGCGTGTTTGGTTGTTGGAAGTGCATGGAAGTGACACTTCCATGGAACTTTGAGTTCCATATGGAAGTTGGAGTTTATGGTGTTTGGTTGGCAGAAGTGGGAGCCACTTCTGTACACTTCCGTTGTTTGGTTCACAGATGTAGGGGTTCAGAAGTCTCAGTTCCACACTTTCTGGATGTTTGGTTGGCGGAAGTGTGGGTTTATGGTCACCACTTCTGAGGGGTGGTGTGGTTACCCTTTTTTTTTTTATAATTAAGTAATTAATATAATAAAGTATTTAAGTTAAACTTTCATAAGTCCCATAATTGATTAATTTAAGTTAAACTTTAAATTTATCATTTTAAATAAACTGAAGTATTTAAGTTAAAAACTTTCTTAGGTCCCATAATTGATTTTTTTTTTTTAAATCTGTTAATTTAAGTTAAACAAAAAAATATTCCAACTAAAGGCTTTTTAATGTAGGCCTTAAATAATAAAATTGTATAGTTATAAGTGTTATAATAATTGAAGTCTATTTTTTTTCCTTTTCGAGATGAAGTAGTTTAAGTTAAGCTAATATATTTTTAAGTAAACTGAACCATTTGAAGTCCCAAAAAAATAGAACTTTCCTTTTATCTGTGTAAACAAGTTTGCCATCTCAGGAAGAGAAAATAGTCTTACACTTTTGACCTGCACAGGAAAAAAATCAACTCTATGGATAGTTTTTTACCTTCAACATCCAAAAAATAGAAAACACAGGTTGAATGTGCAATGCCTCCTGTCTCATTTCAACCACAAGTTCCATTTTTTTTTTTTTTTTTGAAAAGAGTTACATTTATTTTATCACACATAAAAGAAAGCAAGTACAACAACTCTGTGAAGTTTGAATTCATAACTGAAGGCTTCTCATGAATAAGCACGGTATGTACTCTGAATTTATGACATGTCTAGTGTCTCGTAGCAAATGTTTGTCACGCAAAATCATCGACAGGCGCAAGAAGGGGCCTACATCCATCCTAAGGTAGCTCACACAGTAGTCTCTCCCACTCCTGAGAATACGACTCATGTGTCTCTTCCTCGTTAGATCTCGGAACATTGAAGGTTCAATGTACTGTACCCGCCTAGCCTTATAGATTTTTTCTAAGAGAAATGCAACAATCATGACAATCGTAGTGTAGGCTCCAACCGATGCCCTTTGTCTATGATTTGTTAGACAATTATCCATCTACAAACAAATAACGTATTTGAAAACTATTTGAAAAAAGTAAAGCTGGAATTCCCTCACAATAATATTATGTAGACTCAAATCAATTACATACAAATAGTAGAATCACTGAAATATAAACTTAAACTAAAATAGTAAATTGAAATGAAGCTAAACAACAACTCTTTCAGAATTCAAATATATGTTAAAGTTTATTCTTGATTTCTGATCTAAACTCTTCAGGCATTTCATCATAGAAAACCAGAGATTTTCTTACTATAGAATGTTAAAGTTTATTCTTGATATCTTATCTAGGGATGTTTAATTAATTTTCAAACCAATCATACTACGAATGAGGAATGCATGAGTGATGAAATAAAATAGAAAAGAAACCCAACTGATCTTCAAGCTAATGAATTATATATTCTTGAATTTATTGTTTGCTTATGCAATGATTTAATTTTTTATTTTTTTCAAAACAGAGACAAACACAATGAATCAATGGTTGTGTGTCCAAGGAAAGCAACTATTTGAGGATCATGCAAACAATCTCAAACCTTATTTAGTTAGCCTAGATTGATACAAGAAAAATAGAAAATTCCGAAAGGAGTGGTGGAGTGGGAATTAGGGCACAACACAAACACAGTTAACACCACTATTTTATATATATATATGCATGAGTATGTAGCAGCTAGCTCATCAAACATACATTGAAATTAATTTTCAAACCAATCATACTACAAATGAGGAATGCATGAGTGATGAAATAAAATAGAAAAGAAAACCCAACTGATCTTCAAGCTAATGAATTATATATTCTTGAATTTGTTGTTTGCTTATGCAATGATTTAATTTTTTTATTTTCTTCAAAACAGAGACAAACACAATGAATCAATGATTGTGTGTCCAAGGAAAGCAACTATTTGAGGATCATGCAAACAATCTCAAACCCTATTTAGTTAGCCTAGATTGATGCAAGAAAAATAGAAAATTCAGAAAGGAGTGGTGGAGTCGGAATTAGGGCACAACACAAACACAGTTAACACTACTATTATATATATATATATATATATATATATATATATATATATATATATATATATATATATATATGCATGAGTATGTAGCAGCTAGCTTATCAAACATACATTGAAATTAGACATGGAAACCCAAAAGAAGACAAGTATAACACCATCAACATTGTTAAGTCAAAAAGACATTGAGATTAATTAAAAAAATATCTCCCCGAGAATCAAGCCATAGGTAGAAACCATAAACAGGGTAAAAAACAAAATTAATGGAAATATGCAAACCTTAAAAGAACAAGCGCATTTCAGGGCTCGAGATCAAAGAAAATGGTGGTAAGAAGCTGCGAGAAGGCGTGAGGAAGATTTACAATGTTGAACCATGAGAAATGATGAGGAGCAAGCCAAGAATTTGAGATGGAAATGACAAACCTTAGAGATCAACCTCGGATAGAGGGTGTTGAATTTCAGAATCTATCAAATGTTCTCTAGCGGGGGAAGTCAGGTTGAGCAACAGTGTGACAAGGTCACCAAGTAATTCATGAAAACATCGAGGAAGAAGAACCATAAAGAAAAAAAATTTTTAAAAAACACGGTACCTACAATATCATATCCAACAAGCGAGGAGGAGAAACCGGCAAGCCCTATGAGCGTGAGAGGCGACAAGAAGATCCAGAGAAAGATTCGAGTTCGATGCTTGGGGCCAGAAGGAAGCTGCGGAGGAGGGATGGATGCCTAAGCGAGCTTCGATGAGAGCAGGGGAGTGGTGAGAGGTCAAGGAGGCTGGAAACCGGCAAGCAGAGCTTCGATGAGGGAGTGAGGAGAATTGCGAGAGTGCAGGAGAGATTGATGCCCTAAGCGAGCTGCGTTGAGGAGCGAGGAGGCTGCGAGATCGGGAGAGATGGAAGCCCTAATGGCTTCCACTTCCAGTGATGACCAAACACAACGCTTGCGTGGGCTCGAGGGTGACCGAAGTGGGACTTGGTCCGCGTAATAAGCCTGGAAGTCGCGACTTAGGAGATTTTTGGCGGAAGTCAAACCAAAGTGGTGTCTTTCAAGTCCCACTTCGACTTGGCTCCAAGACCGGTGAACCAAACACACGAAGTCCGCGGAAGTGGGACCACTTCCTTGACTTGATCCCCTTTTCCATGAACCAAACCGCCACCTAAGGGGCCGTTCGACAATATTTTTAAATTCAAGTTATGAAGGGCATTTTGGTCATATCGGGCACAAAGTAACTCTGTTAGTGGATGGAAGGATTTAAAAATCAAAGATGTAAAAAGGAGGGATGTTTTGGGAAACAACAAACTTATGTGGACTTTTTGTAGATTCATGGAACTTTAACTGATCTTTTATTCATTGCGACATAATTCTATCATATTAATTATTTTAGAAAATAAAGTTAACATGAAGCTTTGTTATTATATTAAATAAATAAATCTATTTTACTTATTTTAAACTTGAACAAGATATTTCAAAAAAAAAATGAATAAACCATGATACATTAAAAACACGGATAAAATTAGTAAGAATGGTATGCACTGTGTCCTTATTTTCTGAAGACCCGGAACTCAATGCCCATGTTTTAAGCTTAAAAATAGTTCAGGTACAAAGATAATGAAGTTTTTTTTTATAATGATGGATAAACCACTTTCATTAATATTGCTTAAAAGTTACAAAATGATATGTTCTTTATTGGACCATATGTGATACATAGAGAATAGTCCATATCCACAGGGTGTGTGTTTAGGGTGCCCTTGTTGGCTTACTATTCCGTCGGATTTGGGGAGGTGTTTACTCCTTGGGTTTCTCATCATGTCTGTCTGTTTGTTGGATAGTGCAAATCTATTGTCGCTGCTCTTGTAGCTTCTAGGTTTCTTTTTGCAATTATTTCTATGGGCGGCCTGTTGGTCAAAGATACTGGAGTTAGATAATAAAACAAACATGAAAAATTATTGGTTGTACAAAATCTTTAGAGTTTTTTAATTGCAACCCTATGAAAAATTACTAAATCATTTGTCACCCTTTTATTTTGTTAATAATACCACATAACCTCATGTTTTATATTTGTTATACTTACTACTTTTGGGTCAAATTCTTATATTTTAACCTAAATTAGATATAAAACCTTAGATTATAATATATATAAAATCATCATGTTCACCTTTTTAAACATCATATCTTTTTGAGTGTATTCTTTCTTATATTCTTAAGTTAGTAATTTAGTAACTCAAAAAGTATATTATGTACTCAATTTTAGTTTTTATACATTTTACATATATATTTTTTTAATAAAAATATAATTATTTTGTTTTACTTTGAATATCTTACAAATAGTATTTTATATTTTAATGCATATCATTATAAAATTTATGAAAAATATAGGTTAATTCCATATTTTTTTGTTTATAAATTAAATATAAATTTACTTGTAGGCTTGTAGCCCCAACCCTGTAATAAAATCATAATTTATTTATAACCCCTTCAAAATATTCTTAATTGTTTATTTGTCATTTATAAATATCAATTATAAAAAATTAGGGTATTTTTATCTTTTAACTTGGTATTTTAAATGATTTTTAAAAAATATTCCGTTTTTTTTATTAAAAGAACTAATTCAGGGGATCACAAATAGAATAAAAATAAAACAAAAAACTATGGGTATTATTAAGAAATGAGGGGAAGATAAATGATTTCTTTATTTGTTTAGGATGGCAAGTAGAAAACTCAAATCTTTATTATTAAAAGGAATTGTTTAAACCCCACTAGATGGTGTGGCTAAACAACACTTGTTAAGTGAGAAAAGATCCTAATCCTGTGTAGTACCTGAACATATGGGGACAAGATCACACATTAATTAACTATTAAATGCAGCTAGCCTAAGGTGAAGGTTCCATCCATTAATTTTTAACTTTTAAGGGGAGCTTTCAGTTGGTTAAAAGTCATCATCTCTGTGATTGGGATGTGGGTAAATTCTAAGGATGTGCAGAGAAAAAGGATAAAATATAAAAAGAGTTGGTATGGTTTGTTAGAAAAATAAATGAGGAATATGAGTTTATTTAAAGGGAAAATTATTTTTAAGTCCCTGGAAGTTTGTAAACTTCCCAGACAGTCCCTCTGACAAAACAATTTCCCAGACAGTCCCTCCTTTTTGGATTTAGATACTTTTAGTAAAAGTAACTTCAAGTCAGTGACTCCAAATTTCCAATACCCATTTTGCCCCCAACTAAAAACTGGCTGTTCACTTCCACGTAAAATCGAGGAAATGAAAAGAATTCAAAGCATCCACTTTAAGCCATCAAATCACTACTTTTTACCATCTTCTTTTCTACTTAGCACTTTTTGTGACTTTGTGCTTGACTTTTAGGCAGTCTTCCTCTTCCTTTGTTCTCTTATATTGTTCCCTAGCATTGTTACTCTTTGCTTCCCTCCAGTTTTGTTTCCAGATTTGTGAGCGAGAGAAACCTCTGTAAGCACTTTATCGTCCATTCCTCCTCTGAGCCAGGTGACAAGTTTCCAATGTCCTCTTTTATCCTTCCTCGGCAGAAGTCGCGCAGACAAGGCTGAGTCGATAGAAAACATTCACTTTTGTCGTGAGTTCCTTTCTATTTTTTTCAAAAGAGTTTTCCGTATCATGATTTAAAACTACATGCTAGTGTATGTATAGGTACTCTCGCTCTGGTATGATGGAGACCTTTTTGTGCTTGATCACCAGGATATAAGGTACTGAGGGGCCGAAGTTCTCGCGGCTTCTACCGCGGATGTTAGAGTTCGGTGGGCGTCCAATAATACTAAAGCGACGATATGTGAGCCGATACGGGGTGCTTGAAGAGTTTCCGCCTCTTTGTAAAGTCTACGGTTTGTCACTAACTGATGACGGATACCGCGCTTGAACTGATTTCGCGCACTCAGTGAAGCGAGGAGAGGTGAGGACTTTATTTGCGTAATAGAGCCATATATACCACATATTCCAATAGCTGCCGTCACGATCGAGCCTTATTGTTGATCACAGATTGCCAAGATGCGGTGGATGGGTCCTCAAGCTCCTCAATTACTCATTCTGAAGTAAGTAAATGGCCTATGTCTTTTTTTTTTGTTGAACCAACCTACCACCGTCGGTGTGTCGGCGTTATCCTTCTTGTATCCTTTGTCAATGTGTCCGAATTTCCGGCTTACAATTAATGACGGTTTACGTTTAATACTAAAGCGAGGTTCCAGTTTAAAATTGTAACTTTCCGCTTTAATAACAATACTGGGTTTCTAGCTTATTATCGTTGGTAATAATATACTACGTTTATCCGTTTAACATTTTCACTTTTCAGAATAATATATCCCATACATCTCATTTCCAGTGATATATGCTGAAGCAAACGGAGTGGGATCTTCAGATACTCTACGAGAGATTTTATTGTTGTTAAAAGCCTAGAGGCACAGCAATTCCATCTCCAACGAGGGTCTCACAGAGTGGCCCGTCCAGCTCTAGTCATCCAAGACCGGAAGAGAATAGGATTACCAACGGGGAATCGGCGTCAAGTGAGATTACGCTTGTAATTAAGTCAAGTATAAGCTATGAGGTTGGCTACAACCGGAGATCTTATGTACACCGATGGGTCACGACTAATAGAGGGATTATTTATCATGGAAGAAAGAAAGGGAAACAAAATGAGTGTTATTCATGCGATTTATTTACTTTCTAATATGCTTGGGGAATAATATAGTAATTACTATATACATCATTATTGTATTTTGCTATTAGTTTCTTGTTTCTTCCTTGAATTATACATTTTAGTTTAGTTATCTTTGTTTCCGCTTACTATCCTTTTTTTCGGTTTAATATTCACGACTTTTAGTTTAATATTCTCAATTGGTTGGGGAAAGATTTGTGGCCACCTCTATTCCTCTCAGAAAGCTGCTTTTGACCATATTTCAGGCGGCTTTGGCCCCCTCCTCTCGTTAAATCAATTTAATTCTCTTCAATGTCTCTTCTCGTTTTCGAGGCTCTGGCCCTTCCATCTATTGGGTTGAATAGGCCAGGACTAACGTAAATTATAACCAAACCTACTTTCGAGGATACTTTACCCAAAGAAAAGGCGGCTGCAACCCTCTGAGTTTCCCTCATTTCCTTTAGCGTCAGCCTCCCGATCCTTTTACATACGCATGAAATCCTCTCGTTATACCGTCACCTCGCATCATCGCAGATGGCGTGGCCTCCTTTCGGCTTCCTTTTAAATGAAGCCACTCCACACAGGGCACAACCTCCTCACTCTTTCCCTCTACAAGAAAGGGGCTGGATCCCTCACAGCGAGCTTTACTGATCTCTAAGAGAAATGCGCCACAGGGACCTCCACTTGGGGACTCCAAGGCTCATCCCGAGAGTCCAAGAGGATGTGTCCCAAGATGGCGTTGAGAAGGGAAAGAGGAAAGCCACACCAAACGATTCCATGCCCAAATAAGAATTCGGGATGGCGGTAGCCTCATTACACAACGATCGGTGATACTCTTTCGCATGGATATTAAATACGTGCTTTTGTCGAGAAGCTACCAGACTTTCCTCGAAGTGAGAACATGGCCCACCGTGGCCAGCCGAGATACGCGCTGAGTCACCCGATCTCAGAGTTCAAGGAATCCGGCGACTTCCAGCGTCTGCGCTGCGTATTAGAGAGGGACCGAAAAGGTACGTCGAGGGAAGGTTTTCTGCAAAAATCTTCCAAGATATCTCTGCGTCATTATTACGATCTAGACTTGAAACTCAAATGGATTTCTAGTCTAGAACGCCCTTCTAAAGATCTCCCTCGATTAAGCCGGAGGAAGAATCTTGATTGAAGAGAATATTCTTCTTTCTTCTTGGTCTTGCGGACCTTTTCATTATGCTTTTTTTTTTCTTGTGTTGTTTAGAATTTTCTATCCTTTTTTTTTTTGTTGGTGTTAGTCTGCGGCTTTTTATGTTTGTTTTTTGTTTTATTTTTAACATTAATTAGTAATAGTCATTATATTTTCTTCTTCATGTCCAACGTTGTATTGGATTGTAGTTAAGCGACTACGCATTGCTCATGCTCCCATTTAACATAATTAGGTTTACCATTTAACATGTATCACTTTTGTATGTTTACATATCTCATGTTTCCCATACTTCTTAAAAAAGCCAACTTTTCCATTTTACAGCCATATATAACATTCATCGATTTAATATTTCCTTTCACGTTCACCGCTTGTTAACTATGCTCATATAAGTTGGTCTCTAGGATTCCAAGTTGATCTTTCTAAGCAAAGATAATAGTCATGTGTCCATTAGAAGCGTTAATGTTACGTAAAATGGAAATATAAATTTAACACCTACCGGGTTGGATCCGGATTTAATGTCACGCTTCCGTGATTCCCAATCACCACGCTTTGTCGCAGATCCATCCAATCATCTGTAGCACGTGAAGCACAAAGTAACATTGATTGCGTCGGTTGTAGGGGAGGTGGAGTTTCATCGCATACGTTGAGGATCACTCTACCATGAACCGCGTGTTACATAGATTGGGCGGTACCAACGGTCCCAATCATTTCTCTATTGGCTTGAGGCGCTGATTATGAATTCGATTATAAGTGGAGTACGCGCAGCAAGGTTCAGTAATCTCAATTCCGATTTGGATGCGGTACAGTATTGAAGAGTCGCGTTACCATTGATATAGAATAAGGACCATTTATAAAAAATCCAGCAAGAATATAAAAAAAAAATAAAGTTAATGCGTTATTTACCATTTCCCACGCTAGCGTTTGATTCAGAGTATATAGCGCTTTTCAATTGAGGAGTAGTGGAAAAGCATAATCTTTACTTCTTCTTTTCTCTTGTCAAGAATGTCGAGATGGTAATGCTTATTTAGGATTATGGGCAAAATAAACCAACTTCTGGCCACTTCCATTAAATGCATAGGATCTGACATTCCTTCATCGATTAGCCAGAGAAACATCCTCCAGGACCGGCCAATTGCTTACGGAGACATGAAGGCCAGTGATACAGATCATTAATTGTAGCCCGATTTTTGTAAGTGACATGAAGATTTGGCGCATAGATTCAAGGACGATCAAGGCGTACATACGTCGTACGTCCATATGCGTCAACAATGACCATCGCCATCAACTGTCCAAATGTAACTTGTGATATCAGACGGATGGTCCCGAGTGAGTGTATGCACTTTACCCCACCTCGTTCTTCCAAAACAATGGTTCCTAAATGGGTGAAAAGCTTGAATATTAAGCGCTGGATATTAAATGGGGAAACCAAGTTTAATAGCGCCAACGCAGTAAACACTGCGAGATATTAAGCGAAGGGCTCACACCGATTACTTCTTTAAATGACAAATGGAAAGATATACCTAGCGAAAGCGCATAATATTAAGGCGACAAATTACTATTCTAAAGCGAAAACTATAAATATTAAAGCGAATACTCTATATATTAAATGGAAAACTTGCTTGTCGCATTCTAGCGGTTGAGATACAACCCTAATTCTTTTGCTTTCTCCATATTAGTAAGCCGCGTGAAACCAAGTGGATTCTTTTAATTTTTTGGTGTAAAGTGCTTAGTCTTAAGCTGGTATTTGTGTTTCTCATTTCGCCATTTAAATCCTCCGCCATGATCGCCAGTCTTAGCCTACTCTTCACGAAACTTATTGAGTACCGATGCGGTGGATTTCGATATGCCGGTGACAGGTGGACGGGTCGTTGGTGCCCCTCAAAGACTGCCATAAGGTCGGCCTGGTGGTCATCCGGAGGTACCCGCCAAGATCTGCAAAGGTTCTTGCGATGGTCTCATTGATGAAAGGGGTTGGTACAGAAGGTTTGCGCCAATTCAACGGCCTACCGGTATGACGGTGGTGCTAGTGTCGGGTGCCGTTCGATAGTGCGGCAAGCTGGGCGATGGTTCAACAGTAGTGGCGATGCCGATTCGTAGAAGTTGGTGGATTCAAATGCCTCTTGTGGGTAGGCGGCTGGGACAGCACTTGTCATTAATTTGGCTTACGCTTCAAAGGGTATAGGGTTTGGGGCGGTGAAGCCATGCCAAGTTTAACTCTTTATCGCTTCGGTGATTTAGATGCACTACTTACCAAGTATGACCATATAGTTGCTGCCGATGCATATCTTGCAACATTCGGCATTACGGCAGATGGACTTAAGCTGAACATTTCGCGGCTTCTTTGACCTTTGCCTGGGATTTCCTCTTAGGTGATCTTATAACCCGGAAGAGGGCTCATCATGATTTGAGACCGGGTTACGGCTTTCGAGGACCAATGACGGCGGGCCGCATGTGACCTTCTTTAACCGCCTTCCCCTATAATTGGGGATGAATCACGATATAGCGCCATTGTCGTTTTGGACCAAGTATTGCGCATCAGGGGCGTCTGCTGCAGTCTCCGGATCTGCGATTGCGCTGCGCTGGCTCTCCGCGGCCTTCCGGCTTCGGAGAGGCGAATTGGTTTCAACTGCCGCCCGCCTCTCATCTCCTCCATTTTGTCAGAAGTCGGGACTTGATGCTTTGGAAACTTGGTATCTCCTTGAAAAGAACCTTTAAGTGCCTTCTCAAGGCGTGTTGCACATGTCATCATCCTTTTGGCCTCTTTGTCGGAGTTTCCGTAGAAGGACGCATTTCCGCAATGCGATGATGCAGTACGCGGGAAATTTCTTTGGACTTGAGCGTTCGCGGACCCCTTTTTCGCACCGTCTGCCCGTCAAGTACGGCTCCTTTAGCTATACCCTTTGGCACGGGATTGGGTGTAGCGGTAGGCAGTTTTTCTACTCTTTTCTCCGTGTTCAGGGCCCTTTCATCGTCCCGCCTCACCGCCTCCTACGTTGTCTTCCTCCTTCGATGTGACCGGGCTGGGACAAGCCCTAAACGCTGTGAAGAATCAAAATGCGTCTTACGTTTAAAGCGAACGCTAGATATTAACCCCAAGCCAATAATGTTACAAAGCATACCAATGGGTTATATTAAAGCGAAAAAATACTATATTAAGCACATAAACTCAATAAGTTAAGTGAAAATAGAAATATGGCATTAAACGGAAGTGTTTATGGGTATTAAACGATAAATATATCATCCTACATGAGAACTTTCAAATTTAAAGAAAAAGCTTTTAGTACCTCCTTTCCATCGAAGCTTGATTTTGCTTAAGCAAAGGCGACCAAGGGAGGCTTGCTTCTCAAGTCGTGTTCTCCCATAAATCTCGTAATCCTTGGTGTCTTCCTGCAAATCGCACCTTCTTCCCACACATCCCGGTGGCCTCATAAAATCATATGTTTGAGGTGCATACAGCACTCCTCTCAAATGCACCGAAGTTTAAGTGTTCCCTTCTCCGAAGACCTCGGACAGCATATGTATGGGGTACAGTTCTTAGGGGAGTCGCTATCCATAAGCCACTTAGGAGTGGCTTGTACCTATATCGCATAAGCGGTTTAGTGGTGTGGCTAAGTCATGTCAGCGTAGTATGCAATCCAATTGAGGAACGCACCACGAGTGAGTTAGGGAAGAACGCTGAAACGGATGTAGGGAGGTATGCGTCACTGGCTGACTTAATGACGGTGCTTTTGTTCTTCCCCTCCTTTCTAACGATCCAGTAGGAGAAGATTTTTCCTACACGATGGCGTCTACCTTTTGTGTCATCTGCTGGTATACTTTGCTCTGATATTTGCCTTGAAGGCTGATTGTGTCTTCGCTTTTTAATACAACCCCTTCCCCATCACATATGAGTGCCAAGGATGGCGAACTAACGTCTTTGGCTCGGAAGGCAGACGCTCTGCTCCAATTACGAATCACTGATTGGTAAATACAAGTCAAACCTATGTAATAAGGCATCGGTGCAATGCTCTTTCCGCAGTAAGCAAGTTCAATCTCCACTGTAATCAGTACAAAAGAGTGTCTACGTCCCGGAGATGGATTGCCCGGTGCCTATAGGTACCAAATGGGCTTTAACTTCGGTAATTGCGCCTTCATCCATTAAGGTAATTAAGTAGCACCTACCGTTGGCGAGCGGGGTGCTAGCCACTACTATATTTCCGTGCTTTTGCACGCATCAAAATGCATCAAAAGAGAGTTATTCTGATTGCGGATTCCTTACAAACGTATTAAGTGGGAAACTGAGAAGAATAAATAGAAAAAACCGGTTTGTTAAATAGAAATAATCGAGAATCTCGGGTACATATAATTAAAGTAACCATTGAATAACAAACATATCAATACCACTAAACCCTACAGTCGGAAAGACGTTGCAATTAAAAGCGTAAACCATACATGGCCTGGGCTTGCAGGTTTACGGGCCTATTTAACATAAAATTACGTCACCAATGTGTGCATTCTTCCATCGTGCAAGTGCATACAAAGCATAATAAATAAGCAGAAACTCAGAAAATCATGGATAAACCACATAACCAGAGCCTAAACCCTAAAAATGCGCCAATGAAACTTCACAGTGACTTTGGAAGTCTTGGAAAATGCGACAAGCGGTGGGAGGGAGGTTCTCTTACGATTATCCGCGGTCGTTGGAAGTTTGAAAAAAATACAAATGGCTTGGTCAGAAGAGCGTGCGTTGTTGGAAATCAGGAAAGCGTTAGGAGAAGAATCAGTTTGAGAAAGATGGGTTCCATCTCTCCAGAAGCATTTAGAAGATGGTAATCTGCAAATCCTGGGAGTAGAAGCGCCCAGCGTCACTTCAATTGATGGCCAGGCATTTTGCATTAGAATCATACACTTTTATTTTGGTCGAATTGAAAATAAAAAACCATCATCCATCATCATATTTGCACCCACCAGGCGTTTTGGTGAGAAAATATAAAGGATTAATAAGGTTAGTGGATGGAGGACTGATTATTCGTTAGTTGTCAATAGATGTATTAATATATTGTTAATTTGGTGACTAATAATTAGCTTTAACTCTTAAAATATAACATATTATCTTTTATGAGATTATTAACGTGAATGATCAGAAATGATTTAAAATGATTAATCATATTGCAGTAGTAAATAATGTGAAAACAATTAATTAAATATGATAATTTCAATTTTGAATAAATAATAATTTTCAAAATCATACAAAAGTGCTTATAGCTTTCTTCAGTAATAAAGTGTTAATAATGAATTTTAATACTAATTATAGCTGATGTTGGATATTTATTAATTTAATGAGAGATGGATAAGAGAAGTGTTTGTGTCCACCCACAGGAATAAGAAATTTTAATTTTTTGAGAATGAGGGAAAATTTTAACCATTTCATGCATTATAATTTCTAATTAAAATCCTAATGAATATCTCATGGATTTGGTCCGAATTACTGAAATATGATAATCTTGTTACCTAGTTTAGCTTCTCCCATTTACCACAAGGGATTTACTTAGGAAGTAATTTTATCAATGTATTGTTCATTTTGGGGCAGAATTCCTCAGCTAGTCCTTGGTGATATTTGGCACTATTCTCCACCTCAAACACACACACACCCAAAATATTGTTACACTACCTCCCCCTCTGGGCAATTTGGACACTATTTAAAAGGGATTTCTCAATTAATTACCTATTAATTTGCTGCTTTACTAATTATTGTAAGTTGTAACAAGTTAGTATATCATCCATTAGATAGCCCATTGCATTATATTCACGCTAAAATATGCAAGTATGGGGTTTGTTTTTGCAAAATCTTTTATGTTTTTAATTTGGAAAATTATTATAATCTACTCAAAACTTTATAAATATAGGAACTATTATGCTTAACATATTTTGGACTTTATTAATAATATAAAACCTCATATATTGGGGAACTATTATGAAAATGTTAAAATTGTGGAACCAGGTGTCACGTTAAAGCGAGATTTAGTACTGGTAAAACTTCCTATTTGGAACTCTTTGTTAAAAGGGGATGAGTGTGAGGAAAAGTTCTCCGGAGAACCTCTCTGCGTTTTCTCTGTTTTCTTTTGGAAATCCACATGTTTTGGCTTGTGCTCCATTCAACGCTAACACTTGCTTATATGTGGCGTGCACTTTGAAGGGAGGAAAAGTATCTCCGTCAAACATCTTCGTAGAAGCCTTGCACGAGGAGGCGAATAGTTTTTCTGTGACAGCGTTTCTGCGTGTTTCTCCATTTGTTCAACATTGTGAGGCATCCGAGTAAAGTTTCTTGTTTATACACTAGAATCATAGATTTGTTCATTCTCTCGTCTGATATGTTCCTTATCATGTTCATTTTCTTCAAACTAGTATGAAATTAGGTTTCATTTATAATGTTATTACATATCTTATATTCTTAATTTCTCAACAAGTTGTTACTTGCCTAGTGCTAATTCTGCTAACTAGTATAAATTAGGTTTTATTCATAATGCCATTACATATCTTATCTACTTAATCTATCAACAAGATTTTTCAACATATTATAGAGTTGTCATAGGATTTATTCGGTCTATAAATGTTTAGTTTCAATATGAATACCCTTTCTAAGAATTGGGACAAAAATAGATGTTGATGAAACTATCTACTTCGCTTGGGATCAGAGCAAATCTTGATCAACAGGTGAAAGTGGTTGGTGAAGGTTGGAGTGCTTTAGGTGGTTTTGAGGGAGAGATCAGCTATGTTCTGTTTCATTCCTTTAGCTCCGCAGGATCAACTCCTCTTTTCGAGATCAGCCTCCAGTGATCAAACCTCTCAAAGAGAAGTTGAAACTATGGAAAAAGAAGATCGGAGCGCTCATGCTCAGGGAAGCCTTCGATACTCAAGTCAGGAACTCAAACAAAAAAGGAGAGAAAGAGAGAAAAAGGGAGAGAGAACTCAGAGAGGATTATGAGAGAGATGCCCGAACTTGCGCTTAATCTCAGTGGAGTCTAGAATGAATTCAAGTTTCCAAGTTCAAGTTCAAGTACCTTCTTCATGAGGTCATCCCTTTTATAGTCTGCGAACCCTTTTCTGCCAGCTTTTAGCACTTTTTGGAATTCATCCCCCATCGTTGGATAACCATGCAGTTATTTTGACAGTTGTGTTCATCTCGGCGCTTATGATCATGTCATGTGTCTTCATATATTTTCCCCCGTAAAACTTGCCCCCCAACTCTTTAGGTCGACCAGTCTTCAGCTCGATACGGCCTTGAGAATTCAGTTGTCGACTGATGGCATGATCTACTCTAAAAGGAATTCTTGGCTACCCGACAACGAGCTCTTTAGTGTCAATCGACCTTTCAAAGGTTGTTTAGCTCTAGGGCCCTATATAGGGCTAAACGGTTTGCGAAACTCAGTTTAGCTCCAAAGAGCACTAAACTCAAGTCTTTGGAGCTAAACAAGCTTTCAAAGGCCGTTTAGCTCCATTCCCTATCTTCTAGGCTAAACGGTACATGGAACACCGTTTAGCTCCAAAGAATATTAAAATCAACTCTCTAAAGTTAAATGGTATTTGAAAGATTGTTTAGCTCCAAAGGTCCTGTCCCTAGGCTAAATGATCTGCGGAACACCGTTTATCTCGAGAAAGCACTAAAATCATCTCTCTAGAGCTAAACAGTCTTTCAAAGGTCATTTAGCTCCAGCAAGCCTCAATCAGCTTGAGCTGGAGCTAAAGACCCAAAGGTCGTTTAACTCCAGGAAATCTATTATGAGGGGTTAGTTATAAATGTTATA